>JAMZRA010000007.1:6312809-6358713 GCA_024499935.1 Tyrophagus putrescentiae
TATGCTTTCATCCAATATTTTAGTGCTTTTTTGAAACCCTCTTTTTGTTTTTTCCTATTTTCAATTTGCATACATTTGGTGCGTTGTTGACTTAACTCCTTCTACTCCCATTTGCACTGAATGTTTGTTTGTCACTCTACTTTTCTATCTATCTTGACTCTTCATTTTCTCCTCATCAAACTAGCATTGTCACATCACTCTGTTTTGTGTTTTTATTCTGTTTTACCACACACATTTCCGTTTTGCTGCAGTACATTGGACAACAATTGTGTATGTTTGTGTTTTGGGAGCAGTTGTTTTTGCAAGGGCCAGCACATCAATTCAAATGCAATTCAGAGCTCCACGGACCGTTAGGTCTGCCCAGTTTACCACTCTGCCACTGGTGGAACCGTCTGCTGTGATGTGCCAATCAATTGGGCCATCAAACGGCCAATGTGCCTAATTAAATTATCTTGGCCAGTGTTTTGTGCACATTTTTCTTTTTTGTGTGTCCAAACCGGAGGCACAAATCCCTAGTGAAGTGTGTCGTTGTGTGCGTGTTAGTGTATGTGTTCAGTGTTCAGCATTGCTTAGATCTATTTTTTTGCAGTGATAAAGAACTACATTTGAATTCTGCCTGCATTTCGACCGATTACCAATGCTTATAAGTACATCAGCTGCCGTCTTTTTGCCGAATTGCTATCTCACTAGAGATTAAAAAAGCACTCATTTTGACATTTGAAAGAGACTCAGACGCAACCACATTTCCGAGAAAATAGGATAATTTAGCACCCACACGCACATGCACACGCACATGCACACGCATACACACATTTCTCATCATCTGTTTGAAATTAACTCTGATCAGGATCAATTAATCACCGAGTCAAAATTGTCAGTACAGTTGCAGCCTTCCCCTTTCTCCACTAATACGCCTATCACCACTACCACCACCAATACCGCAAATATCCACAGATCTCCCGATCTGCTTTATTAAAGGAGGTAGCAAAAAACAAAAGATTTTTCAAATTTAAAATTAGAACTTGAAACTTGGCATGAAGATTCAGCTCGTCGAGCTGAGCAAAAAGTTAAAAAACACTAAGTGTTCAAGTTTTTCCAAGGGTTCCAAAATGGCGTCCAAAGGTGACCAAAAATGCACTGAAATGTGTTACGCAGGCAAGCACATCGCCGTTCATTGACAGCAACAGAAATGTGCAAGATGCCGGTAGGGGCGCTGTTCTCGCTCGCGTAACACATTTTAGTGCATTTTTGGTCACCTTTGAACGCCATTTTGGAACCCTTGGAAAAACTCGAACACTTAGTGTTTTTTAACTTTTTGTTCAGCTCGACAAGTTGAATCTTCATGCCAAGTTTCAAGTTCTAATTTTAAGTTTGAAAAATCTCTTGTTTTTTGCTACCTCCTTTAATTGCTTTGCCAAATGATTTTATGCCAGATTCAACAGCGGTAAAAATGGGAGGGCAACACTGTTGACCACTATCACCAAAAAAAAGTTGCAAAGCATTCTGTTTTGATTAATAATTCATGTCATCGATTTTCCAGCAGCAACAGCAGTGGCATCACTCCGTCTGTCTTTTGAACATCTTTTCGACAGAGAAAATAAATAAATAAGAGGCCGTGTCCGCCATGTGCTTCTGTTTTTTCTTCTATTAAGGAATTTGCCTAACAAAACATGCAAACACAGACACATCTTTTTAAAAAAGTTTTACTTGACTTCCGCTAACTCGTTAGTCTGCTGTCTCATTGTAAAAGCTTAACTTTTCTTGTGCCTGGTGTCTAACTTTTCTATGTAGTAAACGACAGTCAAAAAGAAAAGTCGTTACTTTTTGCTTGTAAAGTTCAGTCAATGCCAAAGTTTACTAGCAAAAAACACTTTAAGCTGTTTTTCTAGTTTTGTTTTTAAAAGGAAAATTGATTCAAACACGATAGTTTTATTTTATATCATTTTGTTAGTAAAGGATTTTTAGTATCAATAAAAACATTATTATTTCACGATTATTAGTTTTTTTAATTGTATAGACAAATATTTCATTTTGTTTTATTATTTTTTTGTAACTGTTAAAACTCCAAAAAGTTTTAACATATTTTTTTAATGTATTTCAGTTTTTTGCACAATTTGTCAGTTACATTTTGATTATGCGTTTAGTAACAAAACTTTTCTCAACAGATTAGAGGGCATCAGATGCAAATCATTATTTTTAATTAGAATATAGATAACTCATTTTTTTAAATGTTGCTCTAAAAGGTTTTCAAAATACAATTTGTATGCTTCAATGACTTTCAGATAAAATTATTTCAGCAAAAATGAATATTTCATTGACATTTTTATTCATTCAATTCATTTTGATGCCACAATAATAAAAAACAAAAAATTAATTAATTGTATGTTTTTAAATTATGGCATAAACTATATCAATATTTATGTCAAAACCTGCAGGTTTACTATTAGTTTGTAGGTTAAACATTTTTTTATAATTCCAGAACAAGTCAATTTTTTGCTCAAAAAACTAATGAAATGAGTATGTTAACCTTTTATATGCAAAATCGTAAATATTAATTTGCATTTTGATGAAATGTTACTAGGCACTAAATTGTCAGTGTCGTCTTGATTTTTGTCGCTGTTTTGCTATTTCAAAATCAAGGGCTTCAATTACCATGTCTTCATTTTTTATTACTAAGAAATTACTATAATTTTGTTTCGTATTTTATTGATTAATTTATGTTTTTTGCATGTTTGAACTTGGCATACTTTTCTTTGTGTTAACTTGATAACCACACAAAGGCGTTTTACCAAATGCACTGTAATTTTACGAAAATTCACTTTTTTATTGACGTCATTTTTTAAGCAAAATGTCGTCACTTTGACTAAAAAAATTAATATTAAAAATTTAAATGTTTTTTATGATAACAAAAAGCATAAAAAATTACCCAGTACTCTGTTGTGTGCAAAAATATTATATTTTATCTTTTTATCATATTCTAAAACTCATAAATTATTCAGAGTTACTGCTGATTCGTGCAGGCACTTTCCGGAAATTGAAACTTTGTTGTTTCGGCATTTAACAAATAAAAAAATGAAACTAAACCACTTTTGCAGTTTCAAACAAATAAAAACGCATATCACATAGCCTGCTTATCAAGTTTTAAGCCTTTGAATCTAAGGGGATTTGTTATTACTCTCTGGTAGCACTATCAAGTTTTTTTCAAGTTCAATTTAACAACAAAAAGTTATTTTAATGACGATGATCGCTGTGTAATTATAAAACACACACAATTGCTTAGAGACGACGGCGTCTGTGTGTGTAGTTATAAATGGGACAAACACAAGAAAAAGTGAAGTAGTAGCTCAACAAATATTATATGTTGTAATAATTGCCACTGCATTCTTTGGTTGCAGTGCTGTTCCTACAGTCTGTGCTGTGGAAGGTCAATTATTTATTTATTAACCCGTATATACGTTTAGCAAGCGATTATAATAAATTGAAGGTCTACTACTACCACTGCTGACATTGCTTGTGGGAGTCACTCTAGTGACTCTGCACTGCAGGCTCAACTGCAGACGATTCTTGCTCTCTCGTAAAAAGGAGTGTTTCGGTGTGCCTTTTTTGCTTAATGAGAATGTGAACGTTCCCGTAAAGGAGGCAGCAACAGAATGTTCTCTTGTGTTGTTGTTATCAAATGGCAACGTTGCGCTAGGGGAGATTGAAAGAAATACATTGACGCTTTTGACGTTCGCCTCAACGAGGAGGAAAAATAAATAGTAGTGTAGAGGAAAGAAAAAGCAAAACACAACGCTTTGTTGACACAATTGTTTTTTGCACTTTAATTTTGTTTATAATAATTGTTTTGTCGGCTATAAGTTTTCTCTTCATTTCTTCTAAACACAAACTCTTTTCATTTTGAAGTTTTTTAGCTTCTGCTGTTTAGTTGTCTGCTAAACGATAATATCATCAGCAAGAAAAGGAAGGATATGTGACGTGACCGCTTGACGCGACGCTCACCGGCCACTTCTGGCACTAATCACGAGCACATTTCCTATCAGCACTTGCCCGTGACACAAACACTAATTCACACTGACACATACACTAACTCTTTATCACTGATTCACACTATGACACACAGTGACACACAGACACAGACACACAGACACACACTTTTCTTTCCTCATATAAGCGCTGCTCACTTCAGCACTTCTCATGTAGCTTCACGCAGTCGCATCCTTACCACGTTGTGCTGCTTTTCAGCTCGTCCAGCAGTGATCTCACAAATCCTGTTGTCTTCAACTTTCCCACCAATAAACGGCTTCAGAGCCCAGCAAACCTCTGTGTCGACCGTTTCTCAATCAACCTTCCAACCCTAAATCCCTTGAACCCATCCAACCCCCGCCATCGAGTCTCAGCGACGGACAATCTTTCAGTCCATTGCCCAAGTTTCTTCGTTCACAACGAAACATCAAACAACAATAGATTGGCAATGCAAACTGCTTTGGAAAACGATTAATGGGAGAGCAAGTGTAACAGTCAGTAGAAATGGCAGCAGCAGCCACTTGGTGCTCTCTTTCAAGTGCTGCTGCTGCCTTGGCAGTTTGCATGCAAACATACATTATGGCAATCATACACAAAACGTAAAAGTGGGAAATGGTTGATGTGTGGCGGTGGTGGTTGTAGTGCTCTCTGCACTGAACGCTAAAAATATGTACTCAAGTCGGGGCACCCGTAGTGAACTCAACACGCTACTCTCTTTCTCCTTTTCTTTTTCCTTTCATTTCATTCTCCGCACTCGAACTCCCACTGAACTGACTCACTCACTCTCAGAGTTTGTGTGGGTTTGTGTGGGCAAAAAGTGAAGAGTGGGCAGAAGTGAAAAAGTGAAAGTAGGGAGACTTGCCTGACTAAAATACCCGTTCAATGCCAGTGAAAGTAAAAACTGGAGCATTATTGAGGGAGAAGAAAAAAAAATATTTTGCACTTCTCAACCAATAGTCATTACTAGAAAATAGATATTTTGTATTTAGAATTTTTACCGCTTTTTAATGGCTTTGTTTTATATTTATTTTATATTTATAAACATTATAACGCTTTTTATTACGTCAGTGCTTACTACGATGTGTTTAAAACATCTTTTTCCTTCTTTCTTTTGGCCAATGTATAGTGTTTGCTCACATGTATACGCAAGTCACCAGGGGAGCCATCTCTTATCACATCCCCTCTTCTTTACTTTCCCCAAACCGTTTGTCTAAAGTATTAATTCCCTTGGAATCAATATTGCTGCCGCTTCTTCTTCTGAAGTGTTGGAAAGAGTCGAGAGTAGTCAACAAACAGAAGTCTGAAAACAACAACACGCCTGATGTTCCCAGGCCATTTGCCTATCTGTGTTAGTCAATAGGGGAGTGAACAACAACAGCAAAGTAGGCAAAAAAGAGAGAGATATGCAAATTGCAACGAGCTGGCAGCTAACGCATCTTTATTGCGCTCTCAATCGACCCAGCGCCAGCGCCAATGTTGTCTGATGGCTGTTAGGTCTGTTGCAAAAATATTGCACATTTATGCAAAAACAACAGCAGAAGTTTGATAGCTCTTTTTCTCTCTCTCCCCTCCCATTCACTAACGATTGGCCATTTCTCTTTTCTCCTCTTGCAAGGAAAAAGACTACTCAGGCAACTCAGTTTTAGTTGGATAGTAGCAGGCTAAAAGTAAAAGAATGATGGTTGTAGTAGTGGTGGTCGGTGGTTCAGTGTTGCAGCTGTGTCCGTTTCCAGCTGAATTCTCGGTAATAATTGACCGCTTTTCTTTTCTTTTTTGTTGTTGTTGCTGTTGTTGGTGGCCCTGCTTTCCCTGCCATCCCATTCGCCATGACCGGCTAATTTAGCAACGCCATCAGCAGCTGAAACTGGAGACAGGAAAAAAACAAAAAAACAAAAAGAAAATAGACAAGAAAAAAGTGAACTTGCACACACTACTTTCATCAAAAGAATGGGGCCATTTATAATTCTCAATTTTCCGTGTCCGAAACTATTTATTTTACTAATCAGCGATGCTCCAGCACCAGCACTATTTTTTGCTGTCGTGCTAAGGGAGTGGCAGCAGTTTGTGCTCTGTTTTCCGCCCCCTCTTTTTTTGTAGCAGTAGCCCACTCCTGAATGACATTTGAGTGCACATCTGCCCGTGTCTGTCTGCGTGTGCACTACCCCGAAAGTTGTCTTTGCCGCATCGCTTATTTCACCATTACTAGTGCACACTTGTCAGACACTGCTATCGTCTCTTCCCTGAGCTGTCCTTTTTACTATTCACTACCTACTACTTTTCGCTACCTACCCACTCAAGCAGCTGTGCCAAGCTAGCTAGCTGACATTTCCCTCGATGGTAGTCAGGCAATCAGATTCATTCACTCGTTGGCGAGTCACTTTTTTCCTCCTTCTCATCCTCTTCATCATCTTGAGGAACTTCTTCCTTGTGATGTCATTGACGTAACACAGTCTCTCTAATTGCGTCAATCATTTTGGTTGGAGTAGCTTGGAGAAGCCAGGCATAAAGTGAGCTCTAGTGTGCACTGGTGTAGGTCATCATTCCGTCACTCATTTGCTAAACTAAAGAGCACCTCACTTTGTGCCTTCTAATTACATTCGATATTTAGCTTTAGCAGGGCACAAAAGCAAAAATCTCCCTCTACTCAACCTTTGCCTTTTGGAAAGTTAGGAGAAAACAAAACAGATACTAGGGGAAAAATACTAGGGAGATCACCACTATTCCCCACTAGCACCAGTGAATCAAATCACTGCAGATCATTAATTAAAACGTAATATTTGGCTCATGTTTCTACTTTGCTGTGGTTGCTTCTTTTGTTTTTGTTTTTTCTCTGTCCTCTGTAATTGGACTTCAACGGTAATATAATACTGCCAAATATTGAAGCAAAAAACAGCAGTAAATGCCTTAAGATGAGGCCAGGACCACTGTAGGGCTGTTATTTTTTATTAATAACCAGAAATTGTCGCTTTATGAACAAAAAAAGTACTTTGTTCAACAGTTACAGAAGTCATTACTACAACCGTTGCAGCTGCATTGCTCGGCAGCAGCCGCCTCACTAAAAGTTTTTCTATTAAAATTAGTTTAAAAAACTTTAAAGTTGACTGCAGTTTCCATTATTATTATTATTGCCACTTGTAAGTATGAGAATTTAAATGAGTTAAAAAAGTTTTAGTTAGTTAGTTAGTTTGATTGAAATGTTTTTGCAAAACGAGAAAAAGAAAAAAAAGAAATGCTCAGTGGTGATGGTGGTGGTGGCCAGAGGGATCTGCCGTCAATTTACCCCTTTTTTGATGATGCAGTTCCGCTTCAACAGAGAAAAATTATGCAGGGGAAAATTACTATCTTTGCTGGTGCTGTTGCTGGTTTTACTGCCCACTAGCAAAACTCGTACAGCTGAAGTTTTGACATTGACTGTCAAATTAAAGTTTGATGGTAAATTCAATTAGCCTACTCACTCTGGTGGCAGGCTGGCACTGGCACCCACTGTGATGTAGTGATGGCCTGTAGTGCCTGCTGCTGCTGCTTAGCAGGTTTTGACTCTATCTGCCCCACTACTACCACCACCACCACTATCACCACAGGCAGTTAATATTTCATCTGCCGGCACGTTCATTTTTGCTGTACTCACAATGCCCTTTTCTTCTGTGCAGCTTTGAAGAGAGGGAGAGAGCGAGTTGTATCAAAGAAGCAGTAGTAGGAGTAGTGGTGGTGCCATTGTTCTCCAGTTGGCAGTTACTTTGGCTGCTGTTGCAGTCATTTCAGCCTGTCTGCCTTTTTTCACACACACTCAAAAGGAGCACTGCTCGGTTGGCAGTTCATTGAAAAATGTTGATTCAATTACAGCCTGCTTACGCCAGCAGCAACAACAGCAGCAGTCTCAGCAGCCTAGGGACGCACACGATGAAAGTGACACGCGCGCGCGCCTGGCCCAAATTGGGTTTTGTTGGAGCCAGCGTCTCACTTACAACCATGCTGCAAAACTAGCAAACACAATAACACAAAAAAAAGCGGGAGAAGGGCAGCGGAAAGATCCTGTTAATGCCTTCGTTACTATAGTTTCACAATTTACCGTGATTTAGGGCAAATTGTTTCTGACGTTTGGTGCTGGCCACGCACATTCCTTTGCCTAAAACAAACCGGCGTTTTCAAATTATTAAAAAGTGCTCCCTTTTTGTTTAACAATGTTTCAACTGTGTGCTTCACTTTTGAAGTGAAAATGATCGAGCTCTTCTTGCGCGGAAGCTGGAATTTGTAACCGGTTTTTGTTTTTTCAATAACTGTTTACTTTACATTTTTTACAAATGTTGAATATAATCAAAATTGTTTGTTTTGCAAAATTCAACTTTAGAAGTTTTATTTTAAGCGTATTTTAATTAACATTCCAGAATGGTAGTAGTTTTAAATTTATTTATCAACTTGAATATGAACTCACATCATTACAATCTAAATGATGATAGTGGAAACTCAGTTTTAGAAACGTGACAGCCAAGACACACTGTTTTTACCAACTCACAAACTGACTGACCGAACTTTTCTTTTACTTTTTTTTCAATTTTTCATTTTAATTAAATCAAAACTTGAAATTAAGTTGCGCTATAATGTTTTGCATATTTTTAAATTTGCTTGCGTGTGTGCTTGCGTGCATATTTTTAAAATTGCTTATTAACATCAGCCATAGTTGCTAACACATTTTTTAGCTTTTACTATGTGTATTAATTTTAATTAATTAAAATAAAAAAAACTGCAATACTGAATCAGAGATTGAATAATGGAAAGTGAATAACACAAAAATTATAATTATAGTTAAGCTTAATAATAACAACACAGCATGATTATTATGCACTAATTAATTTCCCGCAAAAGACACACTAAAACAAAATAAAGAAAAATGATTCACTTTAACTTCAGCAATTAATGAAATATTGTTTTTCTTTTGATATTTAATTACAGGGCCAGGAAAAAAACTTTTGCAAAAATTGACATTTGTGGCTCTTGTGAACCGAATATTCTGCTTTAAAGTTAAAATTATAAAAGCTTTCATTAGCATTTCACAAAAGTTTTTGAACAAGTTGAGCTGTTGCTTGAACAAAAATTGGATCCTGCTTACGCTTCAAATTAATGACAACATAGCAAACGAAAACGGCCGTGGTAGTTGCAACAGTACACTTTCAGATACAATCATCCAATTTTGCTTTCAACTTGAAAAAAGAACATTTAAAAAAAATAAAAGTTACCGAAAGTGGAAGGATGAACTAGCTACAGCAAAAATAATAAGAAAAAAAGTTAGCAGAATAAAGGACAAAAAAGAAAATGGAAAACATATGAAGAGCATTAAAAATATTAAATTGAAAATTGAAAGTATAAATCTCTTTTGAAAAAGAGAGCTGCAGTTGTGGCAAACAAACATCCTATTACAGATTTTAAAAATGCAAAAAGAAAAGATTGCTCTGCACTAAAAAGTCTAGTGTACTGAGGCAGCAGTAAACTGTACCGAAAGAAGCTTTTCAATGCTGTTTTTCCACTATCATCATTTCATTCTGATGCCGATGCACAGCAAAGCATCATCACCAACAAAAGAAGCACCGGCGGCGACAACAGCATTTGCTATTCTAAATCATAATAAAACAGCTGCTATTGCATTGCAATCTCAACAAAATGCTGCCGTTTAAGTGCAGCAGCAACAACAGCAGTGATCACCTTCATCTTTACCTTCATCTCCATCATCACAACCATCACCATCACCACCATCATCAGCCACTTTGCCAATCGCAGTTGCCAGAATGCAGTGCAGATGTCCTCGATGCACCTTCACCGATGCGGCTTCCGGTTCTTCTCTTTCCACAAGTAGAACTTGCACACATGTTCTTTCCTTTGGGTGATCCTTAAACCTCTTTTTGTCAATGATGGCGGAGGCAGCATAAGCCTCATCACCTCGTCACCACCGCCCACCACTCTTTGCATGCACTTCAACAGCTCTTCAACTTATGCAATTATCTGTTTCTTCTCATTTCTGAAAGCGTTTTCCCTCACTTTTTTTCACACACAATACACACGTTGACATATCCAGTCTATTCTATACACCTCCTCTCTGTAAATTTCTTTTCACATTGACGTTGCATTTTTGCTTTTTGTACCTGTTTTAAATCAGTGAAAACTTTTTTGTCATTTCCGCTTATTCTCTCTGTTACAATTGCTGAACTACTACCTTGTAAACACACACACACCTGATTGACACACGATTTCTCTTCTATCCTCTTACTCTTTCTCTCTTTTACCACTACAGTCGATGGTTGTGATTTTGTCATTTTGATGTTCTTCGTCTTCTTTTCACTTTTCTGAACTTATTATTACCCACTACACTAACTCTTGCTGTCATCTCTCTTTTTCACCTCTTCTCACTTGCTTTGCTTATCTTTATCACTTGCTTTTTTCTATTCTATTTCCTTATTCTCCTATTTTCACTCACCGTCTTTGCATTTACTGCGTTTTCCCTTTTTGTCCACTCTCACACTCTCACTCACCGAGTCACCAAGCTTTTGTGCAAGCGTTTGTACATTCTTTTGTATTTGTTTCTTTTCCAGTCATTCACCCATAATTGCGATTTCTTCTCTGATTACAAAACACCTCAACAACCATCAGCTTCAACTAACCTTCAACTGAACTTCACAATGAGGAAACCTGAATAGTGCTAAGAAAGTTTAACCTGCACCATCAAAACTCTTCTAGTACCTCACACTCCGAAATACTTGAAAAGCGAGAACTGAACGTTTTCCGCTTTGATTACCACCACCACCTTCAGCAGGGGAATCGTCGGAGAAGCCATGCTGGCCTACTCCGAGTATGACCTGTACCGAGATGGCGGACTGGTTCCCGGCCGTGTCGGTCCACCGCCCACCTACTCGCCCGAGGAGAGCGCCTGTCTCAAGGACCGCAAGTGGTGGGCATTTCTTCTCTCCAGTATTTTCACCTTCCTAGCAGGTAAACCTTCCTATTCGCTTTTGCTGTTTATAAAGTCAGCAGTGTTTTGTTTACACCAAACCTTTCTCTTTCTCTCTTTTTGTTTTTGCAGGCATCTTCATTGTACTAATCTACCGCCTTATCGAGTTTGTACTCTCCGGTGTCATCTTCGGCACCAATGCTCAGCAGGGTCAACAAGGTCAAGGTCAGGGCAACAAACAGCAGCAGCAGGGCCAGGGCCAGGGAGGGCCAGGACAAGGCGGTGGAGGAGGAGGAGGAGGCGGTGGTGGTGGCCAGAACCAGCCTCATGGCCAGCAGGGCGGTGGTGGTCACGGGACGAAGCAGAGTGACCAGCTGCTCGATGCGGAGCTCAAGTCCGACTCGCCACAGCCGACCACCAGTGAGCTGGGATGGATGAACGAAGCCAAAGACTGGGCGGGCGAGCTCATCTCCGGCCAGTCCACGACGGGACGCATTCTGGTAAAGATAAAAAGAATAAGTGCACATGTGAACGATCACTAACCTTTTGGCCTTTCCTTTTTTTTCTCAGGTCGTACTGGTCTTTCTACTTTCCATTGCCTCACTGGTAATCTATTTTATTGATGCATCGAAGTAAGTGTTGCCGCCGTTTTTTCCAGCGTTTTGTTTTTAGTGTGCAATGTTACTCTTTTTTTGAAAATTACCAACTTCCTATGAATTTGGCAAATTGGAAAATTATAAGTTTGGCATTAGCAGCATCAACCGCACACACTTTGAGCACTACTCTCATCTTACACACCTTGATACTGAGAACATAACCCTAGTGTTTGTTATTATCCTTCTTTCAGCGACTAATCATAACTTTCTTTGTATTCTTTTTTTCAAATTTTACTTTGCTTTATTCTCCACCAAACAAACTCCTTCCTTTCAACCAAACTTCCTCTTCAACTCCATTCAACTCCTCTCCTCTCCTCTCCTCTCCTCTAATCCTACCAAACTTACGCAATACAACAATTTCATTTGGAAATGACTTTCATCACCAACTACTCTCGTTAACTACTAATCTAACCCATTACTACTACTACTACTACCACTACTTCTACTACTATAACTACTACTACTTCTTTGCAACACCATTCCCCAATAACAACCGCCAATTCCAACTCACCACTGCTGCCTTTAATCCTAAACTCATTCATTCTCTCTTTCACACTCATTTTCTTCTTCAGTACTGGTCCACCTGGTGCTGGGTAATTTATTAACTGCTCTCTATACTACCCTTTTTTCCTTTTTACTAATAAATCCCATAACTTAATTATCATATTTCACTTTTTTCCCGCTTTCCCCCTCAAACTTCATTTTTATATTTTTTTATACTAATGCTTTTTTCTAATTTATCACCACACTACCACTATTTCAACAGTGATAGCGTAGAAAAATGTCAAAAGTGGAACGACAACACCACACAACAGGTGGACCTGGCGCTCAACATCTTTTTTATGGTCTATTTTTTTATACGTGTACGTACTGCCTTACACACTTCCGTTTCAGTTTTGCGCTGTCCCCCGTTTGACAGTGGTGAACTACTGGCACTAATTGAGACACTTCTTTTCCTCTCTCACAGTTTATAGCTGCCTCCGATAAGCTATGGTTTATGTTAGAGCTTTACTCATTCGTCGATTACTTCACAATTCCACCGTCGTTTGTCTCAATCTACGTCGATCGCACATGGATCGGTAAGTGAAGGATGCCCTCATTCTCTTTCTTTTCAGTAGCCATTGTTGTCATTTGCCATTTCTTCTCTTTTTTATTTTGGCTTTTATTAGCAAGAAGAGTTAGAGTAAGATCGATTAGGTTGTAGAGCACTTTAAAACTTTATCAAACAAGCATAATTTATAAATACATTATAAATCAGTTCGTTTTCGTTTGCAAACTTTTTGGGTCTCTTGAGCAGCAGAAAAAGTGCCTTAAGCTTTTCTGTTTTGCACTAAAAATATTATTAGTTAGTGACCTTTTAGTTCAGGATTACTTTGGGGAACATTGGCAACAGCCAAAAAGTTGTGAGATGGTAGAGATATTTTAAGGAAAAAATGAGCAAAAGTGAGTTTTTCTCTATTTGTTTTTGTGTCTAATTAAACATCTTCATTCAAATTAAGGAGATTCAGTTGAGTGTTCCCTAGGCACCAAGTGTTCACTCTACTTTGAAAAAGTCAGCCAGCACAATTAACCCTAACTTGGGCTTTGTCACGTCGACAGACACAGTCTGAGCAAGGAAGTCATCTCCTGAGCAACATGGAGAAACTTTTTCTAATGTAATTAATTGCAGCCACTCTTTGGTAATTTGTCTGATTTGGCTGCTCAACTTCGGCATCTTTTGCATCTAATTTTTTTGGGTGCCCAAATTAAAATTATCCAAATCAAAGTTAGTGGTAATCAAAGCAAAACAGCCGGTGATGGCAATCAGTGTGCTAATCAATGTTAATTAACATTATTTTTTGCAAACACACTTTTGTTATCTAATTTTAACTAAAATTCAATCAAATAAAAGTTTTTTAAAAACTTGAGCTTACAATTGCAATTTAAAATTAAAAATTAACAAAACTTTTTTAACTTGCAAATTCAAAATAACAGTTCAGATATCAAAGTTTTTATTGTCTAACTTCACTAAAAAAATGATGTTTCTCTCTCTGCACGTACTTTTTTGCTTCTATAAATTACATTGTTCAAGATATCGAGAAACGGTTTTTACACAATAAACAAGCTAAATGGCATCTTTTAAATGGTACCAAACTTGGGGTGATTTGAACACCGGGTGCATTTTTAAGATCATAATTTCAAACTTTCCGAATAAGTTCTATACGATTTGTTTTGACTCTAAAAAATACACCGTGAAAGTTATTGAGTTGCGGTTTTTGCCTGAATACTAAGCTAACGGATACCTACTTATTGGCGTTAAACTCAAAAGGATTTGATCTTTGAGAGTAATTATTACAGTCAGTTAAAGATTTCATATATTAATTTCATATGATTTTTTAAGTTTACATTTATGATTCTATAAATTACATCGTTTAAGATTTCAAAGCTCAGTTTTACCTGAAAACAAAGCAAAGTAGTGCTTATCTAATGGTATTAAGTTGGGGTTAATTTGACTAACTCAAGTAATTATTATGACCAGTTAAAGATTTCATAAAAATTCTTATATTAATTCCATATGATTTTCCGCATTTACATTTATGATTCTATAAATTACATCTTTCATGATATCTAAACATTGTTTTACTTGAAAACAATGCCAACTACTACCTATCTATTGGCTTCAAATTTAGGTTGATTTGACTTACGGAAGAAATTATTAGAGCCAGTTTTAATTTTTGTACAAATCCCTATTTAAGTTCTATATGATTTTTTGCGTTTTCATTTATGGTTCTATAAATTACATCTTTCATAATATTATGACGCGGTTTAGTTTAAAAACGACGCTAATAACCATTTATCTATTGGTGTTAAGTTTGAGTTGATTGGACAACTAAAAATATTTTATGGTAGATTTTTTTAAAATGATATACTAAACAGAACTTTTTACAAATAAACCCCAAATGTTGAAAGCTGGTGTCATTTGGTTGATCGGCACCGACGGCTTGGGGCACAACGAGCTTGCGAGTTGTGTCCCAAGCCGTCGGACGATGCCGATCAACCAAATGACACCAGTCAATGCTTAAAAATTTAAAAAAACTAAAGAGTACGTGTCGCGAAGCGACACTCACGCCCTTGTTTAAAATTACACCAAACTTGCAAAGTTAGGTAACTTGGACCAAACCCAGTACATTTTGTTCAGTAAGCACTAGGTAATTTTTGTGCCAAATATTAGGTCCTAGGATTGGGGCAAACTCAAATTATGAATGTTTTTGTAAAACCAAAATCAAGCCATTTTTCCATAGACACGCTGTAAAATTGCAACGCTTATGGGGAAAACGCTTAAATTAAATTTTAGAAAAATAATCATAACTTGAGTTTGCCCCAATCCTAAGACCTAATATTTGGCACAAAAATTACCTAGTACTTATTGAGCAAAATGTACTAGGTTTGGTCCAAGTTACCTAACTTTGCACGTTTGGTGTTATTTTTTTAAAAACAATATTTTTACAGTAAACTTCTGCAGTTGTTTACTTATTGTGTTTTTTCTAAAAGTTACCAACATGTACCCAAAAGTTGATTGTTTGAGACGCAGCTGCATTTGCTTCGGGTGCCTCCTCTTAGTAGCAGCTTCAGCAGCTCTAATCGATCATTGTCGGCGTGCTTCCCTGCCCAAAATAGTCACTGTCTGCCGCTTGCAAATTGCTTATGCCGCTGCTGTTGTGTTCTTTTTGTTTTGGTTGGCACAAAAAAGAGGAGGAGGCGGAGGAGAACCTGGCTGGACACCACTGAAAAAGAAGAACGGCACTCGGCAAACCAAATTTAATCAGTATTTGTGCCAGTGGCAGCTTTGGCACAGCAGTGACGCAAAGGCAACACCTACTGCCAGTATTAATGATGCAGAAAAGAGAGAAAGAAAAGTTTGGAGCATTTTTTGAATGATAAATTTGTTAAACTCCAGTGGCAAGGCAGCACTAAATGAAGCAATTTGATTGGCACTGTAGTAAAATAAAAAATAAACAAATTTTTTCAATTGTACAAAAAATGCTTTGCAGAAAACTCAATACACATGGCCATTTAATTGGAGAAAAATCTTAAGATTAGGCATACTTTGCTGGCCACCGTTTTTGCATGACCACACTAAACACTGGTGGAACACTTGCCACATGTACATTGGTTTTTTTCTCTGCTTTATAAAAGTTACTAAATCAGCGTGTCAGTGATGCATACAGTAGTGCACAAGGCGACTTTGCATACAAATTTCTAGCAAGCACCTCTGCTCAGTTATAAATACTGCTTTTGTAGTGTTCACTTTATTGCAGCTACTACTGAAGTTTAACTTTCTAGGCTGTCCATTGACAATTACTTTTATGGATGCAAATTCTCTGGTGATTGGGAAAGTTTTTGTCTGGGTGTGTTTGTATTGTCTGTTTGAATTTATGGCCAAAATGAAAACGTGATGTTTGCTTTTATCTTTATTTTATGCCGTTTTTATCATTTTATAAATTTCTTTTGCTTTTTAAAATTGCTGTACTGCATCAAATGAAAACTATAAAAAACTAGACCAAATAAAAATTTAATCATTTAAGTACACCTGAGAAGTGTTTGTTTTAGTGGACAGAAAAAAAACAAAAATAAGCATTGCCTAGACACAAAGTTTTTTTAATTTATCAAAGTGAATGTTTTATTTGAAAATGACATCATTTTATGAGCATGTTTGAAGAAGAAAAGAAAAAATAATTTATATATTGTCGCATTGTTGTTTTGCTGTTGCTGTTGCTGTCTGCCGTTATAAAGTTGTCAAGGGAAAATCACCCTGCTAAGCTTCTTTCCTTACTAAATCTTCAATCTAAAGTGCTTTCCTATCGTTACCAAATTCCCGCACGAATCGTAGCAGTCGTCTGATCGGGGCATGAACAATGATGATTCAGGAATTATTTTAGACAGAAGCACTGTCTTTTGTTGATGGCAGTAGAGAGATGAGTCGGCGGAGGATGAAGTCAACGATGACGGTGGCAGCAATAATAAAACTGTTTAACTCTAAAGCTAGCCATGGCAACAATTGACGGCAATGAGGTTTTCTCCTCATTTCATTTCCACTACTTATCACAACGTTCAATGTGTCTTTTTTCCAATGAATCAGCTTTATTTGCTCTCCTCATCTAATTCAGCTGCGCTCGTTGCCCATCTAAAAGTGGGGCAACGCCACTTTCCTGCATTGCATTTCCCCGTCAGAACTGTACGCCAATGCACCCATTTATCAATTGTCCTCTCTGACTGTCTCGTTTTACTGCAGTTTGCTGTGCTCTGGGCAAAAGCCTCCACCATTGCCTGTAAACACACACAGTTTGGTGGTAGAACACGTCACCGATGGCAGTGGATATAAATCTTGTTGTCTGGACAATGAAAACAAAGCAACAACGACATCAGAGCATCTATCTATCAGTTGCAATGACGCCTGTCGTCCTGCATACAAAGGGAGTTCTCCTGTCTCAGTCAGAGTGCCATTTTGTTGACCATTTCACCACAACAGAACCCGCCCCTAGTAACGGTTAATTTAAAGGCCATTTGAAGAGCAGTCCATCTTTGCCGATTGTCTCATTTTCTTTTGCTTTTGCTTTTGCTTCTTTTTGTGCGCCATTTATTATATCATTTGTCGGCAAACTGGACACTAGTCGTGGCTGTGGCGGCGTTTACTTCTTTTTGTTTGCACTTGGTACGAGCACGAAATTGATAGAACAGCAGCAGCAAAAATGAACATTGTGCCTTGTCTTTTAATGGATAGTTAAAAAACTAAAAAAGCGCATCAAAACTTGCTTTTGCAATGTTTGCTGGCAGGCAAACGCTCAGCAAAAAAAGTACAGATGCGATGCGGCAATGGCTTGAACGACTTTGTCTGAGCGTGAGCCACAGCTAAAAAAAGTTAAAGTGAATGAACAAACAAAAAGTATGAAAAACAAACAAAACAAATAACTGGCAGCGGTGGCTGTGGTGGTGGTGGTGGCCCAACTGCTGTATCACTTGTAATTTGCCTGTCAATTTGTCATTTGATTTCCGCTTGCCTTTCTCAACTTTCACCCGTCTTATTCTTTTTGGAGAAAACGCATCTTTTTGGTGGCTAGAAATAGCTGTAGTTATAAGTTTTCAATTGTCTCACGCACAGAACGGCGACTGCCAACTCATCTTGCTCAAAATGTTATTGAGCAGAAAAAAGTCTCAATTTTGTACTTTTTGCCCTGTCTAAGTTGTAGGCACGCAGACTATACACACCACACACTTTTGCCAGAGTAAGCTAGACTTGATAAAATTGAATTTCACCAGCCATTTTTAAAAGGCATGAGAATGCTGCAGTGGGACCTCACATTTTAAATTGAATCAATATTTGATTTGTCGACAGCAGAAGAATGGAATAAAAAGAGAAGAATAGTCAGGGGAAAGCCTTCTTCTTTTAGTTTTTGTGTTGAATTAATTTAAAATTATTTTTTATTTTGAGTTTTTTGCTAGAACTTTCAGTCAAAAAAAGAATCGATTTTGGAAAAGTGCAAACTCGCCACTTTGATCCTCATCATCAGTTTAAAAATAATATAAAAACTAAAAATTGAAATTTAAAAGTGGAGTTTTATTTGCAAAGCCCAAACATAATCCTGGCATTTTTTACTTTTTTGCTTCGTTATTTTACAAACGCACAACAGTCATCTATTGTTTGGTTTGTGTAGCATTTTGTTCTTTTTGCAAAAACTAAAAGTAAAGTAAAGGAAATTGCTCAACTCTTTTTTTTGTGTTGAGTTTAGAAAAAGTATACGTGTTTGAGCAAGGGAAGAAATGGAGCTCACTTCCTGCGAGAGGATTTGCCGTTGTACAAGCAAATGTACTTTACTGTGCTGAGACTGTACCAGACTGCAAAAACAGAAACACTAAGAAATGAAACATTGTGCGAGTTTTGTGTTCATTTGTGTGCATGTGCTTTGATTAATGACGATTGGAGACAATCTTCTGCTTCTCCTTCTTTTTCTTTTTTTTCATTTTCCTTATGCTCAAGACTTTTTTGCTGCTGTTGCATTTCATTTTTCATCAGAAAAGATTTTTTTGTTGCAATCTCATTTTGCTTCGTTAATTTGCCCTTTGCCTTGTTTATCTTCTTACCCTCCTCCTTCTTCTTTCCTTCTTTCTGTCGTGATTTCTTCTAATTAGCCTGCGTTTATAATTAATTGCTTGATTCTGCTGGACGATGTTGAGCAGAATAAGCACGCTGGCAGCGATGCGACGTTGGGTGAAATGTATTTCATCCTTTCTTACGAGACAGTTTATGACAGGACTAAATAGAAAAGAAGAAATGAAGTATTTTCTTCCCTTCTTTTCCTAGCGACAATCGATTTTGACTGCTAATAAGTCGTAGCGATAACGGTTTTTTGCCAGCTAAAAAAGGAGTGCTGAAAGAGTGCTAAAAATTGGTAATGGTGAAGAAGAAAAAAAGGAAAAGGGAGAAAAGGACATCGTCAACGACAAACGTGCCTCATTGCAGTCGTTCAGCATTGCTCAGCACAGAAAACACTGTGTGCAGCATTGGCATGAGACACACGCAATGGTGGCAGAAAAGCTTAATCAGAGCAACACACTCACTGAGACAGCTGAAATCGATGGAAATATAAATTATCTCTAAAAGCAGAGACAATTTGGGGAAAGCAGTACTGCCACCGCCATTATCACAGGAAGATACACACAACCACAAAATTCTTTCTGGCACAGAAGGCTTTGTTTTCTCTCTTGCGTTCAACGTTCAGCCAAGCTTTTTTAAAAATGCGTGAATTTGCTGTGGAGCAAGAGAAGGGGGAACCAAGTTTTAGTTTTAGCCTGGAAACGATGAAAACGATGGCGGTGGAAAAGCGCTCGGAAGTGGTCTTTTTTTGTTCTCTTTGCTTTTTTTCTACATCTCTTGATTGGCATCATTAATAATTTATGATTACAATCACTAGCTAGTTATCATTCAGCTGTATTTAGGAGTAGAAGAAGAAGAAGAAGCAGGGAGACCCGAGCAAGCACAAATCATAGCATTGAAGCAGAGAATCAAAATAGATGCGGCATTGTGAGAGATTGAAAAGAGAGGCTGAAAAAGGACAACAACAAAGCTTCTAGAGACTGAGGGAAAACCACAAGCTGCTTTTTAGTCTGCAAAATCGTGCTTTAGAGCAATTCAAAAAGTAAAAAGTGTACACCATTTTGCAGACCCAATTGAGCCGGAAAAAGAAAATTGTAGACTATTCTTCTCAATAATTTGCCTCTAGTATATTGGCTGCTATTAGTCTGCCCTTCAATTTCTTTTTCGTATCGTTTCAGTATGCCGTCAGTGCCGAGTCATCAGACGGAGAAGAAGAAGGAAAAGGAAAATCTTAAAGAACCTACAGAGTCGGATTGTTTGAGTGGTTTGAATTGTCCTCAATTGATGAGAATAGAAGAAAGACAATCAGAATTAAGTGAAAGGAAATGGATTGGGAAGGAGGACTAAAGCAAAAAACAGAACAGTTGCCATTCAAAAGATGCTCTTCTTTTCACGAGAATTCTACTTTTTTCCTGTTTTATTCTTCTTCTTCTCCGTTTCTGTCGCTATTAATGTCTGTGGCAGTCAATTTGATCAGTCTTCGATTTGCGTCTGTCGCAACAGCAACCGAAGCAGGGCACTTCAGCACTTCAATCGATCGACTTTACTAGTTTTTTTGCAGATTTGAAGTGCCTTGCCAGTGTCAGTGAAACCAATCGAGGGGAAATAATTTTCCTGGAGCAGTATGCACATGCTGTGGATGTGCCATCACCACCACCACAGCCAGTTTGAGTGCCAGATTCTCAAGAGCACAAGAGTTTTGCCTATTCATTATACGCTTTCCACTGAATCGGCTGCTGCTACTGAATCGATACAGCTGGTCAACTGAAAACTAGCAGACTAGCTAGCTGGGCAAAACAGCAGCTTCAACTCTCTGTCATCAATCACATGTGGCTAGTGTGTTCGGTGTTTGTGCACAATAGCTGGAGAGGAAAAAAGAGAAAAGAAAAAAAGTGACGAGAGATGAGAATTGTGCTCGTAGCTGTGCGCCTGAAAAGGACCTTTTTTGCCGCATTTTTCTTCTTCTTTAGTGCCATTCTTATGCACTGTGTGACACGTATGGTTAAGGAACCAGGCAGGGAAACTAAAAGTGCCGGTGATTGACAGAATCTTTCTTCAAAGTGCCTGGGTGCTCAATGCATTTGCTGGCTGCTTTTGGATGCCTGGATGAATCGGCGGCCGTTAGCCTTGAGTGAAATGGCGGCCAAAGTGAGCGAATTGTACTGCTGCTGCTGCTAATTGAATTACCCTGCAGCCGCCTTCTTTTTCTTCTGAGTGGATTTTTTATTCTTTCCTCCCTTCTTCTTTGAAACTGCACATTTTCTCGATATGCTCACATTTGCTTTTTGGTTGCTTTTATTATGCCTCTTTCTGCTCTCCGTTTTCGCATATCTGATTGCATTGCACGAAGAAACTCTAACGGCATTTTTAGTATTTGCCTTATTAAGTGCGTAAATGTGTGCACTCTTTTTGCTGTTCTGTCTTTCTCTTTTTTTGCCAATTCTCATTCATCAGCATTTAGACATGCCAAACAGAAAAACAGGCTAGTTGAAAAAACAACTAAACAAAACGCGTTTGTTTTTCTTACTTTTCGAGCGAAATAAAAAGGGAGAAAGAGGGCAAGAAAATGTATCGATCGTAATGAAAAGAGAGGAAAATGTGATTCGATTAGCACCAAAGAAAACTAACCATTTCTGTCTTCCTTATCTCCTGCCTCAGGTCTGCGATTCCTGCGCGCCCTGCGCCTGATGTCTTTCCGGACATTCTGCAGTACCTGAACGTGCTGAAGACCTCCTCCTCCATTCGACTGGCTCAACTGGTCTCCATTGTCGTCTCCGTCTGGTTGACCGCCGCCGGGCTGATTCACCTGCTGGAGAACAGCGGCGACCCGCTGGACTTTGATAATGGCCACTTTATCTCCTACTGGGAGTGCGTCTACTTCCTCATCGTCACCATGTCCACGGTTCGTCACTGATCGTCTTAATTACCCTTTCCAGTTAGCGTTCCATCTGCTAATGTCTTCTTCATTAGGTGGGCTACGGTGATATACACTGTACGACGACGCTGGGCAGGACCTTCATCGTTCTCTTCATTCTCGTCGGCTTGGTAAGTCTTTTGTTGTTGTTGTTGTTTTTCTGATTCTTGTCATATATCTCATTTTTACATTTTTTCTCTTGTCTAGGCGGTATTCGCCTCACTGGTGCCGGAAATCACCGAGCTGGTGGGCCATCCCTCAAAGTACGCTGGAAACTATCAGAAGAATCCGGCTAAAAAGTGCGTTCTTTTGCCAGTCCCATTCACAATCAAAGTGACACTAAACTGTCAACATTTTACTTTTCTCTAAATAATCCCAACTCAGGCATATCGTCGTCTGCGGCCACATCACCTACGAGAGTGTGTCCCACTTTCTGAAGGACTTCCTCCACGAGGACAGAGAGGACGTGGATGTGGAGGTGGTCTTTCTCCACCGGAAGCCACCCGACCTTGAGCTGGAGGGCCTGATCAAAAGGCACTTCACGACGGTGGAGTTCTTCCAGGGCTCGGTGATGAACCCCATCGACCTGAACCGAGTGAAGGTGCACGACGCCGATGCGTGTCTGGTGCTGGCGAACAAGTACTGCCAGGACCCGGACGCGGAGGACGCGGCCAACATCATGCGCGTCATCTCCATCAAGAACTACTCGGACGACATTCGGGTGATCATCCAGCTGATGCAGTACCACAACAAGGCCTACCTGCTGAACATTCCCTCGTGGAACTGGAAGAGGGGCGACGATGTGATCTGCGTCAGCGAACTGAAGCTCGGCTTCATCGCACAATCCTGTCTGGCGCCCGGCTTCAGCACAATGATGGCCAACCTCTTTGCCATGAGGTCCTTCAAAACGGTATGTTGTGTTTTGATTGATTTGGAAAGATTCAGGTTAAGACTTTTGATCAAATCTTTTTTGCTTTGTTTTGATCTGAACAGTCGCCGGACATGCCACCCTGGCAGAACGATTACCTGTGCGGCACTGGCTGTGAGATGTACACGGAGAACCTCTCCGCCGCCTTCGTCAACATGACCTTTGCTCAAGCGACCGAGCTGTGCTTCGTCAAGTTGAAGTTGCTCCTCCTCGCCATTGAGGTGTCGCACGAGTCCGGTGACGGCAGCAACACCATCGTCATCAACCCCAAGGGCAACCACCGCATTGGCCACAACACACAGGGCTTCTTTATTGCTCAAAGTGCCGATGAGGTGAAGCGGTAAGTGGTGGAAAGCGATGAGGAGGAATTTATTATCAGACTGGATTAGACATTTCTTTTTTGGGCTAGGCTAGGCTAGAAACACTAATCACTGTTCTTTTTTCTGTTTTTTTTTGTTTTTTTAGGGCATTGTGGTTTTGCAAAAATTGCCACGATGACGTGAAAGACGAAAAGCTGATTCGCAAATGCAAGTGCAAAAATCGTAAGTCATCAGGAAACGGTGTGAATCCCCTTTTTGTCTTTTTCTCTATCTCTATCTATCTATCTATCTGTTGGCATGCTCTCTTTTGCAACTTTTATGTTTTACTTTTTATTATTATTTCTCTCACTCTCAACTTATCTTATCTATCATTTGAGCCATTTTCTAGTCTTTCTTTCTCTTGTTCTATCTGCTTGTTCTTTCCATCTTTTGCTTGCTTTAACTTGTTCACTATCTCTGTGTTCTTTCTTTCACTACTGCTACCTCCTGTAGATCGTTTTTAGTCATGCAAACAAAACCAACTAAGTCAGCCTTTCTGTCAGTCAGTCAGCCAGTAGATCCAGCATTTTTGATTTTAGCTTTTAGCCACTCTTGCGCTTCCCTAAACTAATGTACAAATCTTCTCTCTTTCTCTTTCTCTGCTCTTGCTTCTCTCACCACCGCCACCATTTCCGCTTCCTCCTTTTTTCACATTTTCTTTCACTCATTTCAATTACTCACTCAAATTCTTCCACTGCACTGCAACCTTTCTATCTTTCTCTTAATCTTTCTTTCACGCCTACTGTCATATCACTCACTCTCTTTTCCCTTTCCTTTCACTCACCTCTTTCTGCTTCTGCCTTTTACTGCCACTCTCTTTGCCGCTTCTTCCGCTTTCCTTCTTTTTCTCTTCACCACTAACACCACTTTTTGCTTGCTCATCTATCACACTTTGCACCGCCACCACCACCACAATCCGCCCACTATCGCTAATCAATCTGCCAACAATAACTGCAAACACAATCTTTTTTTCTCTTTCTCTCTTTCACGCTCTCTCGCTCTCTCGCTCATCACCACTATCCACTTTTTCCATTTCGCTTTCCACCGCCACGACACACACTCACACACGCGTACACACCCACCAACTCGCAAACAAACAAACTCATTCAAATAATCAGTGGGCGCCATCTTTAAGAAGGGCGTCCGCGTGGTGCAGGCGGTGAATAGCAATCCCAATCGCGCCTCCAGTGTCACCTCTCGCATTCTCGATGACCACCGTTAGTATATTGCCACCAAGTGGCACTGCCAATTTATCATCATTCCTTTTATTATTAATTACCCTCTCCCACTCACCCCATTTGTTCCCTTCCTTTCCCTCCCTCCCTTGCCATTTTCCCCTCCAATCCAAATCGAGTGGTGCATCTTGCGGACTTGATGTAGTTATTTGTAGTATTTGTAGTCATTTGCTAGCGGACTAGCAAAGTACGGAATATGTTTTCTCTCTGTGAATGATGTTAATGTTAATGTTTATATGTTGGCCAGTGAATGACATGACTGAATGATATTTTTGTGATATTTATGCGCATACTTCCAGTGCAACAGCAACTGTGTTCACTTCTCCCTCTCTTCTTTTTTTCTCTCGAGTTAATGTTTGTGTGCCCGCCGCCGCCGTCGCCGCCGGAAATGTGATCCACCGGAAGAGCAGAAGGGCGACAGTCGGCAGCAATCGTAAACAGAGGAGAAAATCATTCCATTAGGTAAAATGTCATACTTGCCCTGTAGTAAATCGGACTGTTTATGTTATATGTCCAAGCAGTGCTTGCCATCATTATTTATCTTCTCGAACACTTTGACTTTACCCAAACAATTTACTACTACCCCACCATTCTTTAGTGCATGCCCCTTTTCACCCCACTTTAGTTTGCTTTGCACGTCTCTGCCAGCAACTACTTCCGCCGTTTGGTGTGTGTGTGCGTGTGTGTGTACTTGCTTCACCTCTGCCGGTGTCTGTGAAACTGTAACCTGCTCTACTAACTTACCTTTATTTTTTATTATCATCCTTTGCATTTTCTCTCTTTTTTTCTCAATTTCTTAACCATCGCCACAACACTCGCTAACAACAACAATCACACGTTTTGCTAACTTTGTCTCAATTTTTGGTTTGGTGCCCGACTTCCGTTTCATTATCACACGATACTTTTGTAACACACAATCACACACTAAGAAACTCCTGCAGAGAGCATGTTTGGCCTGAACAAGCTGGGCCTGGGAGGCCTGGGCTCAAACTCGATGGCGCTGATCAAGTGCGGCAGCAGTGCAGCAGCAGCGACGGCGGCGGCCTCCGCAGCTGCTGCTGCTGCTGACGGTGGTGACCCCGGTGGCGGCGGCGGTGGAAATAGCATTCCCCTGGCGCCCATCAACACGCCCCCGGAGCTGCCGAAGAATGCGGCGCGAAAGGCAGGCGTCCCAGGTGCCTTTCCAAGAGGTATTTTTGGTAACGATTTTTCTGTTTGACACACTTCTTTCACCTGCTCACCATCACCTTCACCACCTCCACTACCATCACTTCACCAGGCACTTGTGATTACTTTTTTACTTTTTACTTTTCCTTGTCACACGTTTAAAGCCCAATCATTGTGATCAAGTGATTTACCAATATCGGAGCACTATATTAATTCACTGACACACCAAAACACAAACGGATAATCTACTACCAAGTACTTTT
Organism: Tyrophagus putrescentiae; assembly: GCA_024499935.1. Lineage (NCBI taxonomy): Eukaryota > Metazoa > Arthropoda > Arachnida > Sarcoptiformes > Acaridae > Tyrophagus > Tyrophagus putrescentiae. Next base: position 6,338,424 of record JAMZRA010000007.1, read on the forward strand.
TATATCAATGCACGTCTAGTTGATGATTAATTAGCTCTAAAGTGTAGTGTAGTATTGATGTCGGAGAATGACTTGAATACTGATTCAAGTTTAAAAGAGTTACAACTTTTCAAAATATTTGAGCATGCCTTCCCCTCCCTATTTAAATTGTTCCCCAATTCAGATCATCCCCACTTCCCTCCTCTCCTTTCCCCAACACTTATCACTCCAGTCCCTCCTGTCCCACACTCCCTGTCGTGTCAGTTGTCTTTTGCCTGTGAATGTGTCTTTTCTAATAATTTGCCTTTTCTCGCTTTTCACCTTTTGCCGCTGCAAAACAAAAAAACTGCCGCTGCTGCTGTTGCTGTTGCTGCCGCCAAATATGCGCGCATGCCATCCAATCGATGCTGTACAAACAAACAAACAAACAAACAAGCAGGAGACACATTGGGCGATCCAAGTGAAAGCAGTAAGTACACACGGTAGACTGTGTTTCAGTGTTAGACTGTGGTAGACTAGACAATAGACTAGACAATCGCTTTTATACTAAAGCCGATTGAAGGAGAAAGGCATGCTTTACTCGCTAAACTCGGGACCTCTTTGTCTCCATTTCCATCTCTCTTTCCTCTGCAACCACTACCACCGTCACCCTCACAGTTCACTTGATTCCGCCGTCTTCGACGTCGACAGGTGGCCGGAGGGCAGCTCGCAATGGCAAGCAGCACCCCAATGCAGTGCACCTGCAGCCGATGCTCCTCCAGAGTCCCAACAGCGCCGGACAACGAGGAGGAATCGGAGGAGTTGGTCCTGGGGGCCCGGGAGGAGTCGGTGGTCCGGTGGGAGGTGGTGTTGGTGGCCCTGGTGGTGGTGGGCCTGGACAGCAGCAGAAGGGACCAGGACAGGCGCCCGGTTATGGCCACCAGATGCACCTCGCATACGAGGTGAAGAAGTTGATGTAAGTGTTGAGAAGTTCTAAAGAAAAAGTTATAAAACACATCAATAACTTTTTAATTTTCTAGGCCTGCCGCCGCCCGCCCTCAGGAGGGCAGCAGCTCCTCGGCCATAGTCCCGCCCTCTGCCGGCTTCATCGACTCGAAGGACTTTGACTTTGAGAAGACGGAGATGAAGTACGACAGCACGGGCATGTTCCACTGGTGTCCGGCAAGGCCCATTGAGGACTGCATTCTGGACCGGAATCAGGCGGCGATGACAGTGCTCAACGGCCACGTCGTCGTCTGCCTCTTTGCCGACCCGGATTCGCCGCTCATTGGCCTGCGCAATCTGGTCATGCCACTCAGGTACGACAAAGTCACCAAAAAACAAACCATTTTTGACAAACAAAATCTCCCTCCTTCTTTGCAGAGCTTCCAACTTTCACTACCACGAACTGAAGCACGTCGTCATCGTCGGCAACGTCGACTACCTCCGGCGCGAGTGGAAAATGCTGCAGAATCTGCCGAAGATCTCCGTTCTAAACGGCTCGCCGCTCTCCCGCGCCGACCTGCGCGCCGTCAACATCAACCTCTGCGACATGTGCGTCATTCTCAGCGCCAAGATTCCCACCTCCGACGATCCGACGCTGGCGGACAAGGAGGCCATCCTCGCCTCGCTGAACATCAAAGCGATGACCTTTGATGACACCATCGGCGTCATAACCAACAACGCCGCCTGCGCCCCCGGTCCGGGAACGGGCATTCCGGGCGCCTCGCCGCCGCCACTGGTCGTCCAGAGACGAGGCTCTGTCTACGGGTCAAACGTGCCGCTCATCACCGAACTGGTCAATGACACGAATGTGCAGTTTCTCGACCAGGACGACGACGACGACCCCGACACGGAGCTCTACCTGACGCAGCCGTTCGCCTGCGGCACCGCCTTTGCCGTCTCGGTGCTCGATTCGCTCATGTCGACGACGTACTTCAACGCCAACGCCCTCACGTTGATCCGCTCGCTGATCACCGGCGGTGCGACGCCCGAGCTGGAGTTGATTCTAGCGGAGGGAGCCGGTTTGCGAGGCGGCTACTCCACCCTGGAGACGCTCAAGAACCGGGACCGCTGTCGAATCGGGCAGATCTCGCTGTACGACGGACCGCTGGCCAAGTACGGCGACGGCGGAAAGTATGGGGAGCTCTTTGTAGCGGCGTTGCGGCAGTACGGCATGCTCTGCATTGGCATCTACCGCTTCCGCGACACAAACAGCTCTTCAGAGGCGTCCAACAAGCGGTACGTCATCACCAGTCCGCCCGATGATATGGCACTACTTTCCAGTGATATGGTAAGTGGAAAGGTTGATGCTTCAGATGTGGGTTTCATTACTAACTTTTGTTTTCTATAGATCTTCGTACTCCTCCAATTTGACCCTGGCCTGGAGTACTACAAAGCTGCTGAAGGGCGTGGTGGTGGCCCGGGCGGCCGGAGAGGAGGTGGTCCCGGTGGCCACCACGGTCAGCTGATGAACCCCGTGATTGCGGGGGCGCTGCCCGCACCGCCCGGCCACAATGTGCCCGTCTCCGGGGCCGGGGGAATGCCCGGTATTCAAGGAGGCGGCGGACTTAGTGGTCCTGGCGGCGGCCCGGGCGGTGGCCCTGGTGGCGTCAACCAGGGAGGCGGTGGCCCCGGTGGAGTGGGCATTGGACCGAACTCCGGCCCGAACCCAGCCGCTCTGGCGATGATGGGCAACCCCGTGGGGGTGACCGGGCCGCATTCGCAAGGAGGCCAGCCGCCCAGCTGACAAATACTGTGCAGCGCTCTGACGGATGGACCCTATTCGTTTATCTAAACACACACCACCTTCCCACCCACTCCTATTTATTTTTCATTTTTTAGCTTTTTTTATTTTCACAACTAGATTATTTCCACTTTTTATTTACGTTTTTTTCAGGACAGTTCAGTTCAACTTTTTATTTTCACTTTTTTCTACTTACCTTTTTTCAGTTTTCAGACAGACAGACTTCATTTTATTTTCTTTTTCACACCATTTTCTCTTTTGTTGTAGACCACAAACGCTAGGATTTTATTTTCTTTTTCTCCCCTTCTTTCTATCTCTCTTAAACGAATAAGGAACCATCATCCAAACGTCAGAGTGTTGCACACGCTCCTACAACAACGACTTTTTTACTCTTGAAACGCAAACAAACACTAACACGCCACCTCATAGTCACTTGCCATATCCAACACAACTAACTCCCACTCTAGACACTCAAAGTGTAGATTTGAGCAATTTATTTCAATGTAGAAACAAATACTTGACATCAAACAATTCCATCTCACACAAACACACACCTATTTTCTCTCTGTATATAAGTGATTTCGACACAACCTCCTTTTCCTCTCCCATTTTCCTTCTTTCTCAAACACTTGCCGCAACACATTATGTTTTGAGTGACAACTTCCAAACACCATCACCACCACACACAATAGTAACTACTCATTCAAACAGTTTCATCAGAAGTGCTCCTGTATCCTGTAAAATCCCGCCGCATCTTGGCAAAAAAACGATTTCTTTTCTCTTCGTTGCTGCTATTGCTACTGAGTTCAATTGACGATCGAGTTCATCTCATCTCACCACTATCATCACCATCATCATCATCATCAACTTCTTTTCTTTTTTTACTTCCGTTGCCACTCCCTCCATCTGGCCCCACCACCATCACCACCACCACCTCTAACACACTCACCTTTGAACTTACTTTTGGATTTTTACTCTTTTTGATTTTATTACCTTGATTTCCCTCCTTTCTCTCTCACTCACACATGCTCTCTTTTTACACACACGCCCACTCCTTTGTTTATCTTTTCTCTCCCACTTCAGTTGGAACACTCTCTCTCACACTGCAGCACACATCTACTTACCTCCCACTACTTTAGTAATAAGAAAATTGATTATAATCCGATCTGTTCTAGTCTTTTAGACCCACACACACGCGCATCTACTGACCACCATTTTTCCTCCACTTTTTCCCTCCTCAAAAATATCTATTTCCATTGTACATAGTCAGCCAACCAAGTTTCGTACATACAGACCCTGACAAACAACTCACGTGTTGACCACAAAACTGACATTGATCGCCGCCGGGCAAAGCACACTACCAAATATCAGCACTATCTACACTTTTCTTCTTTTTCTTCTTATCGATTTCCTCCTCTTTCCTTTCTTTCACTTTTTCGCTGTCTCTGTCTCTGTCTCTCTTTTTTCTCCTTTGACCCATATTACCTGAATTGTGTGATTGAATTATTTATTTATTTACAAAACCTTATTGAAAACTATTGAACTAACTATTGTTGTACTTGCCATTGCGATAATAAGTAAAAAATATTTATTTATCTGATTACTTTGTTGGTTGCTGCTTTTTGCTGTTTTGAAGCTTCGCGCAGTTTGTTTTATTGCGGCACGTCTTCTGCGAACGGCCCATAAATTAAAAAATTGTTTTGATCGCCAGAAAAAACGTGATCAGCTGAAAACCTCGTGGTGTCAGATTTGAAGGACGTAATGGTAAGTTGCATCATGGATTTTTGGGTTTTGTAATTCTAAAACTGTTAATTTTCACAAACAGGCGCAATACATTGCTCAGATTGTGGTACTTGGTGCCCAAGTTGTAGGAAGGGCATTTACCCGTGCATTGCGTCAGGAGATTCGAGGTATTTCACCTGATTAACACTTTTTATGCCTGAATTTTAAAGTTGCACTTTCAATTTTTCAATTTCAGCTAGCCAACAAGCTGCTAAACAACGACAGACACAGAATGAAAGTTCAGGCGCAGCAACAAATGCTAAACTGGGCATGACACTTCAGGTTTGCACCAGTTTTCTGACCGCATCGGTTCTAAACGACTTTTTTTTGTTCATTAGGAAGCCCAGCAAATTCTGAACATTGATACTCGTCAAATAGCCAATCCAGAGATTCTGGAGAAGAATTTCAACCACTTGTTTGCGGTCAATGACAAGGCGAAAGGTGGTTCGCTTTACTTGCAATCTAAGGTAAGTTTGAGTACATGTGTCAACCTTTTAGTAGTTTTCTGTCCTTGAGTACATTTGTGTACCTATTTGTGCATACTATAGTGATTGTGACTGATTGTTTTCATAGGTTTTTCGTGCAAAGGAGAGATTAGATGAAGAAATTAACGCCATGAAAGCTGCATCTGAAAAATTGAAAGCTAAAAAGGAGAGCAGAAACGAGTGAGCTTTCAGTCTTTTCAGCCAACTAGTAGCCCATTTGTATATACTTCAAGTTATTCAAATCTTTAGTGCCTTTTGTACAAATAGTTGATTTTTTAATTATTTTTAAGTAGGCTTATTTACAAAAACAAGTAACATTTTGCTATGAACAATAAAAAATAAAAATTTATAAGCAAACAAGTAGTAACAATGACAAGAATGTAACAGCAAGATTATTTGGTTTGTTGAAGACATAAGAGAAACAAAAAATTGGTTTGTACTAGCGTTTCAGTGATGACGATGATATGTGCGTGATCAAGTGAGTGAGTTTTATTTGTACTTTTGTTCGATTGAAGAACAACGTCAGCAGCAGCAATTAACTGTTGAGGTCAAAGATCTCCATGATGAGGCCGCCGAAGCCATTTCTGTTCATCTCATTGGGACTGACGTCAAAGTAGGCCTTGACGTGCGACTCGCTGATCGCCTCGGTCAGCTTCAGCTGATTAAGCAGTCGAGTGTACGTCTCCTCCACCTGGGCCTCCTCGTACAGCGTGGAGATGTACTTCTTCAGTAGCGAGCAGTAGATGGCCTTCTCGTTTCTGTAGTGATGGAAAATCCAACAATTTTAGTTTGAAGAGAAAGGTGAGATGCAATGGCTTGCACTGTTTCATCACTTACCTAATGGCTTGCGTATTGCTCAGCTCCGACTTGTCGGCGTCGTAGAGTGAGATGGCGAGCAGCAGCGACATGAGGTTGTCATTGAAGCGCCACTCCGGGTCAAAGGACATGGCGAAGCGACGGTGCTCCTCGTACAGCTTCTTGTTTGCCTCCTTCAGCAGCTCCATCTTCAGCGAAAATTTGATGTTCCGCTCGAGGTCCTGTCGATAAAGGGAGAGAAAGAGGTTTTAGTTGTACAAAAATGATCCTAAAATCGAAGCAACATACCAGCGCCTCCCAGCACTCCTTCTCCAGGTTGATGGTCATCATCGACCAGAGGATGAGCGTCTCCACCACCCGCCCCTTCACCAGGCCGACCTGGTCCTCGGGGCTGAGTGCCTGGAAGGCATTGAGCTTCTTGCACATCTTGATGAAGCAGAAGGTGACCGTCTCGGCGATGCGCATCAAGTCGAGGCACTTGCTGTTGATGGGCAGGTCGGTGATGATCTCCGCCTGCATGATCTGCACCACCGAGGTGAGGTACTTTAGGCGGCAGCGCTCGCTCAGGCTGAGTGACTTCTCCGCGGAGTGCGCCCGCACCAGCAGCTGAAACTTGGTCGGGTAGAAGCCTGACTCGCGGATGACCTTCACCTTTCGCAGCAGCTTTTTGACGCTTTCCGGTTCGTCCAGTTCGAAGAGCGAGGAGGATGAAGGACCTGGTGGTGGAGGGGGCGGTGGTGTCTGATGATTTGCAAAGCTGTTGCTTGTCTGCCAGGAAAAGGGGGCGTCACGGTCGGGAGAGAGAAAGGGCGCCGCTGCGCTGGTCAGCCAGTCTGAGCCGCCAAAAGAGGTGTCGAGGTGGTGATTGGAAACGCCGCCGTCCCTCTGAGCTCCAAAGGAAGTCCATGTGGGAAGGTCGGAGGAATCAGAAGAGGAAAACTTGAACTCTGATTCGGAGCGGAAGAGCTGCTGATGGTGGTGATTGGTATTGTGAGAATGATGACCTGAAAGTTGTATCTGTGGTAGCTGAGGAGTGTTCTCCACTGCGGCCAGTGGCAGGAAGGGGGCTGTGCTGTTTCCGGTCGGTCCTATCCTCTCCGAGTTGAGTATGTGGTTGCTCTCCTCACCTCTTTTCAGCACAGTTCCCTGTTGCTGCTGTTGATACAGTGGTTTATGGCTGTTTATGGCTGTTTGAAATGTCGAATCCATCGGTTGATCGTTGGTTTGGGATTTGCTGCACTGTACTCGCTTGTTGTGTCCCTTCTGCTGTCGCCTCAAAGTGCCCTCCATCCTCCAGAGGGACGTTCAGCGCCAGGCGGCGACTTTGGCTGGTCAGCTTGCGCTCCATAATCTTCAGCTGTCGTTCGTACTTTTCCGCATCGCTCATGATGTACTCGCTCTTCATGCCCATTTGGTAGCACTTGGACAGTCTGGAGATAAAGTAAATGATCTGTTACTGCAGCAAAATCTTTTTTGGAAGCACTTACCGACAAGCGGCACAAAATCGACGTGAGTATATGTTGATGTCGCACTTGTTCTGAAAGTAGCACTTCAGTTTCTGAAGGAAGAGGGAAAATGTTTTAAATTACTAATTGTTCACTTTCTCTTATTTGAAGGAGAAAAAACACTCACCGAAGCAGTCATCTTAAATGCATTCCGCCGGAAGAACTCCTTACAGCTGGCGCAGGTGATGGCGCCAAAGTTGCAGCCACGTGCTCGATCACCACAGACGACACAGGCGGAACGACCAATGAAGGGATTACGCTGCTGCTGCTGACCGGAAGTGCCCGTCGGAGAGTGACTGGGCGAGTGGCCACCACCACCGCTGCTGCTCGTCTGCGAGCCGGGAGTTGAGGGAGTGGTTGGAGTTTGCGGTGGCAGAGGATGATGTGGACTACTGCTGTTGTTGATAGTGTTCACAAAGAGATCAGAGTGATGAGTGAAGGGCGGTGAGGAGAGGTCGGAGTAGGGGGAGGAGTCCAGGGAGGAGGGTTCTTGATGTTGACTAGGATGATGCTGGTAGTTCTGGTGTGCCGCATACAGATTCAGCTGTCTGTTGGCAGCCTTGAACGATGGAGGCAACTCCATGCTGCTGCTGGCAATTGTGGGGAAGTGAGGATGGTGGAGGAGGTAGGAGTCTTCAGTTTGGATATTACTGATACTTCCACCACTGAAGTACTGCTGCTGCTGCGGCTGTTGGCTGTTGCACTCAGCGGCTGCACCAGTGCCACACATTCGGGCGGGTTAGATGATGATGAAAAGTAGACGAAAAAGAAAAGGTGGAAAGTAGTATTTGAATAGAGGGTAATCAGGTTGTGCAGAGAAATAGAAGGCACTTGGCACACTCGAACTTTGAATGCTGGTGCTATGGGTTGGCTGTAATGATGCAAACCAGTGCTGTTGTAGGTAGTAGCTTTTTTGCCTTTCCTGCTTTGGCTTTGGCTTTGGACTCACTTCTGGGCACAAACTCACGGAGAGAGAAAGAAGAGAGGACCGTCTCTCGTCTACGACTCAGGCTCAGAAAAGAGGCAGTCAAATCTCAAGCGCTCTTTTATCGCCGAGCAGGCTCAGTGTGCTGCTGCTGCTGGTGCTGGTACAGCAAGCTTTGGACTCATCACTGTTTCACAGTCTCCCTCTCTCTCTCTCTGTCTCTAGTGCTCTCACTTTCGCTGTTATCAACACTGTCAGCAGCAGCAGCGGCAGCCAAAATGCATTTGGTAATGCACAATCGCTGGTGATTGTCAGTGCAGTGAAAAAGTGGCAAATGGCAAAGTGGTGGTGCAAGTGATTGTAGTGATCATGCTGGGGTAGCAGTAGTAGGTGAGCTGAGGAGGAGGAGATGCTGATAAGGAAACTGGCACTTGTGATACTACTACTACCACTGCCGTTATACCACCAAACCAGCCATCACTAGTAGTACTGCACACTATCACCGGTTTTCATCATTCCCATCATCCATTATCCCCATCAGGATCGCTTTTCCTCTCCCCACCACCCTTCTCCTTCCTTTATGTCAATTTGGCTACCCACCGTTGTCATTTTTTCATTTCAGTCCAATCTTTTATTTTGTTTTGCTCTACTGCCTGCCAAAAACGCCAAAAGTTTCGATTGTCATCATTCAACTTTTTCTGTCTGTTTGGGGCAGTTCATTCAAAGATCGCGTCACCCTTTGAAGCGGATGTAGCAGCGGCAACACCATCAGGGGAGTACGCAAGCTGTAAATAAGAGTCTGTGGTGGTGTTGATGATGAGGTGGTGATTAGCTAACATTGAGCCACTCATGCTCAACAATACCACCACAATGCCCTCGCTGTCTGTCTCTCCGCCAGTAATACCACTTGATGGAGCTTCTTGATGCTGCTGCTATCGACACTGTAATGCAATGATGTCACTGTATTGTGGTCAATTTATTAGCACAAAGAGAGACGGGCTTGTCAGTGAGGACACTGAGTATTATTGCCTGCTGCTGCTTCCTACCGGGTGTCCCACTTGTGTGTGGTAGCAGTGTGACGGGCATTCAACACTACGGCTAATTGTGACAATCACAATCACCGCTGCTGAAGTGAAGTTTACGAGTTTGATGAAAAGGTTCAACTCAAGGAGAACTCATGCTCTCGCTCATGTTGACTGATTGTTTATCCTTGAGCTGTTGTTTCTGCCGAAGATATCGCCGCTTATTGACAATTGAAATTCATGCAACTTTACACTTTACCTCTTCAACATGACGGCAGTGGTGGCATTCGAACTGAGTTGATGCACTCAGTCATTTGCCCAAGTCGAAAGTCTTTGCTTACGTGCGTGCTGACACTGGCCCAAGTTGAAGTTTACGTTCACACATACACGTAATTTATTTGCTATGTTAGTTGCTCTCTGACGTAAATCTAGACCTTATTCACTGAATTTCAATGAATCTTGATGATCAATTTTCAGCAGTGCAATCGGAAGGCTAACCTTTTTTTATTGCCCTTTTTGTCCAGCCTTGATGAGCTTGGTAAAGAAAAGAAAAAGTTGACAAAGTTGAAGTAATACCGCCAAATTAAATATAGACGATAATGGTAATCGTTTTGTGTGAAAAACATATCCAAGCTGTCCGCTGGCTATTATGTCGCAAAGAGCTCTTATTGAAATAGCTCTGAATTGTATGTAAATGATCATCTCGTGTGTGCGTCTGCAAACACTCACCTTGTACTGATCAGTGAATGAGCATCAGCATCAGCCGAGTCGATTGCCGACAGTGGACTTTAAAGTGTGCTAACATAGCTGTCAGTTTATCTCTATCTGCTCTCTGTGCACAGTGTCAATGTCGAGAGTGCACATGTAACCTGTAGCACCTGTTGCTGATGATGCTGTTGCCCAGCAAGGGAGAGAGAGTGAGCCGGCTGCAATGGCAAAGTTGCAGTCTGTCTGTCTGTCTGAGTGAGCAAGTGAGTATGTGTCATCAAACCGGCGCCCGAATGTCTGCCTCCCAATTCTGCCCTCCTCTCCTCTCTGCCTATGTTTGGTTTGGTAGTTATGATGCAATAAAATGAAAACTTTTCCTAGGGCATATGATGTCTACGGTAATTTTGTTATTGGGACACTAAACCCTTTTTATCACCGGGTCAGTCATAACTGCTGAACTTTGGACACTGTCCACATTTTAAACCAGTTTGCGATCTTTCTCCTGCGACCGGCATCATCAGGTGGTTGCAAATAGTAGATTATACTACTTTTCTGGTAGTTATTGCCTAGTTATTGTTTGTTTGCCTGTTAGTGTTTGCTTTAAGAGAACGCCTCGTAAAGATCGTTTTCGTCCTTGATTTCACCGTAATCACCCACAGCGACTGCACTGCCAGTTGTAGAGCTGACCGTAACGTCAAAAACTGTACCAGCACCAATTACTTTTGCACTCGACAAGTTTTGTTTGTGGTTGTGCCTGCTCTGATAACTATCAGCCATCTTCTACAGTTCAGTTTGAGTATTTCAATTAGAGCAACCACTGCAGCAATTGAAAGTTGATATGTTTCAGAGAGCAGATGGAAAGATCAAGATCTGTCAAGATCTTTCTTTGCCAAAACAATTTGTGCAACAGCAGAAAGACCCACAGCTACCAAAAACAACATCCTCGTCACCCTCGCACCGACACACCTTCATTTATGCAAAGCTTTTTGAGCAACTTATCTCTTTTTCACCGTTGACTGGCTTTAGTCGACTTTATCAGCCAAACCGCCAGCAAACAAACGGAACAAATTGAGGCTGTGGTGCAGGCAGAGTAGACAGAGTAACATCGCTGTATCACTGACCATTGCAATCGAGTGAGCAGCGCCGGCATCGTTGCCGTGCTTATCATTCCACTTATCCGATGCTGGGCACAGTTTCGCAATACCGAGGAAGCACTTAAGGTGCACTTTGTAGTGTTTTACAGCTGTATTGAGTGGAAGTGCGGCTGCTCGGTAGAGGTGCAATATGTGAAGTGCTCAGTCTTGGTAACCAGAAAGGAACAATAACAGGTGAGAATGGGCTCAGTCAGTACTGGCGAGTAAAAGGGATGAACAGCAAGGACAGCAAGGCAAGGCAACGTGAACATTGACATTGCTTGTTTGCGTGGTTTAGCGGCCATAATAAAGCGCATTAGCCAGCGCATTATCGTTGTTTATTTTATTTCATAAGCCGCTGAAGCCGCTGCAGTATTATGCATTCGAGCGATTTAATTGTTAGTGCCACTGCGTCTCACTTTCAAATCTGCATAAAGGGTCCTTCTAAAAATAGCAACATCAAATGGAGTACGTTTGCTTAACATTTGAACTTTAAACGTTTCAGAAAAAGGAAAAGGCATGTGCTTCTTCCTTTGCATTTGTCACCCTACTCCACTCCACTGCTGTTGCGATCTAATCAGCATCATTTTAATGGCTGAAATTCGTTAATTGAACGGCACACTGATGATGGTGATCAGATGACAACTGTGTCTGAAGCAGCTGCGATTTGCATCTGTGAAGTTGCAAATCACATTAGTTTAAATAAAAAGCGACTGATTGATGAGATTTCTGGCTAACTGACAGACTGATTTGATCTGATCTGATCTCGTCGCATCTGGAGCTGACTGCACACCTCTGTTCACAGCACTGACACGTTCGTTAGCTCTGATCGCACACACACACATTTCATTTTCTTGCCTCTGTGTACACTCGTCAAAAGTGGTTAGCTCCAGGAGCTCCTGCTCAAAGACCTTGATTCTCAAGTAGCACACAAGTCAATGTTTGCGCACAGCGGAGCACAGCGGACACACAAGCGGACACTTGTCTCTAGTTCTCTTTCTTTCCTTCTCTCTCTCATGTTTGCCTTAATTGCTATCTTCAGAAACTGTTTTGTGTTCGGCGTCAGGAGATGCTTATGTGAGTGAGTGAACGAATGTGTGTGACTAGCTAGTGAAATAGTTTGCCTCGGCGTCTGATAGTGAACCCCTGAAGCACAGTTCAGCTGCTGCTGCACTCGGTCTCGCGCTCTTTTACTTTGTGTTGCTCATCAGAACGTCGCCGCCGCCTGTCCTTCGCCGATCGAAGTCATTTGATGAGAGTGAAAAAAGAAGAGAGAGAAAAAGTGAATAAGAGAGACAGTGACTCTCTCTCTCTCTCTCTCTCTCTCTCTCTCTCTCTCTCTCTCTCTCTCTCTCTCTCTCTCTCTCTCATTTGCCCTTAGAGTACTTCTCCTCTGTCTCTTCAGAGTGGCAGAACACCGCACTTTTACAAAAGTGCACACACCGAGAACACACTCATCCTCCTCCTCTGCAACCTTCTTCTGTTCTTTGCAATGTCCACTAGTGCCAGTCAAGCAACCCCCATCTTCTTCATTGGTTTTCATCAGAACTGCAGCATTTCAGACAGTCACCGGAGCACCACTGACCACCAACGCACGCAGCAGCACATCACAGTTGCACTGAAATCACTAATCGCCGTACCGTTCAACAGGTACAGCAGCACTGTACGTCTGTCTGATGCACATTACTATTCATCACGTGGAACAAAAGACATCAGCTTCAGCAGCAGCAACAGCAACTTCTCATTTGTCAACTATTGATCCACTGGTGGTGGAGGTGGTAGTGATGGTTGATGGTGGTGGACACCTGTACTTCTTCTTCTTCTTCATTGCAGCCACCACAAGGCTACAATGATGTGATTACTCCCGCCTGCAATTCTCTCTAATGTTCATACTCACCTTCTACTCTTTCTTTGTATCTCTCTTTTTTGTCAATTCTCTCTCTCTTCATGCTCAAGTAGTGATAACCTTAGTCTGCTGAACTCATAAAGCCTGGCAATGTAGCGATTGTTGCAATCGTTCAGTTCAGTTCCGCAGTCTAATCACCACCCACCCACACACATTTCGTTTATGTGTTTGTTGTTTGTGTTTTGACTTCATGTGTTGTTGACATCAAACTGACCACTCAAATCATCACACAGAATGTGGCCCCCAATATTGTTCCGTGTTAAGGTGCTGTTGAGGAAAAAGATAAAGAACTCACCAAATCACCATCACCAGTGTACCATCACCACCACTTCTTCAACTTTGCTTACCTTTTATCTACTTATCAGCGCTTTACTACTTTTTCTCCCTTCTCAACCGCCTCATTTCCGCCTCCGCTAGTCCGGTTGTGCAGTCAGACACAACAACAACAATGGCCGAAGAGGGGCAAAGCTTCTCATTGAGGAGTTTCTCTCTGACGGCGATGATGACCCATTGTGCCCATCACGTCAGGCCACCAACTGCTTCATCCTTTGATCTCAACAGTGACCACTCAAACGACGACTCCTCATCAGTCAAGTCATCATCCTCCTCCAAATCCTCTAAATCACTCTCCGCCAAATTCTCAAACCACTACCAGCACAAATTCCTCCCTTTCGAGTCAAATTTCAACGAGTCCGAGGAGAGACCGCTACCGTTGCCGGACGACGAAACCAGCTGGCGGATCACACCTACGGCCATACGGCCAACGCGATCCACTGCTCAACTTTGACGCCCGCTGATGACAGAGAACTTCTTCGACTGTACGGTTCGCTATCAGCACTACTGGCGATACTACAGTCCACCGGCAAAGGATCCGTACGAGGACGAGCTGTTGATCAAGCAGCAGGCCTTCGTCGACCTGCCGACGCCCCTTCAGGTGGAGATTACCGGTCGACGCTGTGACCTGGTCAGTCTGGTGCTGCTGCAGCTGAAGTACAAGCGAAACATCACTCAGCTGGTGCTGCGAGACACGGCCGTTCGCTCTCTAGACCGGCACATCTTTGCTGACGCCCGTCTAACTTCACTGCAACGAGTTGATATTTTCGACTGTCGTCAGCTAGTTTTCATTGACCAGCGTGTTTTTGACGAGCTCAGTTCGCTGCAGGTTCTCCGTCTTTACCGATGTCCACTGTTGCGTCACTTTCATCGACAGGCGCTGCTTGGAGCCAAGGCGTTGCGATCTTTCCTGTGGGCGGAAAATGGCTGTGGTGGTGGTGGTGGTAGTGGCGATGGTCAACAACCACCACCACTACACTCTGAGCTGTTTGTCAATCTAACTCGGGCTACTGCAAAACATTATTTGCCCGTACTGGAACAGTTGGTCATCATCGGTTCCGCTTCTGCTTCAAGTAAACAAATACTTCAAAGTCAAACAAGCGACTCAAGCAACAAACTTGATACTGATCTCAAGCTGACAAAGGACGATCTCGCCCAGCTCACGCAGATTCGCAGTTTGCAGCTGGCCGGAGTTCACCTTCGCTTCATTCACCCTCTCACCTTCACCTTTCTGGCCGCCAATCTCCGTTCGCTGCACATTGTCGACGGTCTTGCTATTGGATCAAATGGTAACCATCACCACAATCGCCTTTCACTAGACAGCCTCATTGCCCTTTTTACTACTCTGGCAAAGCTGGGCGCCAAAAGGGTGAAACTAAGTTGGGTGAATCTTTCCGGTTCAGTATCGGCAGCTGAAAACGGCGGAAACTTGCCAAAACAGCTGCTGCAGCCACTGGGGAAACTTCCCGTTCGCACGCTGCTGCTTCGACGAATCGGTCTCACTTCAATAGCTGTGGACGACTTTCCGCCGATGCCCAACCTCGAGCGGCTGGTGCTGGACGGCAATCCACTGACCGCCATTGCCGATCACGCTTTTGATGGGCTGGAGGCGCTGGTGACTCTGAGTCTGGCGGGCAATCGGCTGCACATCATTCGCTCTGAGCTCTTCTACAATCTCCCAAAGCTGTCCTACCTGGACCTGTCTGGTGACCCTTTAGCAACAACAGCAGTGAAGTTGACCATTGCCCCGCGCACCTTTGTCGGCCTAAATCTTCGCGTCCTTCACCTCTCCTACCAGCACCTCGATCCGCTGCCAAACAAAGCCTTTCTGGGGCTGCACAAAACTGAGGAGTTGTACCTGCGTGGCTGTGCCCTGACCTCCATCGAGTACCTCACCTTCTTCTTCCTCAAGTCGCTTCGACTGCTTGATCTAAGTGAAAATGGACTGCTGATTGAGTCGCTTCGACAGACTCATGAGGACTCCTTCTTTGGCCTCGAATCGGTTGAGGTGGTGAAGATGGCCAGCTGTAATCTGCTCAGCTACGACCTGTCGCTCATCTTTGCTCGCCTGCACGAGCGCGTTCAGGAGCTGGACCTGAGCGGCAATCGCCTGGACACCTCTCGGCGGAGCACTTTGCCCAGTTTGGCGAACTTCGATCGCTGAATCTTTCTGGAAATCAAATAGTTCCCTGGACCAACGGTTCCATCTTTGCCGGCAATGGAGAGCTGGTCGAGCTTGACCTGCGCAGCAACCGCTTGCAGACGCTCAGCTCCTCGATGATGGAGGATCTCTACCGAATGTCCAACCTCAGTTTTGGCGGCAATCCACTGGACTGTGACTGCAGCTCGGAAGTGCTCGTCGGCGGCTGGCTCGCCTCGACGCTGGAAAAGCCCATTCTGTACATGGACTCGGCGAATCCTCTGCACTCCCGAGAGCAGTACTACTGTGTCCTGGGAGAGGAGGAAGATGAAGAAGAATTTAGTAATGGTGATAAAAGCAAAACAAACAGTAGGCGATCTAATCTGCAGCAGTACAGTCGCCGGTGCGCCCGACGCCTGCTGACCAGTCGGCGGGCCGGTCACCTGCTGCTCAACAGCTACCTGGTCATTCTCTTCACCCTCACCGCCTTTCTGATCTCATTTGCCGTCCTTGCAGTGGCCTTTGTCTACTACGGCGAGCTCAATCAGCTTATTGCGACGTACTTTTGGAGTAGGAGTGCAGCTCGGGGAGATGAAGATGAAGACGGCTCCAAGTACGAGTACGACGCTTTTGTCAGCTACAACGTCGCCGACTCGGAGTGGATCTTCAGCGAGCTGGTGCCAAACATTGAGCGTAGTAGCTCCAATGGAACTTCTTCCTCATCATCAAATGGAAACTCTAGCGGATGTCAGCGAGTGCGCCTGTGCGTCTACGATCGGACTTTATCGCGGTCGGCCGATCAGCGAGTGCATCCTCGAGTCGATTCGCGTCTCACGACGCGTCATTCTCGTCATCTCCAATGCCTTCATCCGCAGCCCCTGGTGCCGCTACGAGACCGACCTGGCCGCTCACCACAGTTCGCTGAATCTGCGCGGACGAACCGACGGGCTGGTGCTGATCAAGCTGGAGCAGCTGGAGCCGGGGCTGTCGGTACCTCTGCAGCTTGATTACCTGCTGAAGACGCGCATCTACCTGCAGTGGGACGCCGCCGCCGGACGAGAGGAGCGGCAGAAGTTCTGGAGCAAGCTAAAGATTGCACTGGGCATTGAGCAAAAAGTGGGAGAAAGTGCACGGGAAGCGGACAAACAGTCTCCCCAAACAAAAGTCTCAAAGTTGAAGCGCTTTAGAGCTAAACTATCCCAGCTGATGGACGATCTCTTTTCCACTGGCTTGATTGGAGTTGGCAAAGTTGCCTAAAGTAGAGCAAAAAGTGGAGGTGCCAGAAAAAAGAGTTCCTGAAAAAGTGGCATTTGACGAACTTCGCAGCACTGCTACTAGAATCAAGTTCAAGGGAAGGCGGAAAGATCTTTGGAGGCTGAACAATGCTGAAGGTGCTACACTGGCAATTGAAAGTGGTGGTCAGGTGCATGTACGCGGTACAGCAGCAGAAGAAGCAGTGAAACGGAATACTGTGATGATCAAATCAACTCTGACGACCGGAACTCTGTCGTCATTAACGTCAAACTGTGATTTATTAATTTACCTTTTCTCATTATTATTTAAATTATTTTTCAGTCACTTTATTTGGTGATTTTGATGCGTCGCTGATGATTTAGTAAAAATAAGATAAACTTTTTTGAGTGAAATAGTGATAGCGGCTAGTCCCCTGCTAGGCCGGTAAAAGAATTCCCACAGGAGGCAAGTACACTTATTTCTCTCTCACTTGCTGTTTGGTCAGTCGTTCATCAGCTCCTGCTGAGTCTCTGCATATTGTGTTCAGTGTGTTCAGTGCGTGTAATGTGCTGTGGAAAAACAACATCAGTTGCCTTGTCGCATGTGGCGAATCAGTCAGCTGCCACCGCGTGAAATCATCGCCGTCGTAATCATCATTGCAACTTCAGCACTACAGCACACTACTACATCGTACTTTGCCGTGTTCGGTTTTCTGGTTTGTTGACACTCTGCCAGTGCGGTGCATCAACGGTGGTAGTTGACACTCCTCTCTCTTCGCTGGTGAGTTCGCTGGTGAGTTCGCTGGTGAGTCTCTCCGCCAGTCTCTTTTACTCTCAGTCTGTCAGTGTCTCTCTTTCGCTGTACAGACTTTTGCTGTGACTGCAACTCGAGCCCTCTGCTTTTCTCCTGAACGGCAATCACCACTTTGCATCTCCCTCCACGTTCTTCTTCTGTATCTTCTTGTCTTTCCAGCGGTGCCTTATCACTGAGTGTCACTGTCTGGTTGTCACTTCTTCTTCCAACTGTTCGGCTCATGCTGCCTGCAGTACAGCCAACACTGACTCACGCACACAAGTATCCCCACAGAAGTAAGAGTATCCTCCCCAAGATGGTAAACCACCGCAGCCTCAAGAGGATCATCACCCGAAGTCTATCGCTGAGCAAGTTATCCAGTGAGGCGAGTCAGCCGCAATCTCGGTCACAGTCACAGCAATCACTTCAGCAGCAGCAGCAACAGCCCCAACAGCACCTGAAGATTAGCACCCTCGAGCTGACGGAGGATGAGAAGCGGGCGGTCAGTGAACGCTTCACCGGCGGCGACCGACTGCCCGACAACATTGGCTACATTGACGAGGATGTCATTAGTGACCACCGGGAAGACCTCGATACAACAACAACAACAACTACCTCTCAGCAAACCGTACAGTCAATCGTGAAGCGGATGGAGACTCTCGGAGTGGGTTTCTTCGGTGGTAAACACAATGCTGTAGCGATGGCAGCGAAACGAGGAGGCACTGAAACTGGAGACCAGACCACTGGTGGAGCACCACCACCACCATCGCCGCTGACTGTCGACTGTCACATTGACTACTTCGAGACGGAAAGTCACATTGAGCTGCTAGATCTGCTGCTGGAAAGCGACAGCGACAAGCGCGGCCAGAAGGTGCTCATGTACAGCTGCTGCTCGAAACAACCCAGAGGCCCAAGAACGGCGCTCAAGGTGACCTTCTACGAGGGCGGCAAGTACGACACACTGTAAGTTTAGCAAACACCTTATTCAAACTTTCTTTTTTGGAAATCACTTATTCATCTTTACTCTATTTTCCCCATCAGAAACTACAAAATGGCCCGCAATGAGGCACTTCTTCTGCAGCAGCTCCGCCACTCACATATCGTTCGCTTCTATGAGTCAAAAGACGTCTTTTTGGGGGCTTCTAGCAACAACAACAACAACAACAAGTCCAAAAACTCCACCGACAACTCCGACAACTCCACCACCAACAACAATCCCACCTTTGCCCAGCAGACGCCCACTTTCAGCTACCTGCGCATGGAGCTGCTCGCCTGTTCACTAGAGCAGGTGCTTGCCGAGGGCTTCTTCTTCACCGAACAGCAGGCAGGGCGGCTGCTCGATCAGCTCTCTTCAGCGCTGGCCTACCTCCACCGCTGTGCCATCGCCCACCACGACCTGACGCCCTCCAACGTCCTCTGGACCGCCTGCCGGCGAGAGGGGCCCTCAGTGGGGCGCAGTACAAACTGGCCGACCTGAGCAGCGCCCAGCTCTACCCGAACAGCCTGGCGCTGGAGTACCTGCCGCTGGGCGCCGGCGTGACGTACTTTGCGCCGGAGAAGGCCACCCAGTACTGGCACGGATACAGTCCCTTCCGGGCGGACATCTTCAGCCTGGCGCTGGTGGCCATTGAAGCGATGGCCAACTTTGGCAGCTGCCCGCAGCACCGGGAGCGCAACATGGCCGGCCACTTCAGTCAGAAGCTGACGCTGCTCAGCTACCGTGGTCTCCTGGGGAAGCACCTCGCCAAGGTGCTCTTCGCCATGACCGACCCTGAGCCCGCCAAGCGACGTTTGCCCAAAAAGTGACCATCAAAAAGTTCATTGTTCTTAATTTACCCTCGTTCACGTTCGTTTTAATTTAATTAGCATCACACATTTCAGAGCTTTTCTTTACTACAATTTAGTTTTACAGCGTGTGTCTAAAGATTAACGCTACAACTTTTATACTGTGATTTTTCTTGACATTAAAATTGTAATAATCTGAATTGTTAGAATCAGCGCGTCAATTTTTTGAAACCAGGTGTCGTCGTTTAGTGTTTGCTTAAACTTTAAATTGTGGAGCTGGTGCAAAAATGTTCTGGAAAACAGGAACTGTAGGTTACAGTCTGACTACCTCTACTTTGAATGAAGTGCGCTTTTTCTAAAAAAAATAAGAAAAAGAAGCAAAGAGCAAATCGATTGAGCAAAGTAATCGATATGACTTTTTTAGAAAAAAGTCAGCAGTGGAGGTGTCTAAACGGGAGCAAAATGGGCAAAACAGTCAGAAAGAGCAAGTGAAGAGGAAATGACACACAGTCTTGAGGATATTGGTGAAAAAACCGTAATTAATGATCGCCGAGTTTGTCAGTAAAAGGCGGTAACGTTTAAGTTTCAATTTGTCTAAAGTCGATCGAAGACATAAGCTGAATTTTAAGTTGTGTTGTGGAGAAAGTCTAAAACAACAAACTGGTAGGGCAATGTTAGGTTTGAGGGTGTATTGAATGCTAAAGAAAAGTGCCTGAGAAAAGCCCAGTAGAATAGTAAAACTTGAATAACTTTTTGAATAAAATTACAGATTAGCAAAAATGAGCCGAATTAAGAAGAAACATTGCAAAAAGTTGAAAGAAGACGAAGAACCAGTGTTTTTCTACTGCTCCTTGATGTTACTGAAGCGCCTCGTTCGCCTGCTGCTAATATTTTGGGCTGTCTACTACATTGTGATGTGTAATCTAGCTTCATTGGCACTTAAGTTAAATGAGCATCAACTGGCGTCAATTGCAATGGGAAATTCTGCTTTCTCCTATCGGACTAAATTTATTACCCAAGT
>JAMZRA010000007.1:6359213-6486212 GCA_024499935.1 Tyrophagus putrescentiae
TGGAGTGGTGATAGAACAAAATGACAGTAAAAGCAGTTTTCCGAATTATGCGGAAACAGATGTTTCTAAACCAAAAAATTGAAAAAAATGAAAATGTTAAAAAAGATTAAACTGAAAAAATATATCACAATAAATGTGTAAGAGTGCGCTCAACAGTGGGTGAAAGTGAAACCGCAGTGAGCAAAAAAAAGTGTGCCAAAATGGTGATGGCAGATTTATACTGGTCCATTTATTCTGCTAAATAGAAAACTTGAAGCAGCAACAGCAGTAGCCGCTGTAAGTCTGCTGAAATCATTCGGGTTCCAGTTTCATCGTTTATTATAAAAAAAATCATCATTTTTTGTATGACTTTTATAAAATTGCTCAAAACTAGCTGGCTAGTTTTGAAAAAAAATTATACAAAATAAAATGGTGCAGTTGCAAAGCTGCTTTTGATTCATTTCAATGCTCGCAACAGTGTTGTAGGCTGCCAAGCATCAGCTCATCATTCTTCCACTTCTCTTCTAGTTTTACTTGCACTAAAAGTTAAAACTGCCTTTTAAATTTTTAATTTTTAACCAAGGAAAAAATTCATTGCAGTGAAGCAGATCGCCGTGTAGCAGTGTTTAGATGCTGCTGATGCTACTGAAGCTAAACTCTGCCATTTTGCAAACTTGTTTGCTCGCTTGCGCCTTTGCCTCTTGCAAACGTCAATTTTTGAAAAACTAATTTAAAGTTTTCATTAGTATATCAGCAGGATAGCAGAAGCAACAACAGATTTTGGCCGAGAGCGAGGGGATCAGAAAGCTCAAACTGTGCTCCACAGCCAATTTGTTTAGTTGCAGCAGCATCAGTTCATAAAACGGCCAGCACTAGTGGTGTGCTCCATTGGGATGTTCACCACTTGACTTTGCTCGGCTGCTGGCGTGGTGGTAATTGTAATTGTGCACAATTACGGTAGCTGATTTTCGAGCGCTCAATTTGAGCTCCATTTAGTCGAGTTCTCTCTTTCTACTCCTCACTAAACGCTTCACCGCCGCTGACGGCTGGTCGTCGTTTCCTTCTTCTTCTTCCTTTCTCTGTCCACTTGGCCTACTTTTCAGTGTTGCCGGTGTCAGTCAGTCAGTCTATCGGTGGGTAGTGTGTTTGTGTTGACAAATTGCTAGTGCACCACACTCAAACACTGAGGAGTTGCGCAAAAGGAGAAAAAGAGAAAGAAAGCAGTCTGTGACCAGGTTCGATTGACTGCTATCAATGCTGCTGCTGTTGTGGCTGTCGTCATCGTTCAATCAGTCGTCAATTTGGGTAACAGGAGGCAACAAACACAGAGTGGAGTAAAAGTATGAAGGACAATTAAAGAGAGGCAAAAAAGCAAAGGAAGGCAAGGAAACAGGAAACATCGACAAACTGCTGTTGCTGTTCTCTGTGTTTGTCTGTGTGTATGTTCGAATCGGCATTTGCATTTTCATTATCGTCGCCGTCTCCAGTGATACTATCTCTCTTTTTCCCTCTCCGGCTCTAGCAGTTCCATCATCCATTTTCTGTGATGGTGGTAGTAGTGGTGGTGGTAGTAGTGCTGGCAAAGATGATGATGATGATGACTACGATGATGATTATTTACACAACGCTCAGTCACATTGGGCGCACTCGGGCGGAAATGAAAAACGACTGAATGTGTGTGCCTGTGTGCTATTTGGTCTGGGTAAACTGTCGTACACACACTCGTGTCGTACAGTGAGAGTGGGACAGAGCAGTCTGTGTCGGCCGGTCGGTCGGTGGCGATGCAGAAAGGGCAATTCTAATTTGAGGAAGAAGCAGAGGTAACTAGCAGAACCACGGTTGTCGCCACTAGGCCACACACATGAATGATTGAGGGTGCTTCTCAATTTAGGTCAATAGTCTTACTTTGCAGGGGGGGGGGGCAAAAAAGTTATATTACAGCACAAATAATAAAAAGAAAGAAACTGCTTTTTATCTAATAAAAAGCCAATGTCTACCGGCACAATTTTTACGTCAACGATAAAATTTATTTTTTAGTAGTTTCATTCAAATTATCAGCCAAATATTCCAAATTAGACACTTTTAGGCAAAAACGTAACACTCTTTTACACTTAGCTGAAAAAAGGAAGAAAAACTGTCACTCTACTTTGTGACCTTTTTTAAAATCAGTGTGTGCATAGTGCACACACACAGTGTCAATGTGTGTCGTGACAGCGATGGTAACTGATCCAAGAACACTTGTGAATCGTAAGTAATCGTCAGCTGCATCAGCAGCATCAGCAGTTGTCATACATTGTTTGCCTAGGCGCAAGTAAAGTGCTTGTAAAATCAGCCTAATAATTAGAGATTAAATTACGTCGAAGGGCCATGAGAATGTGTAGAAAGAAAAAAGAAAGAAAAAAAGAACATGATGTGGAAGAAAAAGGCGAGAATGCAAGAAAGTGCTGCTGCTTGCATTTGCCCGATTATGCACTCGAGAATGCCTCCACTGAGCCGGTGTTGTTGTTGTTGGCTGGCCTGCTTGGAAGCAGAATTCTGCTGCTGCTGTTGCCGTGCATATCATATTGCCGAAATGAGCATTCGATGAACTAACTAAACTGCAGGCGATCATTACCAGCAAAACTGCTGCTGCTGCCGGCAATGATGATCAGACCCGGTAATCATCAGCTCCCTTTCTCTCTCCGTCATTACAGCAGTGGTTGAACTGAACTCTCTTGCTGCTGTGGCTGGTTCCAACAGTGATGATGCCCAATGAAATTGAAATTGAGCTGATGCGGCTCATCAGGAATGCCTCTCTAATTTAGCCGCGCTAAGCAACTTCTTAATGAGACAGAGAGCCCAATCAACAGACAAATAAAAACAAATAAACAAATAAATGCTCTAGAATGAAACATAGCACTACTCTGCAGTCTGATATGTGGTCTACTAACAGATCATAAAGCAAAGGAAAATAAACAGTCAAAGTTCAAACAGTTTTGTCTTCTCATAAAAAGTAAAATCCACCCACCAAATGGGAGTAATAGAGAGAGTATTGCCATAATAAAACAAATCAAAAAGTGCAATACCAACAAAACCTAGTTAGTGTGATGATTTAGTGAGTGTGTGCAGCCTGCAATGGTTGCCTGCTGCTGCAAAATGTATAAACAGAGGAAAAAGAAAAAGAAGTATGCCTTCAAAACACACCCAACCTGAAAGTATAAATCTGTGCTGCTTGCCTGAATAACTGACTGACACTGACACACTCAGTGTATGAGCGGGAAAAAGGAAGACAAATGCAAGTGTAATAAATTGTTTGCGGGCAACCATAATAATAAAAACTGACACTGACTACGAGAGTTCTTTGGGGCAAATAAAAGCCACTGCTCAAGTGAAGGTGATGGTAAAAGTGTAGGTGGAGGTGGTGGTGGTGGTGATGGTGATAATGCACCTACGGAAGGTATCACAACAAACTAAACTCTAGCAAAGCTCTCTGTATATTTAAAAACAGGCTGAACAGTTGGGTAAACAAAGATGAGAAAAAGGAAGGGATGCAATACGAACCGATGATCAAAGTGCGGAAAGTTGATGATGGAGAGATGTGTTGTGATGGTACATATCCGATATATTTATTGGAGCAATCACTGGTGAATGAATGAACGAACAGAGAGAGAGGAAGCAGATGTGTGAGTGTGTTTATGTTTATATGACGGGTTGACTGTAGGTGCTTGTTAGACGATGATGAGGGAGAACAAAACGATAGAAGAGATGATGATGAGAAATGAAAGAAAGAAATGTTAAACAAATCACAACCACTTGGAAATAAGGTTAAGGCTGAGGAGATGTGTTTGTTTGTATATTTCTTGTAGTGATGCTTAGGTTTCAAAGAGGAGCAAGAGGGTGGGCTTGCTTGTTTGCTTGCTTCAGAAAACCGAGGAAAAAAGAGTGGTGAGATGTTGGGCGTTCAGTGGTGGTAATGGGGGTGGTGGTGGTGGTTTTTCTTGGAAGAGTAAAACACTGATAAAGGTGATAATAATACCGCCGGTAATTCTGGTGATGGTGTTGATGGTGTTGTTTGAGAGGTCGTTTCCGATGGTCATAACCACTATCACTATCACAACAGAAACTAGCAGAGAAACACCAGAGAATCGGTGTCACCGATAGCCCCCATCACAACAACAAAACGACACCATCCTCCCGTCTACTGTACACAACTTTCTTCGGTGCTGGTGGTGGTGCCCAGCAGCAGAAACACTGTTGTAAACTGCACTGCTCCAATTGCTGCTGCTGCTGCGGCTGTACACACCGACACAGTCAACACAGGGCGATAAGGCGACGAGAGGAGCGGGAAGACCGAGAACCGAGAAAACAGAGAAGAGAGAACCGAAAGAAGAACAGAGAAAACAGAGAAAACAGAGACCCACCACCAAACACCGAACCAAAACAGAATGAATGGACAGGCAGGCACCGAGAAAGAGAGTTGGTCTGCCCGAATGTCTGCCGCTGTAGAATGTGTGCGGCTGCCGCTGTTGTGCTGCCTAGCTAGCAACAGCAAGAATTCTCTCCTCTTTCTCTCTCTCCTCTTTTCAACTTCCCCGCTGGTGCTCTGATGGTGGTGCACGTCTGTTGGACGGCGCCTTCCCTTCCCTTCCCTTTCCTTTCCATTCCTTCTTCTCTGTGAGATATTCTTTGCAGTATTCTTTCTCTTTTTCTCTTTGCAGCGACTACGACGGTGGCACTTTTACTGCTGCTACCATTGCTGATAGCACACACTCGCACACTGTGGCGCCCAAAGAAAGAGAGACTGTCACTGTCGCCCAATGAATGTGAGTGTGAGTTGGCTGCCGCTGAAGACACTCACAGTGAGCAGAAAAAAAGAAGAACAAGAGAAGAATAGATAGGCAGTGGTGGAGGAAAGAGAGGGCTAGAATTGAAAAGGAAGAAGAGATAGGAGGCACTACTGCACAAGCACTGGGAAAGCAAGGCGCCCACAGACAGGAACAGAATCGGCTGGCGGCGGCAGCAGAAGATGGTAAGCTCGGTAACGAGCTGTTAGTCAGTGCTGGTAGTATATGGGCACATTGAGTCGAGGAAGGGGCACCGGTGGAGGAAGGACCGCGGACAGCAGGGTGGCAGCAGCAGCTCGGACAGCAGCAGTGGGCCTAAAAGTGGGTGAGCTTTGGAGCTTTGCTCACTGTGTGCTCCCGATTTGATGCCGCCACCGACTGCTGCGCCTTGCTGCCAAAGGGAGCGAGCAAGAGCGGACAGGACACCGAACTTCGGAGAGAGAAGGAGAAAGACAGCTCAAGAGCATGTCAAATGTCCTATCGGTGTGCGTTGTACCAACACAAGAACACCGTACAGACCGACAGACACCGAAAGACTGTGGCTCAGGCCACCAAACGTGCGAGCGAAAGAGAGGGAATGGTGTGCGTGTATTCTGCAACGCAAAACATGCACTTTTTTTACAGGAACTAAAACAGTCTCTCTCTCTTACTGTTTAGACTGCTGCATTTGTGTGCTTTCACTGGCACAGCCTGAAAAGAAGCCTGCTGCGTACTGATGCTCATGCTGATGATGATGATGATGATGGCTGATAATATTTTGCGGTAGCAGAGGGGGCCCCTCAATTATTACATTTGTGTTTTTTTGCCCTACTCGGCGGCAGCGGCGGTGGCGGTGATGGCACTACTCTCCTCTTGCAATTCTGCGCCTGCAATTCCAATTTTCCACTCGCTGCCGGCGCCACTGCCGCTGGCGTGGCAGTTGATAATTACCATTAACACTGCTGGGAATAATGAACACAAACGAGAAAGAGGGGAAAACAAGAGTACAGGGTGGTCGCCGGAAAAGAAAAAAGCAACCGACTTTTTCCTTCTTCGGGCACACTCATTGACGGCCATTTATCTCAATTAGCAGCACCTACTGCTCTCGACTACTACCAGCGGCAGCAGCACTTTTCTTGATGTTCACTTTCACTTTCATTTTGACATGACAAGCAGGCAGGCAGGGAGTCAGTCAGTGAAGAAGGGGAAGACAGTAGCCAGACAGACAGTAGTTGCAGCAGCTTTTAGTGGGCGAGAAAATTAGCGTAATGAAAGTGAGAAAAAAGAAAAACCAAAAACGAAGAAGAAGCAGTGTGAGAGAGAATTTGTGTGCACAATTGAAATTGTACCAGGCAGAAAGACTATACAAAGAGGAAGTGGAAGTGCAGGAGAAGTAGAAAGAGGGGAAAAAGAAGGAAAAAGCAAAAGAACAACTAAACCGTCGTGGAACAACAACCACCACAGGACACTAATAGTTAGCAAACAAGCAGACAGACTGGCTGGCAAACAATCAGACAATCAGACTGACCGTCAGCCAGTCGGTCGTAAATGAACTTGTGTGTGTGTGCTGGGCACAATTGCCACTTTCTAATACTTTTACTACTCACTTGCACAATCAACTCTGCAGCACGAGCAGCTTTATGGCCTTTTAAATTATTGGCGGCACCACTTTTGTACAGCGGCGGTGGCGTCTACGGTTACCAAATTCTCTTACACTTTTCAGTTTACTAAATGAAACAGCCTCTGCTGCAACTTTGAGCATTCTTCTTTATTACATTTCACTGTGTATTTTATTCTACACATTAGAATAATTTTGTCATTATTTTTTTCCGCTCACGACCACATTAAGTGCCTCGCTCAATCGCAAACGAACACACACTTTTGCTCTCTCTCTCTCTCTCTCTCTCTCTCTCTCTCTCTCCTCTCTCTCTCTTTCACACACCCAAAAGTGTTTCTATTTATTTAATATAATTTTCCTGGAAATAATAATAAACTGAATGATTCTATTTTAGTGGTACGTACCACCGAAGCAGAAATCAACCTGAACGTGAATTCAAATGTAGCCAAAGTGGTTATTTCAGTTTTGTTTAATGTTGGAATTCTATACGAAGACAAGGTACGGCACGTTGGCTCAGGTAGTACTGTTAACTGGTAACAATACTCACATATAAAAAAAATTGTTTGAAATTTAGTACCACTGCCAAATCAAATAAAAACCTGATACACTTTTGTCCCAAACACTATCTGCTTTCTCCCTCATTAACCTAAATTCATTCAACATGGTACGCGGGTGTCCGCCCTGCAACTCGGGTGCTATTGAATTAGAAAAAAAAGGAAAAAAAGAAAAGTTTAGCTCGTGGTAATCGCCAGTAAATTTGGGCATTGAAGACATTCATGACTGCTCTCAGGTGCAATGAACACAAAAGAGTGGAGAAAGGGATTTTGGTTGTGGTAGTAGTGGTGGTGGCCATTTGTTGTGCAGTGGCAGGCACACAAAAGAGAGGGTGAAAATGTACTGCTTTCTTTTCCTTTTCTTTCTCCAATTTGTATGGTTGTACAGCTGCCTACCAGAGCTTGGTCCTTTTTGTGACTCCCATACACGACTACACCACATTCACACAGATTTATGGCCGTGTATTTGGAGCGGAAAAACTATGAATGCACTGTGCATGTGGCGGGGAACTACCTGCACCAGCACCAGCACAGACAACAGTGACTAGGTAATATTACGAAAGAGCGAACTAGCTACACCTGCCCACGAATTCGATTACTGATCATTACCGTACAGGGGCGAAATTAGTGACCGATTGGCAGAGGAATTAGGTAGGCTGGCAGAAAAAGAGAAGGCGGAGAAAGGCCGCTGGGAATTCAGTTGAATTCCGCTGCACTTCCCTGAACGTGATGCAGTGAGTGAAAAGAGAAATAATAATAGAAAATGGCAAATTCTATCCTTTTTCACGACCCATCACCTTTACAGAGAGATAATGCTATAATGGTGTATTCTGTAGTGGTGATGGCAGTTGGATTGCCAAAAAATAGAGCAAAAACCTTTTGTTAACAATTTTGAAATCTGTTTGGCAAATGACAGCACAGTGGCACATCAAAACAGGTACTGTGGTTGGTAGCTTCCAATTCAAAAAAACACTACCACTACTTCACAAACAAAAATACAAAATGTGTTGTCGTGACAAAAAAAGGTGACAAAATGTGATGTTTTTTTAAGTTCTTTAGTATATAGACTGCAACCCAATTTTTGAATGCTATCACTGCTAGTTTTCCATCTTTGCTTACACTGAGATTGTGTTTGGCTGATCGGACAAAAGAAAAGAAAATAAAAATGTGAAGCTACATCACTGACAATTCATTGTTCAAAAAAGTGTTGATGTGTCCATTTGTGCCAGCAGTGGTGGTGACAAACGCAGACACGCAAACCCACACACACAGATTGTTGATGGACTTCTGTTCAAATTGGGCAATTACCAACACACAACAAAAAACATTAAAATATATAAAGAAAAATGTACAAAATAACAGATAGAAAAAAGTGCAAGGCACAGCAGACATCATCTGTATTTTGCCATTAGCTACGTTTAGAAAAAGAAGAAGTTTTTTGGTAGTCCCCATCGTCTGCCATTTTGGCGGGTACTGACATGGGAAAATTGCCAGAGTAAAGTGAATAGTGCTGTTGCTGCTGCTGCATCAGACAGACAGAAAATGGGAAAGAAACGGCACTTTGTCGTCCAGTGGCAGTGGCTCCGAAGCAGTGGAAGAAGAGATAGAATGGGAAGGGAGAAAATGGAAAAAATAAAATAAAATAAAAAAGAGGAGGAAGCAAATTGAGAGCAAATACTAGTAAGAGCAGGAAAAAGAGAGAGAGAATGAAAGATGAAATAGATAGATAGGATAGATAGAGTGTAACGAATTGTAATGAGACAATTGAACGTGAAGGCAGAGGGGGTGAAAAAGTAGCAAGTGGGAAGAAGGGAAAGAGAAAGAACGAGAGAGGAAGGAAGTAAAGAAAAGAATGAAAAAGAAAAGGGAAGGAAAACGAAGAAAAGTGGCACAAAGTGTAATATCTCTCAGGGGAGAGGAAGAAGATGCAGCTGCAGCTGAGGGTCGCTGCTGATGCTGCTGCTGGCACACACTGAAAAACGGAGAGAAAAAAAGAGAAAAGAAACAAAGTTGGACTGAAACGGAAGATCTGAAGAACCGAGAGTGGCAGCTCTCAGTACTACTGGCAATAGTGGTAAATGGCATTGAAAAAGGGAACAGGAATCGGTCATGGCTGGTGGCGGCAATTATCGAACGGAACAGAATAAAGTTTCCTTCCAGTGCTCCCAGTGCACTCTCTGTTCAGTCTATGTCTGCTGTCAGTGTGTGTTTTGCCTAGTGTTGCCCTTACTGAACGAGAGAGTACCGAGAAAGGTATCAAAGGTGCCAGTTTATACAGCGGCAAAGGTAGAGGCGCCTGATTCTTCTTCCTCCTCACGCCGGCCTCAATTCACTTTTGAGTGCCATTGAACAGGGGAATAAGGGGAAAGAATATGTCAGCCTGAAAAAAGATGACAGTTAAATGCGTTGAAACTCCTTTTGCTGTTTGTCCAAATAAATAGACCAGTACTACCGCCACCACCACAACAGCAAACAAAGAGACACTCCAACTTGTCGAGCTTTGAACACATCGACCCTAGCCTGAAACACATTCATCTGGCAGATGATATTGTGATGCCTAGCGATGATTCAAGTACACACAAACACTCTCACTTTCGTTTTCCCCTTCTATTTCTATCTGAGCCAAAAGCAATTGCCGTACAGTTTACATTACACACACCACACTGTACAGAGTTTGCCTGTGGCAGTGTGAAACGGCGAGTTAGACAGCGAGACTGAGACCGAGACTCGAAGACCAAGAAACGGCACTGGCAAAGTCAACACACACACTTACAAACAGACGTGAAAGAGAGACCAAGTGCTGCCTACAGTGTTTCCAGTGCAATTCTGACAACGGCGATGATGATGATGATGATGAAAATGAGAATGGTGAGGCCAAAGTAAATATTATAGCAAACAAAGTGAGAGAAAGAGAAGAATCAAATGAAAAGTGAGCTCACTATGTGTGTGACAATTGCCCCAGTCAGTCGGTCACACAGACACACACAAACCTGACTATTTTTCTGTTTGACGTGGCCAATTGAACTAAACTGGCTGTTTCCAAACTTGCTAGTCCTGCTGCTTCTGCTTCAAAATTAATGATCTTTATATAGCTGAGGCAAGAAAGCGAGCGAGCTTAAGCAATCGGCTCTTATAATTAACATGACAATTCAATCCCTCTCCCTCGCCCTCGCCTTTTTCCGGGAAAATTGAATTTGAGCAAACAGAGCTTGGTCGGTTCTGCTCTGGTGCTAAAGTTTGGTCTCTTCTCAGCTTCACTTCATCCAAAGCAAATCCTGCAGACAATGCTGCCAGAGGCGGAAGAGAAGGAAGAGAAGGGAGGTAATCTGGCGATTAGAATGCCTGTCAGCTATCACAACAGCTCCGAACCGCCTGTCACCGCCTGCAAAGTCATCGAGTTTGCAGCAAAGGAGGGACGTTGGTCGTGTGGTTTTATGGACGTAGACGTGGCAGGGGCGTCAAAAAAGCATTGGCCATTTAAGAGGATTATAAAGTTTGCAATCAGACCACGGGAATGCCAAGCAGCCCCAATGAATGAACGGCGAAAGTGTGGAAAATGAATTTATATTGCAATAAATAAAGAATATCAGTTTGAGCAGAGGAAGAAACTGACTGAAGAAGACAAAAAGAGCACTAAAAACCGCCGAAAAGTGTCCTTCGCCGCTACATTTTTATTTTTGCTTCCACTTCAAACTGTTTATGTGCTACTTATTCCCTACTTTCCCCTTTTCCGTTCTTCAACGTCCACACACGTAGCACAGGCACTCAAGTGTTTTGCCGACATAGAAAAATTGTTATTATTGCCGACTTTTGTTTTTGCAGTGATCATCATATTTGTTGCACTTTTCCCCATTTTATACTCACTCTTTCTCTCGCTTTTTCATAAAACATTTTTGTTTCATTTTCAGTGTTAGTCAGTCAGAGGTTGTAGGTGCAGCAGTGCAGCCGTCCTCAAACTCCTTTCTTTCTTTCCTCCTCTTCCCTTCAGTCCTTCAGTCCGCTAACGTCAGATTTTGCCTCGACCGAATAAACGCATCAATTGTGACAAAGAATTTTTTGCCACACAACGGCTGTGCAGTTGCTGAGGTGAGGTGCTTTTCGGCTAGATAAAAGAGAAAATAAGGGAAAATGCAGCTAGTTTTTTGTGACCGTGTGCACGTCTTTTTGAATGCAAAGAAAGAGACAACAGAAAACGACAGAAAATAGAAAGTAAAGTTGAACAGAAAAGAGCAGTTTTTGACGGGTGCAAAGGACAGAAGATGAAAAGAAGAAGAAGAAGAAAAAAGTGAGTGGGTATGGTGCGTATATATAGAGAAAGACAAAAGTGAAGTATAAAAAATGATATAAATATACCGTTTTGCCGTGAGGGCTAAAAATACGAAGAAGAGATCAAAAAGAAGAAGAAGAAGATGCTGAATACTGCAAAAGTAAAGATAAAGATGAACGTCTAGATAGATGCTAAATGCTGACTGCAAATAGAACCCCAGCAGAGGGGGATCACTCACTCACTTTTTCTCTCTTTCTTTTCTTATATTTCGTCACATTTTAATTGCCATCCCTGAAATCTCTTGGATGCAAGGGAAGCCAGGGGAACTTGTGAGGAAGAAGTGGATGAAAGCGCCAGACAGACGAAAGACACTAAACACTGGCAGCAATGAAACGACGACAGAGACAGTGATTGTTGCAGTCTCTGACAGCTACCACAACTGAAAGCTGGTGGTAGTAAACTGCAGAAAGTCTGGAAGGAAAGGAGTGAGAAGGTAACGCAGTGAAAAAGTGAGGAAATGTGTGTGAGTGCGTATAAATAACAGAAACACTCACAGAAACTCTGATTCTGACTCTGAAACTCACTGACATTTGCTTGACTATTATTAAATATTTACTGCCACTGCAGGCACTACTGAGTGACTGCAGATGCAACTGCTGCTGATGTTGCCAAACAGTACCCTCTCTCAACTTTGCCTTTCAGTTTCTTTCTCAAAATTGAAAATGAAGAAAAGAGCCTCCAGTGAAACAGCTATACCACAAACACACACTGTGTGGCTTTCTGCACTATGAGACGACGTGTGTGCTTCTGTCTAATAATGAAATGAAAAAGTGGAAAATAATACTGATTTTTGAATTGTCAAAATGTGTGGCACTAGTGGTTGGCAGTGAAGGGGGAAAGAGAAGCATGGGAAAAAATTGCATGCATGTAACTTTCTGTTGCAGTTGATAAGCATGATAAATGGGGCTTAAATTCTGTTTAGAGGAATTGTAGTAGTTGTGGTGGTGGTGGTAATGCTAATAATTTGCCAATCGATGCGTGCATGCTAATGCCCAGGCTTAGCCCCCGTTGGCAGACAGAAATAAATTAAAAATTCTGCCCGATTTGAATATAAATTAGTTGTCGAGAAATCCTGTTCCCCCTCCTCTACCCCTCTTACCGTTGAAGCTTCTTCAGCCTTTATTAATGCCACCACAAATTTTGTCTGAGTCTGTGTCTGTGTGGTGGTGCAGGGCAAATTAAATTCTCAGGAAAACAAGAGAATTTACTTTACGCAAAAACTCCAGCGCTAAGTCAGATGCGCATCACCACCAGCAGAAATGCGTGAGAAATAAATCTGCATCTGTTCTGTTTCTGCTTAAGTTAAAAAAATTAAATTAGCATCCTTTACCCTTTAGTTTTATTGTTTTTCAGGTTTGGGAAAGTCTGCTGTAGCGTTCCTAGCTTTTTCTTCTCATGTCTTCACTTTTTTCAGCCAACTCTTTTGCATGCTGGCAGCAGTAAATTCCAATTGCTCTTTTGAGAAGCGAATTCGAAAGAGGCAGCCATGTTTGGTCTGACGCAGAGTGCCACTGCAAAAAAAAAAAAAAAGAGTGAGTAGTAAACAAACAAGCGAGATAGAGACCGACACTTGTCTGTCTGTCTGAAGAAGATTTGGCATTTTTCCTCTTCTTCTTCTACTTGCTCCATTCCATTGTTTGCCTTCATCATGGAATGCAATTTACTAAATGTAAATTATTTGAAATTCGAATTGTCTCACGCAAAGATGGGGAGCAGGACAATGACGCCTCGGAACTATTCCTGTTTTTCTGAAAGTGTAACATGATTCAGTATAACAGTGTGGCAATAAACTGCTTATTTCTTTTTTATAAATGCTTCATTTCATTTATTGTACCATTGTGAAATTAAAAAAAAGAATATTCTTGATAAGTGTGGCTCCATCTAGCATTCCAGAATGAGAGTAATCCTCCATCTTTGAATGACCAAACTGAAAAGCGCTCTTTCATCATCCTTTTTAGGGGGCTTATCTTTAAAGTTGTAGTGTCCTCCGTAAACCTCATCAGTAGCAAAATGTAACAAAATATAAATAGTAAATAAAGAGATAATACTTCAAAAAGTACTCTAGACGTCTGTTGATAAGTGTACTTTAACGCTTTACCAATGAAGCGGATCTGAGTGGTTATTAAAAACAGAAACAGTACATTTCCAAAGTGTGTTCACTTTTTTAGATCACGTGCTAAGATGTTTTTTCTTGCCACACATGCTATCAGTTTGTTTAAAAATACAAAAGATAAGACAGTGTCTTTAAGCACAGATGTGCCAGCAGATAAGCAGCGGCGGCAAATGAACACCTCTTGTAATGGCCGGTGTCAATGGTTCTACAAAACAATTGTGGGTGTGATTGCTCTCAACATTGGTCACTTCAGCTTTACAGTAAGACAAACAAAATAGGATCTGCAGTTTACTATATAAACTTGATTGATTGGCAGTTGTCAACTCATCCGATTCTCAAATCAATCTTCTCCTTTGCAAAAAAGCAAACAAACCCAACCAACAACTCTCCAACAAAAATGAAACACTTCATTGCCCTCGCTGTCGTGGCCATTGTTGCCGGTTAGTTGACTTTTTATTTGTTTACCTTTTTAGCAATATTTTTTTCATTTTATCAAATCTTTCCTTCAGTCTCCTTTGTGGAAGGTGCCGCTCTTGATCTGAAGGCAACGTTGATTGCCCAGGGCAAACAGCTAGAAAAGAAGGCCGAAGAGGAAATCAAGAAGGTTAGTTTTCACGCTGAGTCAGAGAGTAAAATCTTTAACTTTCAATTTGATTTGATAATTAGCTGACGGCAGAGAACAAGACCCACGAAGCGGCTGTGCTGAAAACCGAAGAGGCCAAAATCAAGGCCCTCATTGCCTCGCTGGAGAAGGAGACCAACGAAGCGAAGATCAAGACTCTGGAGCAAGA
Source organism: Tyrophagus putrescentiae (assembly GCA_024499935.1). NCBI lineage: Eukaryota > Metazoa > Arthropoda > Arachnida > Sarcoptiformes > Acaridae > Tyrophagus > Tyrophagus putrescentiae. Next base: position 6,373,398 of record JAMZRA010000007.1, read on the forward strand.
GCTGAAAGTAAGCTAAAGAAAAACACTATTTAGGTTTTAGGTTTTACATTTATCAATTCCTCTTCTCACTATTTCTCTCAGGGCGCTGAAATGAAGCTGGCGAGCGAGCTAGCAAAGATCGGCGCTAAGGACGACTCCGTGAAGGAGGCCCTGCTGAAGCGAGCCACCGCTCTAGAGAAGAAGGCCAACGAGCTGATTAAGAAGTTGAAGGCGGAAAATAAGGAATCGGAGGCGGCCACCGTTGAGAAGGACGAGGCGCTGGTGAAGAAGATTGCCGCCGAGCTGAAGTCCGCCAGCACCAGCGAGCAGGTGAAGAAGCTGGAAAAGGAGCTGGTCGAGGCTGAGCGCCGCCTTGCCAAGGACCTCACTAAGCCTTAAGTTTTTCTATCTTTTTTGTTATTCTAAACACATACATATTGTCATAATAATCGTGCACATTACATTATAATAGTAGCTACACTAAATAACAACAAAAAATATGCATTTGTTTTGTTTTTCTAACACTTAATGGTGGTTGCCGCTGATTGGACTTTTGAACTCTCTTTCTCGGCTAGCTCGTGCCAGTGTGCGGTAGTTTTGCTCAATGTTGAAGCCAGCTCCAAAGTCTGTGGCCTTTCCTCTCAGCAGGAGGTCTGCTAATAATAATAAAGTCGCAATAGAAAACTACCGACTGACTGATCGCCAAATGTGTAAATGCTGCAACCAGTTACTCTGACACTTGTTGTTGAGATCGCAGACACCGCTGTTGCAACACCATCATAAATCGATTTACTGAAAGTACTTTTTTATTGAGCCCAATATATCATCAATGTTTGGACACAATGTTGAGTATTTTCCACGACAAGCCAAATACGTCGCTTTTATTCTTGCATTATCTTTTCCTCTTTTAGTTGAACTTCATACTTGGAACAAAAGGGCAAGAAAAGTAAATGCACTTTTATTAGGAACAAATGCTGAAAAAAATAGTAACAAAATACACATTTTTAATTACATTGAATTGTATAAGGAATAGCTATACAAGTTGTTCAGTACAAAAAAATTGAAAATACTGGCAGTTGATAAAATGAGGGACTACCACCACCACTACTACTACTTTTGATATTGTTTATTATATTATCACCACTGGGATCATCACACTAATTTAATGGGAGAGGGCGATCCAGACGCGGACCAGGAGGAAGAAGGTGAGACTGATGATGATGAAGCCGGAGACCATGTACATGAGCAGGAGCGGGTTCTCGTCAAAGTACACGCCGAGGAGGAAGGGAATGAGGAGGGAGGTGGCGCCGCAGGTGCAGGTGTACATCGAAGCGACCGTGTCGCTGAACTTGAAGTGCCGCTCGGTGAAGGCGTTGATGGCGGGAACCATAGCGGAGAAACCGTAGCCGAGGACGGCAGAACCGATGTAGATCATGGTGAGGTCAGTTCGGAAAAAGTAGATCAGCGACCAGCCGCTGATGAGGAAGACAAAGTGATAGGAAATGATGTGGTCGGGTTGAAGCTTCAGTGAAACAATGGCAGTAACAAGTGGGCCTATGGTGTAGGCCAGCGAGAGAACACTGGTCACTTTGGTAGCCTCAACGGCGGTCAGGTGAATCTCCAGGTACTGCAGCATGGCCGTGCCTGGGTGGAAAAAATGGTAAGGAAAATGTCTTAAAAAATGTTCCCATTTAGCTTACAGTAGTAAAAGTATCCGTTTTCTGCGCTGAAGTAGGCGGCCAAGCATATGCCGCAGAGAATCAACTTTGTCTTCCGCCAGGGCACCTTCTTCTCGAGGGAGGTCGTGCTGACGGTGAGAATCTTCTCCTGGCTGATGCCGCTGCTCACGCCACTGTTGTAGGTCATCACCACCGAATCGAGGCTCCGGTTCTTCTCTCTGGCCGCCTCCAGGTGGTCATTGTTGTTTAGGTCGAGCTTTGAGGAGAGCGAGGGCACCTCGAGGTGGGCTCGGGCGTCTGAGGGCGACAACGGGTCCTCGTACTTGCGCACAAAGTACAGTACTAGAAGGAGGACCGGTGCTGAAAAAAAGAAAGTTGTTAAATGTGCTAACTACTAATAAGGACTTTAGACATACCTATAGACTGCACAATACCGGTGATTATGTACGGTACAGCCAGTGTTTCTTTTCTCATATCGACAGTCAGTGGTGTTCCGTCATCAGTAGTATTCTGTTCACCGTAGACGAAGTTTGAGGCAAGAACGGGCGCCAGAGTGATGCCTGCTCCGTACATGAACTAGATGAGAACAAAATTATCATATAAACTTTCAAAACAGCCAAAGTTCCAATAAAATTACCTGAGCTGCCTGCAAGACAGCCGTTGAGCCGACTTTGTGCATGTCGACTAGCCAAACCGAATTCGCTGCATCCTGATTTGCAAAAAAATAATGTTAGAAAAGAAACACCAAATTTATGCAAATCACATACCCAAGCACCACAGCCAATGCCGTTTATGGAAATGGCAATGAAGATGAAAATCACATTTCCGTAGTGAGCAAAGCCAAAAGTGGTCAGTGAGATGAACAGGGTGAAGACGACCAAGCTCAGCTGACGATTTACCCTGATGATCAATGCAAATTAATATAATCACCAGTTAATCAGCCAACAGATCAACAGCACAAAAAGATAGAGAAAAATTACCATTTGTAGAGGTATCCAGCGAGAGCACCTGCAGTGTATCCAATATTATTGGCAACCACCATTGTGCTGACGGTATTAAGGGCGACATCGTAGATAAAGGCAATGTCCACTAGTGTTGCACCTGGTGATGATAATGGTAATGATAATGATGAGGAAAAAGAAATACAATTTACATCTGCTCTAAATGCTTTTAATTATCTTCAAATGATAATTTCTTACCTACAATATTCACTGAGACGCCAAAGGCAAAGTGATTGAAGAAGATGATCAGAGTGTAGAAGAGGTAGATCTTATTCAGTCGCTTGAAGGCTTTACCGAAGCGGTCGAACAGTGACGCCGACCTGCTCAGAGACTTGCTGTGGTAGCCCGGATGACGGTCTTTGTCGTTGCCGTTGCTGTCGCTGCTTGTGTAGCTCAAGCCTTGGTTCAACTTGAAGGAGTCCTTCATTCTTTGCCTTCGACTGACGCAAGACACTGACTAGCCGATTAACACAGACGGAGGTGGGGCAGTGGGGAAGGAGGAAGAGGGGTGGGAAGACACGGGAAGAGAATCGTGACCGGCAGTAAATCTTCTCACGACCACTGAAGCGGAGGAAACCTAGGTTCTTTTTTTCAGATTTCACCTTGCACAGTTCGCCCATCGAACAGGTGATGAACGGCGGGCAGGACCAGAGAAAACAGCAACTGGTGAAATTGCACACCCAAAAACAGACGCACACGCAATGGTACACTACAGCGAGTGGAATTGGGATATTTCGAATATTTACTAGTGATGATGATGATGATGATGATGACGGTTTGTGCTTGTTAAGTGAGTGAGTGAAAAAAGTGCCACTGCAACACTTGCTGGCGGCACTTTTGCTGGTAACGGTGCTTTTTATATAAAGTGATTATTGAGACACCTCTCTTTGGTAGTGGGGGTGGAGAAGATTTGTACCGTTTGAATGTGTATCTTTGTACCAGAGGTTTAAGAGAAAGAAAGAGGAGAAGGAGGAGAGGGAGGAAGTATGCACCAGTTGACAGTTGACACTGTCAGCTGTGGGACTATGCTCCTGAGGATCGTCTGCAGTGCACTGCGTTTCACCAGTCCAAAGTTGTCGTTGGTAATCGCTGTACTGCCAGTCAATGCTGATGCTGTTCCCCAGCTGTACTGGCTGCTGTCTGCTCCCTCAGCAGCCAGTTAAAGGCGTGTGCGAGAGAGCACTGCCCACTGATGCACACCTTCTGATTCACACTCGCTCACTCACCTGAGTAAGTGTAATCCATTCCATTCCACATTTCACTAGCATCCACTGAATGCCATTCACTGCCACTTTGTGTGTTTGTTAGACAAAACATTTTTTCTTGCCCCGGACTAATAGTCCTAATGGGTCTTAATGACAGTCAGTGGCTGCATAGTAACAAACAAATGGCCGGCGACTACTGAGTGTTTGTTTTAAAATAAAACTGGGCGGAGATGCTGCTTCTCTTACCACTGCAAGCTTTTTCAGCAAATTTTTGCTCTTTTTGTTTACTGTTTTGAATATCCAAGCCGAGGGTTAGTGATTCTTTTGCACTTCTGAGTAGGATAGAGTGCGGCTACTACTTCCAGTTATTATACTCTTAATTTGCATATTGATAGAAAACAAAAAAGGAGAAGGGAAGGGGGCCTCAACCATCCAATCATCATCACTACTACCACTTTGACTAATAACAATAATTTCATCATCTTTTTGCTAAAATAGTGCCCCTTTTTGTTTGTACATGCAGTACAGTTTTACGTAAGCACTAGCACTAGCACCAAAACACACTATCACCTACGTCATTTCATCAAGAGCCGATGGGAGCAAAGGCGATAAAGATGAAGAAGAAGAAGAAGAAGAAAAAGAGAAGAGAGAAAAAGTAAAAGGTTGAACCATAGCTGCTGGCTGTAGGATTAACTACTGTTGTTGTTGAACCACGTTTAGGCAAAGGAAACTAAACGCCCGGTCACACAAACATTTTTTCACTCTATCTTTTACACACACATGGCACGAGTTGTTGGTGGATAAAATGGTATGCGGATTAGGAGGAGAGAAAGGAGAGAGAAGGGTAGGCAGCCATCAACTACCTAACACCTGTCACTGACTGTGAATGTGCGTTTGACAAATAATACTAAAATCGGTTAATCGGCAGTGGTACTCTGCCGTTTATGAGGTGATTAGTGAAAAGGTTAAGAAAATAAATGAGGCGCATTGTTCTGGCGAGGTGCAGAAGTCATCTCTCTTTCTCTTTCCGTTTCTTTCTTTTATGGCGACACCATATATCACACATTTGCACACACTTCACCAGCGTAAAGTACTTTGTCCGCATGAATAGACGGGGCAGCAAAAAGGAGAAAGATCACTTTGGTGCAATATAACACACATTGTTTGTTTGCACCATTTTGCACCCAAGGCACAGCTGAAGCAGCACAGAGGTTGATTGTTTACGCGATTGTTTGCTCTTAACCACAAAAAGTGGACACTGAGTATTATTATTGTGTGTGTTATGGTTGTATGCATAATCCTCTCTGTCTGGATCTGATCAAGTAGGAACGGATTTAGAATGCAGCGTAGAATCAGTCAAGGTTAGTTCGTTTGTGCCTACCAAAGAGAGAATGCTTTGGTAGCAATGCAGAATGTCTGTCCCTTTCGGTCACATTACCTCAAATCACAAAACTGCTGTTTACGGTCTGGTGCTGTGGTTGGGTTTTTATGATAACTCGTTTTGATAAACACTCTTTGTGGAAGTTTTTTATACAGCAATTTACTTTTTAAACTGAAAAAAATGATTGAAAACATAAAAAGAGCTTTGGAGAAGAGCAGAAAAACCCCATTAGATATTATAAACCTGCAACACATTTTTAAATGATTGTTTTAAAATTAAACAAATTTTTCATTGTCAATTTTTAGTGCAGTTGGGCAATTGATGCTTTTTTGTCAATTTAAAATATTTTTTTAAAATCCTACATTGAAACAAATGCGGCACCTGTTGATGCAAAAACTAAGTGAGCAAAAGTGGTATTTGTCTAACTTTTTGTTATCATCAAGGTTACAGCGACAAAATCCAATCACAAATCTGCCTCTGATGGGTAGTTTGCAGATAAGATAAAGAAAAAACCAAAAACTTAGCTTTTGTCACCACCAGCACACAACATATTTACAGTGTTCTCCCTGCTTTTCAAAAAACGCAAAAATCAAAGTCTACTTTTTTATATATTTGGTGCACTTGATAACTACACTAAACTATTGGCACAGTTTGAGACAGTTTGCCAAGTAATTACTGAACATGAACAAAGTAGATGAACATGAACAGAACTTAGTTGTACTTAAATTGTACCGTTTATACTGTGTGGTGTTCAGCGACTGACGGTACTCGAAAACAACAGTAAGCCTGCTGTTGCTGCAGTTGCTGGCACCCGAGCAGACGACACAATCTTTCTCTCTCTTACACTGTGTTAGCCTTGTCGATGTTTGTTGTGAGAGAGAGTGGCCTGCATCGTGCATAGCTGTTCTGTATGGAAGCAAAGTACGCCTGTACTACAGTACACTGTGTCACAGCTAGTATACGGTACTTTGTAGAGCGGCGGTGAAAGATATAAACACTTGGCAGATGGCTTGAGTGGCTTCAACAAGGAGGTAAAGAAACAAGACCTGAAATAAGACGGGATCAGTTTTACAAACCAAGATTTTCTAACTTTAAAAAATACTCAACTGAACCAGAATGGCTGCTCTAAGACGAGGTACGTACCACGGTTTCAATTTAGCTGAACTATTTTTAAAGCATTTTTTCATCAACTCAAACAGGTGTTTTCATCGTCGGCGCGAAGCGCACCCCCTTCGGCACAGTGGGCGGCAAGCTGAAGGACATCAACAGTATTGAGCTGGGGCAGACTGCGGCGAAGGCGGCGATAGAGGCGGCGAAGATCAGTCCCGAGCAGATTGACAGCGTCGTCGTGGGCAATGTGATGCAGCACACGCACAAGAACGGCACCTTCATCGCCCGGCACGTCGGCCTGGGCGCCGGCATTCGCCTGGAGACGCCCTGTCTCAGCGTCAATCGCCTCTGTGGCAGTGGCTTTGAGGCAGTGGTCAATGCTTCACATGTGAGATTTGCGATTTTTTCTTCATCAAAACAAAAGCAGAATTTTGACAACAAACCGCTTTTGTTTTGCTTTCAGGATATCGTCAACGAGAGCGCCGAAATAGCCCTCGCCGTGGGCACCGAGTCGATGAGCAATGCGCCCTTCATCATTCGCGGCGCTCGTTTCGGCGTCAAGTTCGGCCAGGCGCCGGTCCTGGAGGACTCGATGTTCACCCGGGCGGACCCGGCGGACGGCCGCTACGAGACGCGAATGGGCATCACCGCGGAGAACCTGCACCATCGCTCACGCACGTGGCTGCGCCGCTTCGCTGGTACGACTCCTGCGTCAGCGTAAGCCAGTGGGGAAGTTTGAGGCAGTGGTCCATGCTTCAATGTGAAAATGCGAATTTTTGTTCATCAACAAGCGAATTGCACACCTGCCTGGTATTGCTTTCAGGAATCGTCACAAGGCCCGCAAAAGCCTCGGCCGTGGGCACGAGCGATGAGCAATCGCCCTCATCATCGCGCCGGGTCGTTTCGGCGTCAAGTCGCAGGCCGGCCAGGAGGCGGGGGTTCCGGGCGGACGCCGACGCCGTACGAGGACGCGACATGGGTCACGCGAGAACACTGCCCTATTACGACATCACGCATGAGTGCGACCACCTTTGCGTGCCTCACGATCGCGGCGGATGGCCAAACGGTCGACCTGGAACGCAGGTGATCGCCGTCGAGAGGAATAGGTTAAGGGACAGGATGGTGGTGCAGAGACGTGGCTGACCCTCGGCCGGACACTCGCTGGAATGCCAAGCTTCGCCCTCGCTCAAGAAGGACGGACGTGTGACGTCCTGAAATACGCATCTGGCTTAGACGGGACGGCGATTTATGTTGTGGTCCTGTTAATCTGTCAAGGCCTGGGCTGGGCTGTCTCAGTGTCCCCTACGACCATTCGCTGGATCACATATGGTAAAAACCATTCACTGTCTTTGCGCACAGCTTCCTCTTTCTGATCCGTAGGCATGGTTAAAGTTTTGGTGTGACTTTCTGTAAACTACATTAAAAACACTCACCGGACAGGAGACATTCGGGTGAATGGCTTCGCCCGTCAAGCTTGGCCGTGCAAAGGTTGCTCGTTGATTCCAAGTCGAACTAGAAGGGCTGCCGACTTGCTTCCTGCTCTCTCAATCCATACGTGATTTCCCTCAATTCAGCGATATGTGCATTGAAGCTTGCCATTATTGTTGTCTTTCTTCTAATACTGTACGGTTCCTGGCCAATCAGAAGACGCAACTGACAGCATTCTGCGTACGGCTAGCGAAGGGTATGGAATACACCATGGGTGCCCATGTGGCACGAACAGACAGTGCACGTATTTGAAGGAGAATGTTCAGTAGGATGTTTGTTAAAGTTTTTTTGGTGTTACATTTTTCTTGTAAAAAACAAATTGTTAATAAAAACACTTGCAAGTTTTCCCCAGAGACATTTTGGGTAGCAGTTGTAACCCCAGTAAGCTTGTCATATCACATGTGTTTGCTGAGTCTGATTCTCATCATCGTGACAACAGCTGCCAGACTTTGCTTTTTTCTGCCCCTTCTCAATCTCCATTGGGGCCGTTGCCCTCAATGTCAGACGATAATGTCAGAAGGAAGGATTGCTGCTGAAAGTTAGTAGATCGGTGCAAAAACGGGACAGTTCACTGTCAACATATAAAACTGACCACTGATCAGCTGCTTCTGCTAGGCTGTTGTTTTACTGTGGTCACTAGTGACACCACAGGGCACAAACAGTGAGCACAAACAGACAGAGAGAAAGAAAGAGTGAGAGTGAGAAAGCAACAGCTGAGAGTTCTTCCAGAACGTTCTGTCCTAGTCTAGGCCTGAGAAGGGAGCAAGTAAAAAGTGGATGAGCAGAAGACAGCACAACAACAACCCGACAAATAAATCACCGAAGAGCTTTTTTTCAACTTCATAAATTTGCCACAATACCAAAATGATTATTATCTGTACGGCATTCTTATTTTTTAACCCTTTTTCATCTTTTTTCTGACTTGCTCTTCATTTTTTTCCGCTTAGACCTACCCAATTGGACCTTTCACGTAGTTCCGATTCTTAAGGTTCAGGAGCTGGATACCAGGATAACTTCTATTCACCGGTCAATTTCCCCAATTCTCCCTGGTGGAACAAAAATATAACTGGATTCCTCAAACAGTCCCCACAAATGTTACGGGTAAAAATAAATAACCGTCCGGGATGGGGTCGGGGATGGTGTGAAGGAGCATCCCCCCCCCGACCTCAAAATTTGTTTATGGGCAAGCTTTTACGAGGTTTAAACCCGGGGTCGTTATGGTTAGTTACCATATGAAAATAAATGGAAACCCCCTGGTCGGCCCTCTTGGGGGCGCACATTTGGGTTTAAGGGGAAAAAAAAAAGGGTTCTTTTTGCGGTCCAAAGTTCCCTCCCGGGGGCTTCCCCTTTGGGTGCGGGTTCATTTGAAACATCGACACCCGGCCGCTTGGGACACGACGCCAATTCGTCAAAGGCCACACGACGCCACACCTGGGCTTTGGATGATCGCGCCCTGCGGTCACGTCCATCTCCCGAACTCCGGCAGTGACGCCCGGCTGTGGGCTCACCAGTTTTCTCCCTTGGGACTACGGTGAGAAAGTTTTCACGCGATGGAATGGGAGCTAAGATTTAAAGTTTTTACCTGAACTGTTGTTTAAAACGGGGTTTTTGCGAAAAACCCCACCGGCCAATACTATACATTGGGCCGGGAGAAGGCCCACTCCCGGAATGATCCCGGGCCTGCACCAGCTAGCCGCTAGGGAGAAGCTGCTGTTGCGAATACGGGCGAGGGCACCCCTCCGGTATGCCCCCCCTTGGGGCCCATTGACCGGAAGATTCTTTTACCCCCAGCAAGAAGCCCTACTTCCGAACCCTGTCTGGCGCTCAAAAGAATTTCACGGGATGAAATAAACGGAAAAGATGTAAAACTGATATATTTCTTTTTTGAGTAATGTAAAATACCACGTGATAAATAAAAGTAATTTAAACAATATAAATAGTAAGTTAACAAAGAAAAATTTTCAAAAACGAGCAAGGCAAGGTCAAATAATTTCTCAAACAGAATAAATTTTTGTAATGTAAAAGTACATTATTAATAAGTAAAACATTAATGGCAAGTTGAATGTTTTAGCAATAAAATGCTAATTGCGCATCACACAGTTTTACCTTGAAAACATTGAAAACTGATGTGTAGTGCTATTTTTTTTGTAAAAACTGGCAAGTTTTTTTTATAAATACCCTTTTACAATTTTTGACAATTTATTATTTTTTAACAAAAATTAACAAAAATGAAGAGAGTTTGCGTTGCTTTGATTGTTGTTTTGACAACTGTTTTTGTTGCTGGACAAGACCCTGCTGGGAAAAATATATTAGATCAATTTCAAACTGTAGTAAGTACTAGTATTCTTAAAAAAGTACAAGAAGAAAAAGGTTTTAGATATAAACTTAAAGAAATAAATTCGGCGTATTTCATCGGAAAATCTTATCTTGTTCGAATTAACTTTACTTTAACCCTTGATGACTATCATAAAATTAATTTACCAGATTTGATTTGTACATCAACAGTTTACGCACGCAATGGTAATACGTTAATAATTAAAAATATAATTTTTACAAACAATTCTTTTCAGTACTCGGTTCAGGTGACAAATCTTTTAATTGCAAAGAAAAATAATCTAATGCAAAAAATAAATTTTTATTGAATATGTTAAAATATGAGAAGTTTCAACTTAAAATCAATGTGATGTATTGATTTGAAGATCAGCCACCTAATTGTATTAAAAATGTCAGTTACAATTTAAAACAAAAACAAGAAAAACGTTACTTTTTAATTGTCCAAATAATGTGAGTGCTCACATTTTCCTGCTTCATCAGTCGGGCTTTGTTGCTGTTCCTGTTGTTTGGTTTTTTCTTGAATTTTCCTAACATTAAGTGCCCGCAATTCTTTTTCTAACCGTGAAGTTTTTCCGAGAATGGTCGCAGTCGGTGAGGGTGGTCGCATATCAAAATCCTTTTCTTGGTAGTACTTTTCAATGAACGGTTTCACCACTTTCCAGACGCGTTGCTCCGACAGTATATCAGTGACCGCGTCAATGTCAGTGTTCATCACTCGATCCTTGTCCCAAGGTCTAACAAGTGTCAGGTGTTACAAAAGATTATTATTATTATTAGTGGTGGCTAATTAGTGATCTCGGTTCAAATGAAAAATATTCACATTTATTGCTTTTTCCTGCCTTTTATGCTAATGTAGCTTTTAACTCTTATCTTAATAGCAAAATGCTGGGTATGTCTCATGATATTGAAGGAATTTCTTCTGTTTGCACCGTATCAGTTTGGCATCGCTGATGACTTTACTTGTAAAAATATGATTTAAACTGTCATATGTGCAAAGTTCTACGAAAGATGTCCTTCTGTTATCGCTTAGGATCTTCATAATAGCCTCTTTACAAGGCTAAATCATCTAAGTGCACTTAATAGCTCACTACAAAAGAGACACAAAAAGCATGACATTGCACCACTGAATTACTAAGTAGGATGTGTGAGTGGTGGTGGTGTTTTCCCATAAAGTCTTTTGCAAAGTAACTTACTTGACGAGCGTCCGAACCAGGCTGTACACTGACTCCAACGGCTTGGTGGTGCGCAGAGGGCGGAGAAATTCGATCGCCTGACAGGCGGCTAGCAGCTCAATGGCAATGATGCGCTCCACGTTCTCAATCACCTGCAGCACCTTCCGTGCCGCAAAGCCGCCCATAGAGACGTGGTCTTCCTGGCCGGCAGACGTCGACAGGGAGTCGACGGAGGCAGGGTGGCAGTACACTTTGTTCTCAGAGACTGGGGGAAAAATGTTTGAGAATGTTGGCAAACCTTTGGACATTGTACTTCAATTCAGCACTTACCCAAAGCGGCAGCCGTGCAGTGGGCGATCATGAAACCGGAATTGAGGCCTCCGTTATGGACCAAAAAAGCGGGCAAGCCACTTTGCGCCGGATTGACCAGCCGTTCCACCCGCCGCTCGCTCATATTGCCCAGCTCGTGGACGGCAATGGCGAGATAGTCCAGCGCCTTGGCGGGATACTCTCCGTGAAAGTTCCCTGAGGAAATGATCTCCGAGCGCTCCACAAAAACGAGAGGATTGTCCGTGGCAGAGTTCATCTCCGTGGTGATGATGCCCTTCACAAAGTCAATGGTGTCGTGAACGACGCCGTGCACCTGCGGACAGCAGCGCAGAGTGTAGGCGTCCTGGACGCGATTGCAGAAACGGTGCGACTCGGCTATTTGCGAGGGGTAGACGGGCGAGTTGAGGATCGCCCGAATCCGTTTTGCCACCTGTCCCTGGCCCGGGTGGGGGCGGATCTTCTGGATGTCCGAGTCGAAGGCGCGGGTGGTGCCCTTCAGCACCTCCAGCGTCATGCCGGCGACGATGTCCGCCTGGCGGGCCAGGTAGCAGGCTTTCTCCACCGCCTCGGCACCCAGCGAGGTGATCAGCTGGGTGCCGTTGATCAGCGCCAGGGCCTCTTTTGGCTTCAGGTGCAGCGGCTTCAGGTTGTGCGACTCGAGGACGTCTGTCGATCAAAACGTTATACTTTTTTTAATAAAGTTTAACTAAAGCTGCACTACTTACACTTGGCGTCCGACCAGCCACTCTCCGGCGACCACATCTTTCCCTCGCCAATGAGGCCCAGGGCGAGATGGGCCAGTGGCGCCAGGTCGCCTGAGGCGCCCACTGTGCCCTTTTCCGGGACCCAGGACAGACAGGAGGCGTTGAAGGCGTCAATCAGCCGCGACAGCGTCTCATAGGAGATGCCCGAGTAGCCCTTGGCGAGGACGTTGATGCGCAGCGCCAGCAGCATACGGGCCCGCCGCGGCGACAGCGGATTGCCCACGCCCGCCGAGTGGCTTCGAATTAGATTGTACTGCAGGTCAATCAGGTTCTCGCCGCTGATAAGGGTGGTGGCGAACTTGCCAAAACCAGTGTTCACCCCGTAAACGACCTTGTTCTCCGCGAGGATGCGCTCCAGCATGTCGCGGCTCTTCTTCACCCGCTCCACCGCGTCCTGGTGCAGCTTGATGGAGCAGTGGCCTCGGCCAAGCGCCAACAGGTCATCGGTGGTCAGCTGACTGCCCGTCAGGTACAGGTACTAGTTTTATTGTGTAAAACGAAAACTCAGTTTCAGTAAGTAAATATGCACTAAAAGTTTTAAATCTTTTTTACCTCATTGGGTTTATTCGTAGTGAACTCGTTAGTAGCCTTTTCAGGAATGTAGTGCACTTCAAGGTTTCCCGTGACCATCGTCGTCCGGTCACTTTCCAAAACTAATGACGCAACAGTAAGATTTTTTCCTGTGTTTAAAAGTAGTTTTTTACTTACCCAGTGAAACAAAATCGTTATCGTCCAGCACATGGGCAATGAGGTCTTCCGGGTCCAGAATGGCACCACCTTTGGCTTTTCGAATTTCTGAGCAGTTTTCAGTGAGGACATCATCACCAGATTTGTTGTGCTTCAGTTTGAGGAACTTGCGCAGCGCTTCCTCGCCGAGCCACTTAACGGTTTGGCTTGCAGGGTCAGCCACTGGTACTGCGAACCACTCTCCCTTCACTCGTACGGAGATTTTCATCTTCATTGTTAGTGATGCAGTTGCCAGGCACAACAACTTCAAAAGTCGAAAACTTTGCTTGAACAGCTGATGATACTCTCTGCAATGATACGTGCAACACTGATGAGAGCTAAACGTGAAGTGATTCCTTCTTCTGATCGGCCAGTGATTTAAATCACAAGCCTCGCTAATGCAAATGCTACTAGTCTTAATCATTTGATCTTTACTGGCTTTTTATACAAGGTGAGCCACATAAAGTGTCATTAAACGTTTCACACGTCAATTTAAAAATAACAAAATTTTTAAAAACTAAAATTATTATCAGCAGAGCAGCTCTTTTACTTTATTGAACATTTTAGTGATTAGTGATTTTGGACCAGTGGTAAACAAGATATCATACAAAAACTTTTGTTTTTAGAAATCACCCTTTTTGAGCGCAAGCTTTATAAATGCAAAAAGATAATAACTAAAGTGGAAAAGTTTTGCACGCTTTTCATTTTAAAATAAAATTTGAATTTGACAAAACTTTTTTTATTATCAAAAAAGTTATATTTGGTCTCTATAAAAATTGAGATCAATATGGTAAAAAAGTTCAAAAAGGAAATTGGCAGTTAATATCCCAGAGCCGAAGAGAGAGCATTCAAATTGGAAAGCCCTTCACCGGAGCCTCCGCGAACCAAATACTGTTGTCCGGGCTTCTTTTGGAAAGCGCTGCCAATGAGAGGAACCACGCTTCCCAAGGGCAAAACTGCACCACCACCAGCACTGTTGTCAGCGCTGCCAATGAATGTACGTTTGGAATTGGCCAGTACCAAGTTGAGGAACTGACTAACAAATTCGGAATGCAAAAAGGTGGACGGAAGAAGCGTCATGACAAGGTACGAGTGCGGAGTGGTTTGACCGGCGAGAGATAGCGTCAGATTGTAGATGAAGGTGCCCTGCAGTCCGCAGACCAGTGTATCGATGTGGTAATCTATAATAATAATTGAAATAAAATGGTTAAACTCTGGTAAACATTTACACTTTTTTTCTTACCGTTCGCCAGATCAAGAACGGACGCGAGAAAGAGAACATTGTGGAGGCAGTTCTGAAATGAGTTGTACTGGTGAACGACGCGGGCTTTGTAGCTGCGAGTGCGAACGGGAATCTTATCAAAGGTTGACAAACTCTTAACCAGCTTTTCATGCTTGGCCGCATCAAGCTCCAAAAGCTTTGGAATTGCCCCTTCACCTGAAAAGTGACCCATCAATAGGATGTTAGTCACCAGAGAGTAAAGAAACTCAATCCACAGATCGGCGGAGAAGTGGCGTGCCATGTAAATGGCAGAAAGGAGCATTGTCAGCAGTTCATTGTGCATTCCCTTTGACAGCGCAATGTTTGACTTTTTGAGCAACTTTTCCAGATCGGCTGATAGGTTGGAGTCAATGCCGAGAATGCTGTAGAAGAGGGCCACTCGATCATCACGGGACATGCTGCCAATGTCAGCTAGCATTGGAAGTCGTTTGCTGCCAATCTAAACGAAATGAAAAGGTAGATTAAAACACAAAAACCTTGTTCAAGTTTTTTACTACTAACCTTCGTCCTGGGCAGCACCTTCTGCTCCTCCCGCCGGTCGCCCACTCTTACATACCGATCGATCACCCTCGGATTGGACTCACTGCTGCGCAGCAGCCCGTAAATGTACTCACAGAGCTCAAACGAGGCCTGGCAAGAGGAATCAGTCAGCGAGTAGTCCTCCACCAGCGGCCGAAGGAACTCCACCTGGCCGCAGAAGATGGACACTGCCCGCTTCTGCAGCTGTTCCTCCACCAGGCGCTGGTGCGCCCAACGGGGCATGCCACCGCTCTGCTCCTGTGGAAACAGTCGCTCGTAGTTGGCGCTGAAGTACGCCGCAATGGATTGGCCTCGAGGGGCGGAGATTGCCTTAAGGGGCGGTCCCATGTAGCGATCTTCGATGCACTGCACCATTCGGTGGTGGGCGCCGACCAGGCGCTGCAGGTAGGCCTTCACCGCGGCGGGCGTAGACTGCGTGGCCAGCCAGCTGAAGACGGTGTGTATCTGGTGGAAACGGAAGGACTTCTGGCGAGGAGCGGCCCGGTCCTTGGGCAGTCGGTTGATGACGTCCTTTGCCTCGTTGAAGTCAAAGTAGTCATTGCCGAGGATGGCGCCGCCGATGGGCACCAGCTCCGCCTTCAGGCCGCGAAACTTGCTCTGCAGAGCAGACAGGCGGTACAGCTGACACTTTAGGTAGGGCCGGTCGGCGGCCCCGGTGCCGCCGTGCACCTGAAAGTCATCCAGAAGAAAGGACTTGGTGTTGATCACTCCAGCGGAAACGTTTTCCAGCAAAAAGTCACTGTCGCCAGAAAGAATGGGCGCATTGAGGTCGGCGGCTATGGTGGGCAGAATGTCGTCCGCCTCGAGGATGGACTTGTACACGGCAATCTTCAGCCGCCTAATGACCTGTGATAAATAAAAAAGTTTTAAAGTTTGTACAATCTTAGGAAAATCCTCGTAAACACTCATACCTGTACAAACATGTACGAGTTGAGCAGTGAGTTTATCTCCTCCGAACCGGTGCTAGTGCCCTCGTAGATCGCCTTGGCCGTCTTCAGCCGCTGATCAAAGCGTTCCAACTTCTTCTCGCGCTTGTCATCCTCAAATGAGCCATCCATGATCACCACCGGGGTGACGCCACAACGGAGCAGCGCCTTGAAAAAGGCTTCAACGTAGAGGGCGAAGCTGGCGTAGTCGCCTGCGTAGTCCTTGTCATCGTGGCGGCGCAGAAAGCGACTGTACAGCTCATTCTCCAGATTAAGTCCGTCAATCACCAGAATGGTGTCCTGCAGGCGGTGTTCCACGAGAAGGCCACTTTCGGCGATGTACGTCTGAAAGCCACGAACACCCATATTGGATCAGAATTGCAACAAGTTAAAAACAACAATCACAACAGAAACAGTAACAAAAAAGTGTAGCCTTTTCAAAGTGTGCTTCTGTGGCCCAGTGGCCGACTCTGTGTCGCACTTTTTATGTCTCACAGCAGCAGAATCAACCACAGAAAGAGGGAGAAGCACGGCCACCTGTGACACTTTTTGGCTTGCCTGCTGTGCTGCTGCTGCTGCTGCTGCTGACGGAATGACTGACAGTAGTGGCTAGATTTCGTAAGGAAAGCAGAGAAAAAAGGCAGTTGCTGGTAGTGGTCGTCTGTTTGTCGGATGATTTGTTTTTTCCTGCTCAGCTTGATACTACGCCTCTGTACTACAGACTGTAGTCTACAGTTGTTGCAATCGCTGTCAATAAAATTCCACACCTTATCAGTGTAGTGATAGAGTGGCCGCTTTCAGAGATTAGATTCACAAGCAAAGTTGTTGACTTTTCTTGGAAAGCTGCACTGTACACTGTTCAGTGTACACAAAAACAAAAAAAGTGACACAAGCTGCTCAAGTTGCTGATAATAAAAAGAAAATATTTTGGTTGCTTGAGAGAGCGGGGCGTTAGAGCGCTGTTGTTGCCGGGCACACACACACGGGAAATACTTGCAAACTATTTTTTGTTTTTTATTAACTAAAAACACAAAACTACTGAGACGAGAACATCTTCGGCTTCCAGAAGCTGTCACAGATGTTCTTCCAGTAGTCGTCGACCATGTGGTAGAAGCTGGCCTCGAGGTGCATGTACCTAGTGTTGAAGTTGTCTCCACCTTTGACTGCCTTTTCCCAGGCCACACTGTGGCCGCCACTGCCCAGCTTTGCCGGACTGCCCGTCTTGGCAAAAGAGGTCCACGCGTGGATCATCTGCTCGCTCAGCTGGCGCAGTGGACTGCCCTGCTTGGTCAGCTGCGTCAGAAAGAGATAGAACATGTCCTGGCCGTGGGTGACGCCCATCCAGGATGGCGTGGGGCTGACGCCGGGGAGGACGGCGTCCTGCATCAGACGATACGCAAACAGATTCCTCTTTTCAGCTCCCTGGTGCTTGGCCACCTCTTCCGCGTAGAGTATGGTGGGACAGACCAGCTGATAGTCGCCCCAAACGTCGCCCAGCACCCGACGGAACTCATTCTGGCTGATAGCATGGATATGGGCCTCGAGGCGCAGCTTTTTCAGATAAAAATCGGCCACCTCCTTGGCCACCCTTTCCTCCTCCTGGTAGTAGGTCATCATCTTGATGATGTCCGCCTGTGCAGACTCCAGTGTGTAGTTGAAGTGCGGGGTGATCATGTTTGGGAGGACGGCGGCGGCAAAAGCCGAGCCTTCATTGCGAGTAACGCCGTACTGCAAAAAGAAAATTAAAAAGATGATTACAAAGTTGATCAAAACAAAAATATCCACAAAACTCACAATAATGTCCACGTGATTAAACTTGCCCTCCTTGAGGGCAATCTCCGGCTTCAGCGGAAGCACCTCATCGCCGTACACTGGCACGTAGAAGGTGTTCGCCAGAAAGTCGCCCACCTGAGCCGCCTTCAAGTCCTTGACGCTCTTCTTCGCCAGACAGTTCATCGTCTCTGTTAAATGGCTGTCCACTGTACAGTTGACCTTTCGGGCGGTGATCTTTGTCTTTTCCAGCGAGTGGCTGATAGACTCGGCGACCAGCTTGGCCGTCGGGGCGCCCGACTGCAGAATGGCCCGGTGGAAGAGACCTTTAGCGAGCGGGGAGAGCACTAGAGCGCCCACTGAAATGGAGCCGGCACTCTCGCCAAAATGGTCACATCGGCGGGGTTTCCGCCAAAGGCGGCGATGTTCTCCTGCACCCACTAAAAAATAAGCAAAAAATGAAAATCTTTTAAAGGAACACACATTACGCAGCAAGCTGGTTTACTCACCTTGAGCGCAAAGATCTGGTCGTGCAGCCCAAGGTTGGGCGTCACATGGCCGCCGGTGGCAAAACCGAAAGGTCCTAAACGGTAGTTGATGGTCACCACGACGACGTCCCCTTTGCTTGAAAAGTACTGCGCATTGAAGATGTCCGTGAAGATGGTGCCGACCTAGGATAAATTTCAATTGCTTTAGTCAGTTGCTAGAAAAGTGAGCTTTATACTTGTTACCTCAAATGCACCGCCGTGAATAAAGACCATCACCGTTCGATTGGCCTTCACCTCAGCCGGTCGCCAAATGTTCAGGTAGAGGCAGTCCTCGCTGAAGGTCTTCGTCAGATTGAGCAGCCACTCGTCGGCGCCGCCCAGGGCGCCAAACTGAATGCAGGCGTCGCGTTTGCTGGTGGCAGGGTACACCTGCGGCCAGGGGTGCACTGCTGTAGGCTTTTCAAAGCGCTTTGATTCAGCTGAAAAAGAAAGAGATCAAAACTGATAAGTATTTTAAAAGAAAAAGGAACTAAACCAAAGTTACCGTATTTGATGCCTTCAAAGAACTCCACCTTCTTGTTCTCCTCCAGCGTCACCACTCGGCCGTGCACTTTGCCGTGCTTCAGCTGTACAATGTGCGTCAGCTCATCTGCGGCAAGAGCGAAAGTGGTCAAAGAGACCAAAATTGACACCAAAAGTGATGCTGCTAGGAGCTTCATGTTTTGGTTGGTTGGGTGCATTCAGAGGAGATGAGCAGGTATTTGAAGCAGACACAAATAGTGCACCTGCCGCTTAAATAGGCGATTTTGCACTTCTGAGTTGTCCGTCTGTTGCCAGGTGCTTAAAAGAGTGATTCAAATCACGTATTTTTTACATTGACAACAAACTGAGTCATATAACGGTGCTGATTGGAATCACTCTTGATGTTTTTAATCCACTTATGAGTAATCACAAGTGCTTTCAAGATTAGGCAGTTGGTTCTCATAGTATTTTCTGTTACAAAATTATTACAATTTTTGACAAAAGCACAAAAAACTGATTTTGATTTGATAAACATAGTACATCAACAGCTGCTGATAAACTCAACTTTTTGTCCTAATCAATCAATCAAATCGGTGAACTTTTTGTTACATTTCTTTCTTCAGTTCACGCAAAAATGAGCGGTTTCCAGAAACGGTCACACGTCTCCTGAAAGTAGCCCTGAACCATCCGATACTCACCGTGCTTCAGGTGCATAAATTTGGTCACCGGCCGTTTTCGATCGTCCTCAAAGGCCTCCTCCCAGCGAATGCCCTCGCCCATCTCCACTGGACTGCCCGTTTTGGCGAAGTTCGTCCAAGCCTGTATCATCTGCCGACTCAGCTCGCGGTCAGCCTCATCTTCAGGATCAATCTGTTTTCCGTCGTCTTCCCCTTCTTCTTCTTCAGCTCTACCGGGAACAACAAAAAGGTATTTGTTGTCGGTGGCATGCGGCACTCCGATCCACGACTGATCTTCTTCCTCTCTTTCAGAGTGTGCTTTACTGCCCTTCTTCTTCGGCCTTTGCATCAGTCGAAAGGCGTAGTACCGCTGGTCGGGGGAGTTGGCCGCCAGCGTCTGGCAGTACAGTATAGAATTGCAGACAAACAAAAAGTCGCCAAGAGCATCAGAGATGGCCAGTCTAGTTGAAAAAAGTGTACAAAAATAAATTGTAAAACAATAACAACAACAAAAACAGCTGATTCCCACCTAAGATCATCCTGGGAGGCATTGGCGTCCAGCTTTGCAGTGTAGTAGTCGGCCACCTTCAGTCGATGATCACTCTGCTTCATCTTGTCCATCAGCTTGGCCGTTTCAGACCGAATCAACTCTACCGTCAGATTGTTGAAGCGAGTGTTTGGGGCAAACTGCTCCACGAAGATGGTGCCCTCGTTTCGCATGACGCCAAACTGCAGAGAAGATACAATGTTTTTAATACCCAAACTGTTTTTGGTCAATCAAAGACCACACTGCTTTACCATCACATCGACCTTCACCTTGGCTGTCTTCACCAGCTCAACCGTCGACCGGGGCAGCAGCTCATCGCCGTACACGGGCGTAAAGTACTCATTTCGGTTGAGGTCGCCGATGAGCGGGACGGCCAGCTCCTGAAAGGTCTTCCCCTTCAGACAGTCCATCATCACCTTCGGCCCCTGCTCCACCGAACAGTTGACCCGGACGGCGAGGTTGACCGTCTTCTTTAGCGCCTCATTGAACGGCTCGGTGACCGCCGTTGGACTGCCCGACTGCAAGATCACTCGCTTGAAGAGTACCGCCTGAGTGCTGCTACCATTGTTGGAGTGAACTTCGGTGGTGAGAAGCACTGCTCCCAGGGCCATCGAGCCCGCCGATTCACCGAAAACGGTCACATCGTGCGGGTTTCCACCAAAGGCGGCGATGTTCTCGTGCACAAACCTGAGCGCCAGGATAATGTCATGCAGGCCCCAGTTGCCCGGGTACTGGTCGGCGGAACCGTGCAGCCATCCGAGTGGACCTAGTCTAAACTTACACTTTTTTGTTAGTACTACTTTCAAAATCAAATGAAACAAGCACCGGTAGTTGAGACTGACGACGACAACGTCACTCTGCTGAGCAATGTACTGGCAGTCGAAATCGGCGGTGAAGATGGAGCCCATCTACAAAAGTATCATCTTGATGATAACAAATTTCATCTTTGCTTCTAGCAAAACCGATACCTCAAAAGCGCCACCGTGTACCCAGACCATGACGGTTCGATTGGCCCCCTCAGTCGCCGGTCTCCAGACGTTGAGGAAGAGGCAGTCTTCATCTTCAACTCCGTTCCAGTCCTCCTGCCAGTTTTGTTCCGGTGGAAGGCCAAATTGAGGACATGCTGCTCGCCTGTGAATTTTAAAAACAGTTTTAAATTTAAAAAATATTTTGTCATAAATCAGTCATTTACCATTTGGTGGCATCGTACACGTCAGTCCACGGCTCCACTGCGACTGGCTTCTCAAAGCGCCTCGCCCGACCTTAGGCGAGATGTTTTCAAGAAAAAAAATACTGTTTTGTTTTGCACAAAAAATGTTGATGACCTACTTACCATATCTTATGCCCTGGTAGAGAAAGAGGTCGCTTTCTTTTCCTGCCACGACGCCCCTCACTTTGCCTCCACTTAGCTGTACTACTGGGGCATACTTTCCTTGGCTGTTATGCCTTCTTCTTGGTGACCAAGCAATGTCCCAGTACGCAGAGATGAAGACGATGATGAAGGTGACGGCGAAGAATGCCACGAGAATTCTTGAACATCGATTCATTTGCGGTAAGTGTTATTTTGATTTAGAGAGTGTTTTGTTGAAAATGGCTCAGCAGACTTATCATCTTCTCTTTTTGACTCTGCTGACTAACACCATCAAAACGAATCCAATATATAAAACTTGAAACCATCTGGAGTGTGTTTGAACGTGCCCCCGTGATCTAGGGTGTACACTAACGGCAGATAAGGCTCACTTGTACTGAACACATCGCCGATAACGATTAGCTAATCACGGAAATGTGGTACCCATAAATGAAACAAAAACGTGTCAGTTGTTAAAAATGAGATGGAGGTAGTATTGGGTAGTGTGATCACTATTTTTAGTGATTGAATGTTCAGGATCTAGAGGTAACATGACACAACGGCGAAGACAATTGCTCCTCTTGTTGGTGTCCGTTTTGGTACTGATGTTGGTCAAGGTTAGAGCGCAAAAAATTGCTGACACGGGTTTTTGCTTATAAATAAATTAATGAAAAGAAGCTACTAATGTTTTACAAAGAACAAAGCAGTCGTTTGTGCTACAGCTTTCTATAACGGTAATACCAAAAAACGTTACAGCATCTGTTGCACAACTTACTAAAAAATTTCATAATTTCATCACGTTTGTTTGCTTTGTTATCAAGTTTTAAATTTATTTTTAAAATTATTTAATTGACACATACACACAAATCGTTGACAGTCGCTGATCCAGTCAGCGTGTCAAACTTGATTTTAGATTCACCAATACACGTCCTAACGACGGCCAAACATGTTGAAGCCACCTGAAATGGGTAACAAAATTAGTTCAACAAAGCTCAAATTGAACTTCAGAGTTAAAAATACTTACCAAATCCTCCACCACCGCCACCACCGCCACCACCAATGATGATAACCGATCCACCAGAGTCTCTCTCAGCATTCACCTCACTATTGAGCATCATCAGACTGATAGTCACTAGCAGTACCACCAGGGAAATGATCTGAGTGAAGGCCATTCTTTTGACGATGAATTTTTTACTTCTGATTGACAGTCTACTGAGACGCCAGATAAAAGCTTTATATACTCTTTCTCTTTTCTCTTTTAAAACTTGTGCTCCAATTACGGTCGTACTACTTATTAATTATTAATCGGATTAATTAGTATTTGATAATACGATTTTAATACACTGAAAGTAAAACGTTATGAACTAATTTACAATAGCGGTACAGATTAAACATTTCCGCCTGATTAGTCAGATTAAAGGTAGAGGTCAATGTTCAATGTCATTAACTAGCAATAAAAATTTCAAAATTAAAAATATAAAATTTTTTGCTAAACGGGAAAATTTAAGAAAACCAATTTAAAAAAAATTAGATGAATTGTATAAATAAAGTTTATCGCAGCTATCCCTGCATGTAAAAGCAAAAAAAGTTTAATTTTGTGCAACAAGTGGATTTTTAAAATAAAATCGGAAATTAACGTTTATTTATTGTTATCCTTTTAAACTTTTAGATTCAATTTAAAAAGTACGTTTGCGTGTTTTAAAAATGACTGATTTTGCGATTCTTGCGCGCCAAATTTTCAAATGAATTCTCCGATCACTGCTGCTCAGGACACAGGCCACTTTGCGCACTTACGCACACACACACTCACTTTGACCGTTGATCTTCTTCTTCTGCTTCTTCTGTTTCTTCTTCTCCTCTTCTTCTTTTTCTGCACTGCACATTCTTTGCACCCGGTTTGGCAGCTTAGAGGCACTCTCACTCTTACTCGCTCACCTCTCTGCGCACGTTGTTGTCTTGGTTGCTGTATCACTGATTTGATTCTCTCTTTCCACCACCATCACAGAGGCACTCACTCACCAGTGCAGCATCAGTGTCAACAACGTCCTGCCAAAAAAAGAGTGGTCTCGTGCACTACTACTAACTTTTGTTGTGTCAAGTACCTCACCAAATTCGTATGATCAACAAACTGCTGAAAACTGTAATGTAATGTCGAGTCTGTCAGCGAGAACTGGCAGCTGTGATTGAGGCACAGTCTGTGGCACACACTACAAGTGCATCCATCGTTGCCATCAATCACCCAGTCGCATCCTTTCACTTCGCGTTTATTCCCTGCCGAGATAAAGAGACGTCTTCTTCTACTCACTGCTGATACTGATACCATTTGTCGGTACTTCTTTTCAGTTGTGTCCTACCGCTATTCACTTCAGCAGCAGCCTGCTATCACACCATTATCGCCATCATCATCATGATCAGTGCCATCAACGGCAGTGGCAACTGCTTCAGCTGAACAGTCCCTTTTTGGCTGGTGTAAACAATCCAGAGAGGACAATTTGCGCCGGTGTTGTGGCGCCGATACTTTACTGGCAATATCAACTCTGTTAAACTGATTTCGCGATTTTCCCGTTTCGGTCTTTTTCGTCGTCAACATGGAGC
Source organism: Tyrophagus putrescentiae (assembly GCA_024499935.1). Lineage (NCBI taxonomy): Eukaryota > Metazoa > Arthropoda > Arachnida > Sarcoptiformes > Acaridae > Tyrophagus > Tyrophagus putrescentiae. The sequence goes on from JAMZRA010000007.1 coordinate 6,397,262, forward strand.
ACCACGGCCGACGCAGTGCACGGCTTCACCACCACCTCGAAGTGTCGTCCATGTCCAAGTCTTCTGTTGTTGTTGATAATGAAAACGATCAGTTTCAGCTCCTTGAGTCCAGCATGAACGGCCTGAACATAAGCAGCTCAAAAGCACCAGAGAGCTCCAGCTCACACTGTGACATTTGGCGGATGGCCTCGCCGTCGGAGATTGCCACTAAACTGGTGCTGATGACACAGGCGCCACGAATCTGCTTTGAGCTTCGAAATGACGGCATCCTGCCGTTGTTGGTCCAATTTCTGCACCAGCACTCCACCGAAGATGGCCTGCTTGCCCTGACCACTGGCGACACTTCGAAGCACTCTGAAGCCGACAATGGTAGCTACCATCATCATCAGCAGCAGCAGGCAACAGGTGAAACCTTTCGCAGTACGCTGGCACTTCGTCGAGCCAGTGCCAAAGCGCTGCGCAGCATTGTCACCCACACGGCAAAGAGCACAACGGAAGTAGAAATACTGGGCCTGCTGGAGGACCTGCGCTCCTTTGTGGAGATATTCCACCTGAAGTGGAGCGAGGCGCCGGTGGAGGCGGTAGACCACCCGTGCTCTCAGCTGGCGGAAATCTGTGCCTACGCCTGTGATTCAGTCCACCGAAAGACCATTGAAATGCTCGGAGGCGTTTACGTCATTGCTGACGTGAGTATGCTCAAGTTTTAGGTTCACTTCCAACTGACAACAAAACTCTCATTTCATGTTCAGGTAATTCAAAGCGACTACCGCTTTCACCAGGCGGACAGCAACCGCAATGAGCAGTGCCTCCTCCTGCGGCAGTACTCGCTGAACGTCCTCACACAGATGACCGCCCAGTCGCATTCGGACCCGGTCAAGTCGGTGCTCGGCTCGATGCGGCCCTTCATTGGCATGCTCGTGGAGACGCTGCAGCAGGCCTCTCGGCTGGACAACCTGCCGCTGCAGCAGTCGGCGGCCAATGTGCTGCACAACCTCTCCTGGAAGGCGGACTTTAACAGTCGGCAGATCATGCGAGACGTGAACACGGTGGAGCACCTGGCCAAGGTACGCTTTTTGATTTTGTAGAAATATTTCATCAATAATGTTCCCTCTTTTCTAGATGGCAATGAAAACCAAAGACCTAGGCACGCTGAAGGCGCTGCTGGAGCCACTGCTCAACCTGACCGCTCACTGCACGCCAAACAAAGTCGACTTTTGCAAGGTGGAAGGCGTGCTGGACTTTTTGATCTCTAAACTGAAGGCTGCTACCTTGCCGCCCCCTACCTCCTCCTCCTCCACTTCCTCTTCTTCCACTTCCACTTCCTCCACTACTACCTCAAACCACCATCTAAACTCCACCGAGCTGGCCATTGTGGAGAACAGCGGCGGCATTCTGCGCAACATCGCCTCCTACCTGGTCAGTCAGGAAGAGCTCAGCGAGCAGCTGCGTGCTCGCAACCTGGTCGCCGTCCTCCTCGATCAGCTCAAGTGCTCACCCTCACTGGCCATTGTTGGCAATGCCTGCATCACGCTGTCCTACCTCGTGACTCGCTCTTCCAAGGACGCGATAAAGGTTAAAGAACTGGGTGGAATTCAGGTGCTGCACGGTCTGACCAGCTCAAAACACGAGCCAATTAAGTTGGGCGCCTCAAAAATACTGCAACATTTGTATGCCACTCACCTCGCAAATCACAGTGCATCTTTTAAAGGTGATTTAGTAATTTTTTATTTTACTTGTTGTTTTTAATGCTCATCTGTTTTGTTTTTTAGATTCGCCAACAATATCACCCTCTTACTCCATTTCAAGCTCATTGCAGATGAGCCAAATGAAGTCCTTCAATACGGGAATGAACAGCTTTCAGTCTGAAAACAGTTACGACCTAAGCGTTAAAAGTGACATTAGCCCGAATGACAGCTTAAATCGTTCTCACAGTCACAACAACAACAACTCTAAGGCATTCAGTCTAAACAGTAAGTGCACATTACTTTGAATGAATTTCTAATCCCTCAAATCAAACCCACCACAGACTCAATGATCCATTCAAGCGGTGGCCCCAACAACAACTTTCACCCTGTGACTCGTTCCAGCAGCCAGGACAGCGTCGGCAGCTCTACGCACTCAGAGCCGGTCATCACTAAAAACCATTCAACGGAACAGAAGAGCTCCTCATCGATGTTCATGAACCTGGTCAACAACAGCAACGGAACTCCAGCACCGCTCAACCACCGCCAGATGATAGCCTCGTACTCGGGCCAGGAAATGAACTCCATCTACGCGACACTGCCCGCCAACTCTCGCATTCGCCAGAAGCATCAGCAGCAGCAGCAGCTGATGGAGCAGAAGCCAAACTCCAGCGACATTAGCTCCTGTTCGATCATCAAGTCGCCGGCTAACTCAAAGAACAACAACAACAACACTCGCAAAAGCACTGCAGACTACCTGATTGAGGGGGAAGAAGAGGACCCGGCGCCCACTGACTACAGCCAGCGCTTCAAGGAGCAGGTCATCGATGACTTCTCCACGCCGCAGTCGGCCAGCAAGACGGACACCAGCACCTCGGAGGACACTGTGAAGGTGTACCAGACGGAGAACACGCCGCTAGTTTTCAGTCTAGCGCCTTCGTTGTCTGATTTAAGAGATCTTGGTGGCAATGGAGGTGGTGGTGGCTTGTGCGGCTACCCAGTTAACAACAATCGACTGGTGGACACCAAACATGATCAGCTGGCTAACAGCTTCAACTCACTGGAGCTGAATCAGGCCAAGTCAATGCAGCAGCAACAGCAGCACAGCAGCAGCAAAAAAGGCCCATTCTTGCACCAAAACCGCCGGCCAAGTTGTCGCTTTCTTCCTCATCGGCGTACAACCTCAAAATTCCTTACTCCATCAACGAAGAGGAGGCTACGACAACTTCTAACAACAGCAAAAACAACAACAGCAACCATAGCCAACCGAACGGAGTCAACAAAGCCAATGGACAGCAACAACAACAACAGCAACCACTGCCGTCGGCCCAGCAGCAGTACAGTCGCAGCCGCTCAATGGGCTCAATACTGTACAACAATGAAAACTACGGCCAGGCGATGGGAGCTCCAAACGGTAGTGAGAACAGTTGGACTTCTAAATCTCCCAGTGCACCGCGGACATGGACAGAAAAGCCTTCGAGCAGCACTGCCCTGAGCACTCCACTGCGCACCGTCATCGCCAACAGCGTCAACCGCCAGGCCGATTCACTGGAGCACTTTGCCGCCCGGGACAGCGCCCAGCTGTTTGCCACCGAGAACACGCCCGCCTTCTTCTCGCACGCCACCAGTCTCAGTTCACTGTCAATGGAGGACGAGAATGAGGGATGCTTTGCCGGGGTAGGGCAGCAGCAGCAACAACAACAGCAGCAACAACAACAACAACAACCGAAGACAGCTGCTGTGGCTCAAATGGACAACCAAGATGGCAACGAAAGCAACAGCAATGATGCTGCTGCCTACCAGAACTTCGTCCCTGCTAATTCGGGCAACTCAGTACCATCATCGCCTGCTCAACGCCCAAAGTCGCCGGAAAGCACTTCCCAGGGAAAGCCAACTCCCGTGGCTGCCAAGCGAATGTCCAAATCACAGACTCAAATTGCCCAAAACTCCTCCGAACAGTCTGCCTCTCATGAGGTTCAGTTTTACAGTGATCAGCAGCAGCCACAGCAGCGCTCACCCTCACCACCGCCTCGTCCAAAGAAGCCCCTGCCTGCGATTCCTCGCGGCGAGTCACCACCGCGAATGCTAGCACCACTGCCGCCAACTCCCACCAGTCCCACGACTCCAACAACCAGTAAGGAGGACGACTACGATGACTTCATTTACAAATGTCGACAGGTCGCTCTGCCTAAAGAGACTATGGTGAAGCCTAAAGTGCAGCAGCAGCCTTCATCAGACCACGCCAAATCTTCACCTGACAATGTGAAACTCCCAAACCCAACTCCTTCAAGCCAACCGCCATCATATCAAAGCAGCTCAAACCAGTCTCCAACTACTAATACTCCAAACAAACTTAAAAGCGAAACACAAACTAAAAACAGCTCAAACACAGCCGTTTCACAGCCGAATCAGCTGAGCGAAGAAGAGGACGACGATGATGAAGACCTGCTCAATAAATGCATGCAGGTCGCCATTGACAAGCAGAGTCACAGCCATGGTCACAGTTCTAGGTCATCATCCTCACGGAAGATCACCACTTCTTATCACTCACGTCCTCAATCTCGCCCACACTCAAATGCGCCCAGTCGCGAGGGCAAGTCGCCGCGGATGTACAAGCGAAATCCAGCGGCTTCAAACATCAGCAGCAGCAGCCATCACCACAATCACCACCACCACAGCAGCAATCACCACCAGGTAAACCACATAATGAAGATGCCCATCGGTGAGCCGTCACCGGTGGAGCAGGAGCACCACTTTTACGTGGAGGACACGCCGGTGCACTTTTCGCAGTGCCACTCCCCGCTCAGTGCACTCTTTGACTCGGCGGATGAGATTGAGGATCAGCAGCTGGTGGAGGCGGCGGCGCAGTTTGATGCCGCTCGCAGCAACCAACAACAGTTGGCACAGCAGAAACAGCAGCACAGCAACAACAACAACACAAAAATGTTGCGGAGGAAGACGTCAGATTCTCAGACGAATCCTCCGAGCCAGAATCAGAGGCGACCGGGACGGTGATCAACAATGCTGAAGCAGTGGTCGCGCCATCACGAGCCTCGGCAAAAAGACGGAGCTCCACGGAGAGAAGAGAAAAATTTCGGGGCAGTGCTTCAGAAAAACACCAGGACAGCCAGGCCTACGACCAGGTGCCCTTTCGCCGGTCACCACCTGGTGATCAGGGGATGACGGGAGGAGGAGGAGGCAGCAAGTCGCCACCTGAAATAGCCAAAACCAACATTGTAAGCACAACAGCAGGCGCAACGGTGGCCAGAACGTCGAACACTCGCACCTACAAAAGAGTTGATAAGACTAAAAGCACAAATGCTGGAGATGCTGCCAACACCGAGCAGTCAAACTCAGGCAAACACAAACACGAAGTAGTTCAGTTTCAGCACAGCTCTCCGCCAGCTCTGTCCATGCCGCTGTTTAGCAATCCAATGGACTCGCCGAAGCTGGGCAGCAGTAAGAAGCCTCCGCCTGCTCCTCGGTATCAACCTCGAGCGATGCAGCTGGCGCCTTCAAACTTTGAGCTGACTGATGACTCGAGTGATGATGAGCGCTTCCTGCGCTCCCGATACAGTCAATCACTGAACAATCGCCGCTCGGCGACGACGAGCAAGATGAATTCGAAGCACTCAAACACCGCCTACGTTCAGCACCAGTTTGGTGACCCGCAGTCTTTCGGTAGTTCAAATTCAGCTGTACAGTACTCGGAGCAAATGGGACACCAGCCGCATCCGTATTTTCACCACAACCAGATGGCTTTTAGCTCTCTAGGTCGTCGGGTAAAAAAGGAGAAAAACTTTGAGGATAAGCACCTTTTCTTAGCGGCAAATCACAGCAACGTCGTAATGGCAGCCAATCAGGCGCAGTTTTTCAGTCAAAGTAATAACTCAAACGCGACGCAAAATTTTAAATCCGCTTCCAAGTACTTTGATCGTCATGTAGCTGCTTTCAGTTCAATGAACCAGGCTGAGAGCCAAATGTTTCGGGTGGAAAACCAAATGACAAATGCATCAGTCATTGAATCAACAGTTCCACTGCCAACGTCAAAACAGTCAAATATCAATGAGCTTAACAAACCAAATGAAAAGGAGAAAGAAAAGCGTTCATCAATTTTCTCCAAACTAAGCTCGCCCTTCTCATCGCATAATAGCGCCTCAAACTCGGCAATGTCTGGCAGATCAACGCCCACCTCTCTGTCAACGTCCTCTTCAGCTAAAAGTTCACTCAACAAGATTAACTCTAAAATTGCCTCATTTTGGAAGCGAAGCTCAAAAAGCTCTCAGGATAAGTTAGACCACCAAGAGGCACTGACGGCGAATCCGAGCAAAAACATGAAAGCATCTAAAATCAATAAAATATATCCTTCTCAGAGGTAAGTGCCAAACTTTATTTTCAGCAACTCAAAAGCAATTTTTATTTTATGGCAGGTCTACCGACAGTCTCGATGTTTTGGATTTGAATCAGAACCAGGTTACTACGCAGTTGGCAGAAAGTGCGGACCACCCGTACAGTGCTCAGCCAAACGGTAACCAGTTCACCTTTAGCACCTTTGTGAAAACTCCTCCTCCTCCCAACAACTTTAGCTCCTCAGTGGAGTCCCTCTCTACGCACTCTTCAGCGGATCGATTCCGCTCTGAGATGAACTACCAACAGCAGCATCAGCAGAGAGATAACCTCATCACAGAGACCAGTACTTTGTCCTCTAATCCAACTGCTGCTAGTTCAGTGATGGACGACACTTCCGGTACGTCTTCAAAAAGCCTGTCTTCGGGTCAACAGTCTCGCAAAACGTGCCTTGTGACGACCGTCTAAGTGCAGTCGTGATTTTTTGTGATTTTTGGTTGTGCTGTGATAAGTTTTATTATTACAACGCATTTTTTTCATTTAGACAGTTGTTTTTAAGATCTTTTTTAGAAAATTGACTTTTCCCATTAAACGACAAAATGCTTGAATTAAAAAATTTTAATTGCATTTTTTGCTTCTGCATGTGACCAAAGTAATTTTCTCATTAGTGCTAAAATTGAAGTTTTATGTTTTTGTCAATATCAAATTTATTTACAATGCTCAATAAATTTTTAATTGTGAAAATAAGTATTTTATTTTGAATAACAAAAGTTTTAATTGCAATTTTTTCATTAAAACACATTTATAAAATAAAACAAAATCATTAGCTTGTTGAACAATTACATTGTTATTCATTGTTTTTATTGCTAAATGTTTTTATTAGTTTTTTAAACTTTTAATGCAGTTTTTGGTTTCATTTTACCAAGTAGTTACATAATCATCAACAACAAATTATGTTCGTAAATAAACATACTTTTTACAAACATAATTTAAACATTTTTAACAACTTTTTTTATCTAAAATACAAAAAACAAAAGCAAACACAACTTTATTCTAAAAAGCAAGTTGGAAAAAGTGCATGATGGCTTTATCACCGTTTTCCTCATCTTTTCGTGGACTGCTAAAAAAATTTGCTTACGACCACTACTCCACATTGAGTTTCACTGGACACATTGACTTTCTTACTAAACAGCGAAGAGCAATCAGACGCGGTGATAGAGGCATTCACTGGTGCCTGCTGCTTTGCAAGGCACTCAAGTACACTTTTGCACTATTCCTCACTCTCCGTTCGTTGGTTATTGGTTGCGTCCATGCAAACAGCACCACTGACCAGCAAAAACTTTTGCCTTCCTACCTGTCCTACATCGACCCACTGAGCGGCATCATCCTCCGTCGGTATCACTTCTTTCAGTTTCCTTATGCACTGTGCGTCTTTGCAGTGCAGCCCCTCTTTTTTCTGTACGTCGACCATATGATGACCTTCCAGCTGAGTGACCGCCTGCTCACACTCATCCACCAGGCAGTCGTGCTCAATGGACGGGCTTTCTTCCGTCTCAATTACCCACTTTTCGGTCAAACAGCAGATTTCAGTCGAATCTTTCGAAGGAGTACTTGTTCTCCCTTCCAACTGCTGAGACGTTTCTGGTTTGACTGCCCCTCAGCTCGCTTTAGTCTGCCTCGAATTGAGCACTGGCCACCGGTGGATGATCAGTCTCGAGTACGACTGGTGCTGGTCACACTGTTGCTCGACTGCTGCAGCATTTTCTCATTGCTACTTGGAGGTAAGCTGATTGTTGAAATTACTTGTTTTGCCACTAAAAACCACTGCAAATCTGCTCTGCACTGGCATTGCAGCCATCTTTCTGCTAGTCAATTACTACGGCATTTTTGCGCTGGACCTTTTCACCAACTACCAACTGCCCTGGTACGTACTGGCCTATGCTCTGGCTGACTTTACCCTGCAGGTGCACTTTCTGTTCACTGCTGGGCAGATGGTCGGCCTGTGCTGTCAGTGCTTTGTCTTCTTTGCCTTCTTCCTGCTCAATCACATGCGCCAGCTGAACGGCCGTCTGGAGCAGTACCTGCTCGGCCTGTGGCCTAGCACCACCAAAAGCATCTCCAGCCTGATGGTCAGCCATCGACGAGTGTAAGTGTCAGCGGTTTGGATTAACATTTTACCACTAAAAACCTCTTATGGTCCCACCCCAATAGCATCCCCTTTCTGCGAAGTGTTCAGCTGTGTCGCCACCTGTCTCGCTTCTTCGCCGACCACTGCACCATCCACCACCTGGTGGCCTTCCTCGACCAGTCGCTGATTGCCCGCCTCCTGCTGGTCATCCTCGCCTCTCAGTGCTCCCTGTCCACTCTTCTTCTGGTGCAGGTCATCTACGGGCGACTGGAGGACAGCACAGAGCGGGTGAACATCACAGTCGCCCTCACCGCTCAGGTCCTCCTCGCTCTGCTCATCTCTCAGGTGATGGTGCGCATCACCGTGGCCATGCCAGCTGAGTGACCGCCTGCTCACACTCATCCCAGCAGTCGTGCTCATGGACGGGCTTTCTTCCGTCTCATTACCCCTTTTCGGTCAAACAGAGATTCAGTCGAATCTTTCGAAGAGTACTGGTTCTCCCTTCCACTGCTGAGACGTTTCTGGTTTGACTGCCCCTCAGCTCGCTTATCTGCTCGAATTGAGCACTGGCCCGGTGGATGATCAGTTCTCGAGTACGACTGTCTGGTCACACGTTGCTCGACTGCTGCAGCATTTTCTCATTGCTACTTGGGTAAGCTGATTGTTGAAATTACTTGTTTTGCCACTAAAAACCACTGCAAATCTGCTCTGCACTGGCATTGCAGCCATCTTTCTGCTAGTCAATTACTACGGCATTTTTGCGCTGGACCTTTTCACCAACTACCAACTGCCCTGGTACGTACTGGCCTATGCTCTGGCTGACTTTACCCTGCAGGTGCACTTTCTGTTCACTGCCGGGCAGATGGTCGGCCTGTGCTGTCAGTGCTTTGTCTTCTTTGCCTTCTTCCTGCTCAATCACATGCGCCAGCTGAACGGCCGTCTGGAGCAGTACCTGCTCGGCCTGTGGCCTAGCACCACCAAAAGCATCTCCAGCCTGATGGTCAGCCATCGACGAGTGTAAGTGTCAGCGGTTTGGATTACCATTTTACCACTAAAAACCTTTTATGGTTCCACCCCAATAGCATCCCCTTTCTGCGAAGTGTTCAGCTGTGTCGCCACCTGTCTCGCTTCTTCGCCGACCACTGCACCATCCACCACCTGGTGGCCTTCCTCGACCAGTCGCTGATTGCCCGCCTCCTGCTGGTCATCCTCGCCTCTCAGTGCTCCCTGTCCACCCTTCTCTGGGCAGGTCATCTCGGCGACTGGAGGACAGCACTGAGCGGGTGAACATCACAGTCGCCCTCACCGCTCAGGTCCTCCTCGCTCTGCTCATCTCTCAGGTGATGGTGCGCATCACCGTGGCCATGCACAGCTCGGCGCCGATGCTCTACCGAGCGCAGATGATGCTCAAGCTTAGAGGTGATGCAGTTGGTGTGGGTGGTGGTGTTGTGATCCGCACAACTGAGAGTGATGGTCTTCTACGATTGGTGCACTCCCGGAGAAGTGCTGCTTTCACTTGGGCAGTCTGGCGAATGTCACCAAAAGTCTTGTCTGATGTAAGATACGTTTGTTTAATGTTTCAGTTCTCATGTATAGTTTGTTCACATAGCCGCTAGCGGCCCATCAGCCGCCACTCCTCCCCCTCAAAATCCGAGGCCGTCCACGTCCTCGGAATTCGTCGAGCGGTTTCCTTGTGATACCGGCTTCACGTGGTTCAGGTGGACCACCTTTTCTTTGTCGTTCCTGTCAGCAACTTTACTTTCGGCCACTTCATCTCGATTACTCTGTACGGGCCCTTCCATCTGACGTTCAGTTTCTTTGACTTTTCCCATGCCTTGCTCTTGAACGTGCCACGCCACTAAGTCTCCTTCTTTGAGTTGCGCCGTTTTCCTTCTCCTTCTTTTGTCGTACTGCTTCTTCATTCTGCACTGTTCAGTCTTTCTGTTCACCGCCGCAGCCACTCGATTGATCACTGGGTCGAGTGGTTGTCTCGACAACTGGTAGTTGTTGTCCAGTTGCGTCCTCGCCTCTCGGTTGTACATCAACGAGTACGGCGTCACTCCTGTGGTCATGTGCCTTCGTGTGTTGTACGCCATTACACAGGTCGTCAGGTTCCGTTTCCAATCCTTCTGGTCACTGCACGATGTCCTGAGCATTGTCTCCAAAGAGCGTATTGCTCTTTCCGCGAGTCCGTTTCCTTGATGATGATACGGCGAAGCTATGTGGTGCTCCACAGCGGCGGTCCTGCAAAAAGCCTTAAACTCGCGGCTGTCAAACTGTGTGCCGCCATCAGTCGTCAGCATTTTTGGTGCTCCGTAGCGAGCAAACACTTCCGCGAGCCATTCTGAAATCGTCTTGGCTCGCGTGTCCGGCAGCGCAGCAGCCTCAATCCACTTGCTGAACGAGTCCTTGCAGAACAGCGATGTGGGTGCAACCGTCCGACTCCGTCAGCGGCCCACACAAGTCTAGGTGCACCCGCTCAACACTTCTTCACTTTCTAGGGCGACCATTTCCTCTCTGAAGGGCTCATCGTCATTTTTCTTCATCTGGCAACTGTCGCAGTTTTTCAGATGGGCCTTCAGCTGCTCCTTCCAGTGTGGCCAGTAAAATCGCTCTCGGATCACCTCGGCACATTTGAAAAACCCGAGGTGTCCTTCGTCGTCGTGCACTTTCTTGAAGATCACTTCTTTTTCGTCGTCATCGTCGATGCACAGCCTCTCTCGTCCGTCCTCGACCAAAAACACCTTTTCTTCTCTTCTCTCGAATCTCTTCGGATCACGTTTCATCAGTGAGGCCAGCGTGTCTGATGGTCTTGCGCGAATGAGGCCCACCTGGATTCGACTGAGGGCATCTGCCAAGAAGTTGTCATTCCCCTTGACATAGTCGATACCCTCGATGTCGAACTCCATCAACCGGAGCGCCCATCGTCCGAGTTTGCCTGGCACGTCGATCTTGCTGATCAGCCACTGCAACGGTCGGTGATCTGTCTCAATCCTGAACTGTCTTCCGTACAACAAGTGTTCCCACTTTTCCAGCGCCCAGAGGATTGCTGTTGCTTCGCGCTCAATCGTTGAGTACCTTTTCTCAGTGTCGTTGAACGTTTTAGACATAAAGTCTACAATCCGGCGCTCTCCATTGATCACTTGCAGTAGCACTGCTCCTGTTGCCAGGTTCGAAGCGTCACAAGCCACGATGAAGGGGTGGTCGAGATTAGGCAGCCACACTGACGGTTGTTTCGCAAACACCTCCTTCAGCTCTTTGAACTTCTGGTCGCATTCACTGGTCCACGCCAGTTTCTTTCTGTTTTCGTTGCTCGCTTTGAACAGCGGCTCTGCCAACTGGGCGAAGTTAGGAATCAAGTCTCTGAAAAAGTTTCCAAGACCCAAAAATCCTTTCAGCACACTTGTTGTTTCTGGCACTGGAAAGTTAGCCAGAAGCTTTGTCTTCTCGTCGTTGGGCGCCTTTTGGCCATCCTTGATTTTAAAACCGAGAAACTCGATTTCCGCGACTCCGAAGAGGCATTTCTCTCTGTTCATCGTCAGGCCGGCTTTTCGAATTCTCTCCAGCACTTGACGTACATGGCCAGCGTGCTGAGCTGGGTCTTCCGAGAAGACCAAAACGTCGTCGAGGTAGACACAGACGAATGGCAAGTCGCCCAGCACCTTCAGCATCAGCCGCTGGAATGTCTGCGGCGCATTGCATGCTCCGAAAGGCATCCGCTTGAATTGGTAAAGCCTGCCGTTGCAAGCGAACGCCGTCTTCTTCTTGTCCTCTGCGCGTAGCATCACTGGTAGTACCCGCTACGGAGGCCCATTCGTTGAGAACCTTTCGCTTTGGCATGGCTTCCAGCTGTTCGTCGATCCTCGGCATTGGGAAGCAGTCCCGCGTGGTGATGTCGTTAAGCCGCCGCAAATCGTTTGTCATCCGTATTGTTCCGTCCTTCTTCTTGACGATCACCAACGGGAACTGCCAATCGCCGTCAGCTTCCTCGATTATGTCCTCCTTCAGCAGCTCCTGGACGTGTTTGCCGACGTCTTCCCGATAATGTACCGGGATCCGTCGTCCTCTGATGGCGATTGGTCGGTGGTCACCGGTGTCAATCCGGTGCTCTACGACGCTTGTTTTTCCGATTCCCTGAAGAAGGTCAGGAAATTCGTTCTCCACGACAGCGGTCAGATCGGTGTCTTTACTTGTTGTAGTCAGCAGCACCTTTGGCTCTGTTTGTTCTCGTAGTCGTAGTTCCTTGTTGACAAAGTCAACGACGCTCCATGCTTGTCGAGGAGATCTGCGCCAATGACCGGCTCGATGTCAGCGAAGTACGCCGGGTGCTCCAGCGTCTCGCCGACGATCTTCATCTCCACCGTAGCAGGGCCGCGTGCCTTCAGTTCGCTCACACCGTCGGCCATAATCAGCTTCTGCACTGGCGTTTGACGGGGAGCAATCTTCTCTGGCAGAATTGTCACTTCGGCCCCGCTGTCTACAGTCGCCTCAAATTTGTGCTGGTCAACTTCTACAGTGCACTTTGGCCTGGGTCTTCAGGCCGCCCTCTCGCACGCCACTCGAGACGACTGACATACTTGGACTGTGTTTATTTGGGCATCGTTTCGGCGTGTGCCCCTTCTGTTTACACTCTTTACAGATGTGCGCCTTTAGCTCCTTGCAGTCGTTGGAAAAATGCCCTGGTTGGTGCAGAAAAAACATTTCCCGTTCTCCGCTTCAGTCGATCCTTTTCGCTCGCTCGAGGTTGTACTTGCCCACGACTGCTCCTTGCCTTTTGGAGCGGTCGTTGGCCATCAGCGCCGAGATCTGCTTTTGAGGAACTCGTCTACGGCATCAATGCCCGCCCTCCCCCCTCTTTGACTCCGTTTTTTTCCGCCAGAGTTTTCAAGCGAGAGCGTGTCTGGCAGGCGGGCGACGACGGCGTCAAACAACTCCTTCTTCATGTCGTCGTCGCTTGTCTGTTTCACCACATCGAGCATCTCCGCCGGGGCGTCCTTCAGCTGTTGCAGGCCTTCACGGAAAAAGCGTTTGCCACCTTGACTTTGCGCATCTTCCCCAAATGTCATCCCGCACACCCTTTCTCTGAGGGTACTTCTTCTCCAGAAACTCCCTTCGCCTCCTCGAGAGTGTTGCAAGCAGCCACCAATTGGGGTGTCTGTTGAGTGCACGCGTTTGATAAAGGCCCGGAATTTGGCGCGTCGTCGACCGCAGGTTGAACACCGACTCCTTCATTCTCGCCAAAATCCCCAAAGAAGACATCTTTTTTCCATCGTGCCTCTGGCGGCTTCTCTTTGGGTAGCTTTTGATTCGAGTCCGCTGCTGGTCTGGGGTGGCCTGTTTGCAGCAGCCTGGCTCTGGTGAGACCCAAAAGCGTGAATCAGGTCCGCTAGTTGTCGTCCATCTCTTTCGTCGTTTCCTTTTGAGCTCTTCCTCGGTGAACCATCCATCAGGCCTCCATTCTTTGAGTATCTCTGGACTAGTTGTCGGAACCCCGTCGTTCAGCAACTTGGTGATAGTTTTCACAGCCGTTCACTTTCCGGTTTCGGACTTGGCGGCGATCATAGTTCGCGTCAACGATCGGCGATTCAGCGATTCAGTGGTGAGCAACTTGGCTCCAGCGATTCAGCAGATGGGCTTTGTCCATTAGACGTTGCCACCAGTAACGGGAGCTTAGGGGTGGTGGTGTGAGGTTTGTCCCTAAGCAGTTTTATTGTCGGTTACAGCAGGTTTTCACGAGCACAGCACGACTGCCGCGTTACACCAACCGCCCACCGCACGGTTGTCAACCACGGCGGCCGCTCCACCTTCACCGGCCGCCAGTCATCTAGCCGCTAGCGGCCCCCATCAGCCGCCCTGTAGTTTTATGCAACAAACCAATTATTTTTAGAGCACACTTGATTCAGTTAACAGCAACTGTCACTTAGGAAATTCAAAAACACAAAAAAATTGTAAACTTTTCAATCTTTTTCAATACTCTAATAGTAATACTCAAAGTAGTGTATGAAGAGGAGTAGTGGTGGTGGTGGTGAAAAAACGGTAAATAGTGAGAGTTTGTTGTAAAGCTGTGCTGCAAACAGAGAATCATTTGGCCGGTGGAGGAGGGGCAGCGGCCTTCTTTGGCTGTCCTTCCGCCGCCTTTGGCTTCGGTTTGGCCGGCGGCTGCTTCGGCTGTCCACCACCTTCCTTTGCCGGCGGAGGAGCCGCCCCTTTAGTGGACGGGGCGGCGGCCTTCTTCTTGGTGGAGGGCGTCGGGGGCGCCGGTGCGTCCAGTTTGCCCGCCGTGTTGAAGGCCATCAGACGGATGCGCGTGTTGCTGCCGTCGATGAAGGCGGCAGTGCACTGGTTGGGCGGCTCCTTCGCCCCACCTCCCTCCGAACCGCCCGCAGCTGGCCCGGCGGCGTACTGCTGCAGGAAGTTGGAGCAGCTGAAGACGCTGATGCAGGCGTTGTCGAAGCGGAGGTCGTAGCCCTCGCCGGGCACGTAACCGGAGCGGATCAGATGGGTGAAGCCATTGGCAGAGATGAAGGCCCGGAAGGCGGCCTCGTCGAAGCTGGAGGCGCCCTGGTGGCGGTCAGAGTCGGCGAAGCCGGTCACCTCGACGGCGGCCACGATGGCGGTACTCTTCGGCTTGGCGGTGGCCACGCCGCTGACGCCCGGCTTCGCGTCGATGCCGCTCTTCTCCACCGGTTCCTCCTTTTCCTTTTCTTCTTTTTTCCTTTTCCTTTTCCTCACCCTTTTCTTTCTCCTTTTCCTTCTCCGGTTCTTTTTCTTTGCTCTTCTCCTTCTCTTTTTCCTTTTCCTTCTCTTTGCCTTTTTCTTTGCTTTTTTCTTTGCCCTTTTCTTTTTCTTTCTCCTTTTCTTTCTCTTTCTCCTTCTCCTTGACCTTCTCCTTGCGACTCTTGTTGCTCACCTCCTTCTCAAAGTCCTCCTTGATGGGCACCACATCGGAGGCCTTGTTGGGCGCGTTGGCGTCCGGCTTGGCCGCCGCTTTTGCCTCCTTAGTTGAGAAAACGTGCTTGAAGGCGCTGTTCGACTTGAGGAAGGCCTCATCGGAGCCCAGCGGGTGATTCACCAGAATCTAAAAAAGGTGAAAGAAACTGTAAATAAACTTTAAAACAGGGCCATCAGCTCTACCATACCTCATAGGCCATGGGCGCCTCCTTCTGCACGTGAACCACCTCCTTCTTCAGATTGAGCTTATCAAGCTTCAACGTCTTGGGAATGCCCGAGTGGACGCAGAGAATGCTCTCCTCGACGACGGCGGCAAAGGGCAGCCGCTCAAAGGCCTCATTGAGCATCTCGTAGATGCGGCGGCCGTAGTTCTGCCCGTACTTCGTCGTACACTCCACCAGGAGGGGATGTTGTGGGGCGGCACGCCCCCCTTCTTCTGACTGGCGCTGGGGGCGCGCATCTCATTGACGCCGCGCAGGAGGGTGAACTTGGCGGGGGCGATCAGCTTCTGGGCGATGAGGTAGAGGGCGACCTCCACCGAGTGGCCGGCGCCGCCGGTGAAGTTGCCGAGGAAGACGAAGTTGGTGCCCACGGCGGGGCGGACACCCACCAGTGCTTCTCGAGGACCAGCAGGTCGTGCAGGCTGCCCTGCAGGTCGCCCAGCGCCAGCACCGGCGCGTTCACCTTCACCAGCTTCTCCTCCGCCTGCAGCAGCCCTTCAGCGTCTCCACCAGGACGTGGACGTACTTGTTGAGGACGACCCAGTCCTCCTTGGCGTCATCAGCCCCTCCCCTTTCTTCTGTCCTCCACCTCCACTTTTGTGGTAGTAGTCGCGCACCAGGTCGACGACGGTGTTGGGCATGCTGGAGGCGCCAAAGACGTACTCCATGGAGTACTTGTGCTCGTTGACGGTCTCGCCGGCCGCCGGCTCGATCCACTGCTCGCTGATGATGCGCGGCTCCACCGCCCGGCCGGCCGTGTCCAGGGTGATGCAGTGGAGGCAGTAGCGGTAGCTGGGCGCCTGGCAGTGGTAGCAGGTCCCTTTGGTTTTGCGGCGGCTCTGCAAGAACCCCGAAGCGCCGGCGCTCTTCGTCACCTTGCCCTTGATCAGCTGGCTGATCTGCGGCAGGATCGGCTTCGCCGCCCGGCACAGCTTCTCGGTGTCCTTGAACTGGCCCGACTGGACCGCCTTGATGAAGTCCCCCTCGGCGATCTCCGTCTTCTCCGTCATGCCCACCACCTTGACGGCCTCTTCCACCTTGGCCAAAATCTTGTCTTCTGGCAGGTCCTCGCCCTTGGCGCCGTTGCCGCCCTTGGCAATGTCGGTGACCATCACCACGAATTCGTCCATTTTGAGGGCGCCGGCGCGGCGGGAGTCGTAGTAGCGAAAGACGAACTTCAGGCGCGTCTCGAGGTCGTTCTTCGTGGTCGGCTCCAGGCAGACGAGGGCGAGGAGGAGCTCGTGAAAGTCGAGGTAGTCGTTGCCGTAGAGGCTGGCGGCGTAGAAGAGAAACGGCAGCGTGGGGTCAGTCTTCTCGTAGCCGTACTTGGCGAGGTAGTGCTTGAAGGACTCGAAGCACATGGAGAAGGCGGGGTAGCAGTGCTCGATGAAGTCCTCGTACAGCTCCAGGACGTGCTCGTTCTTGACGCCCGCCGACTGGAGGAGGGCGTGCTTGGGCGTGCCGGTGTGCAGCAGAAAGTGCAGGCTATTTTGGACGGTGAACTCGCAGATGACCGCCTCGTGGCTGCCGCCGGCGCCGCCACCTTTGCCCATCTCGCCAATCAGCCGGGTGAAGTTCTTCACCTCGGCGCCCCAGACCTTGTCGATGCAGTCGTTGATCAGGTCGGCGGCGCGGAGCCAGTTGATACGGGGCGAGCGAGTGCAGCACTTAAAGTCCGACTCGGCGCTCTTCTTCAGGAGGACCAGGGCGGCGAGGCGGGTGATGAACTTCTCGCTGGGCAGCTGCAGGCGAAGCACGTTCAGGTACTCCATGTCGTAGACGGGGGCCGCTTTTGCGGCCGCCGCCTTGTCCGCCTCCTTGTCGCGGGCGCTGATGACGCTGAGGACGCCCTCCTCGGCGGCCTGCCGCCAGGTGACGCCCTCGGGGAGGAAGACGAAGGGCAGGAAGACACAGCGGGCGCGCTCCACATTGGTCACCGCCACCTTGTCGTGCTCCGGACAGTAGATCAGGTAGAGGATGGCGTCGTAGACCTTGATGTTCGCGTCCAGGCCGAAGCCCTCCGGCGTCAGGTTGGGCGCCCCGTTCGGATTCGAATTGGCCGAAGACTTGTTCAGGTCGGCGCCGATGCCGGCGGACTCCTGGCTGGCGGTGCTGCCCCCTGACGCCTGCGAGGTGGTCTTCGCCGCTGGGGCCGGTGCTTTGCTTTTGCTGCTGCTTTCTTTTTCCTTCTCCTTTTCCTTCTCCTTTTCTTTCTCCTTTTCCTTCTCCTTCTCTTTCTCCTTTTCCTTGCCCTTGCCTTCCGAGGCCTCCTTTTCAGCCGCCGGTTCTTTGGGCTTTTTCGGCGGCGGAGCCGGTTTCTTCCCTTCACTCTTCTCGGCCATTTTTTTGCGTCGATGGATTGCCCTTCGGAAGTCCTGGTTAATTTTGCTGTGTTTCGGGTGGTGGTGGGCGAGTGATGTTCTGATGAGTTGGTGAAGTGTTGTTGGTTGCTGACACGGCAGTGAAGAAAGTAATAGTGAGTAATGATAGCTGTACTAGGAAAGATGTAAAGGTCAACAAGTTCTAAAAGACGTGTTTCGGTTGTTGTACAACAAAAGAAAAATAAAGGCTGAAAAAGCTTGTGATTTTGAACTTTTTCATCTTATCGGTGTTTCTATTTTCTGCTGAACAATTGTGTCTTTTCCGCATTTGCCGTAATCAATCATCAGTGTCCACCATCATCATCAGCAATGTCCGCACTGCATCCACTTACTAAAAGCAGTCTGCTCATCAGTTGCTGCTGCTGCTGCCTGGCTCTTTCTCTGCTCATTAGCATGGCCATTGGAGCGCCATCCGATGCTGTTTCGCCGGCTGGCAGTGATCTGGCAGGAAACAGCTCCAGCACCTCCACTACTACTACTACAACAACAACCACGACAACGACAACCACAACAACCACCACCACCACCACTCCAAAAACGGCTCCTCCGCCACCGCCTCCTCCACCACCAGAAATCGAAGTTGAAAAGGTAACAGAAAAGTCCAGCAAAGGTAAATCCTCTGTTTTCAATGGTCTCTTCATCAGATGACACTTAACTCTTCTTCGTCCCCCTCCCCACCAGGTTACCTGCTGACGGTGCTGACGCTGGCCCTGGTGGTGGTCGTCGTCCTCGCCATCCTCGGCATCTACAAGGTCCACAAGGCGCAGGTGGACGCAGCGGCGGCCACCGCCTCTAAGGGCGCCTCCTCCGTGGCCAGCAGCGTCAGCAGCCAGACGACCAGCCTGTGGAGCAGCGCCCAGAGCCTGGGGGCGGGCCTGGTGAGGGGCGGCAAGGCGGCCGGCGGGGCGGTGGCTCGCGGCGTGCAGGCCGCCGTCAACAGCGACCTCGGCCGGAACATCACCTCGGCGGGCGGCAGCGTGGGACGTGCCGCCCTCCAGGGCAGCAAGGCGGTGGGCGAGGAGGTGCTGCAAGGCGGACGAGTGGTGGGCAGTGCCGCGGTGGCCGGCAGCAAAGCCGTGGGCAGTGCCGCAGTAGAGGGGACCAAGGTGGTGGGCGGTGCCGCACTGGAGGGCAGCAAGGCGGCCGGTGGCTACGTCGTCGAGGGGGCGAGTGTCGTCGGTGAGGCGGCCTCAGCCGGCGCTCAAGCCGCTGTCAAAACTGCCAATGAGAAGATGGCCACCACCACCACCACCAGCACCAGCACCCCTTCCACCGATAAGAAGTGAGCCACATCCACTTACCACATTCTAAAAGCTACGAGCTGTCAACAAAATCACATCTTTTACGCGTAACTTAAATACTTCGTGACATTAAACATTGCAACAGCCATTATATCACCACCATCGCCCTCCTCCTCCTCATTCTCCTTCCCTTCCTTCCTTCAGCAAATGTACAGACATAATATAAAACATAAACTTTAGACAGATTGTGTGCACAGTAGAGGGAGGAGAAAAGAGGGGAGGGGGCGATGCGAGGCACAGTCTTCAAAGAGAAGAAGAATAAATAACCTGCTTGTGAGTGTGAACTTCAAAAAAATAAAACTGTGGTGGGGTGGTAACAAAAACTAACTATGAGTGAGTATCAATCTCTCTACCCAGTCTACACAACATCGTCCTAAACAACTGTCTATGTACATCAACTCTCTTCAGCATCACCTTCTTCAGAAGATGGGCGTCGCCGAGCTCTGGCTGGCGTAGACGACGGCGCCGACGGCGTTGATCGCCGCCGCCAGCACAAAGACCGGCCCGAAGCGACCGGAGGACTGGAGGACCAGCTCGGCGGTGAGCGGCCCACAGAGAAGGCCGGGGATGGTGGCCAGCGTGTTGCTCACCGCGAAGGTGATGCCCGCGTGGGCGGGCGCCACGTCGGAGTGGTTGGCCAGGTGGCCGGCGGAGTTGAGGGCGCAGAAGGCCATCGCCGCGACGATGATGGAGACGGCGGGCAGGAGGGAGCGCACCGTGGCGAAGGTGAGCATGCAGAGGCCGGCGCCCGCCAGGCCGACGGCGGTCATCAGCCGGCGGACGCGCAGCAGGGGCCACTTCCGCTCGGTGATCAGACTGTCGGCGATGTGGCCCGCTCCTGTGAGAGGAGAAGTTAAGCGGAAAATAGAAACAGTGATGATGGTAATAGGGGATCAAATCAATCAAATGATGGACTTACCGATGCCCGCTATAGAGTTGACGATGTAAGGGACGGCGGTGAGGGAGAGGCTGCGAGAGTCGGCGCCCAGGTACCGCGAGAGGTAGTAGGGAAACCACTGCATGATAATGTAATTGGACCAGTTCATGGCAAAGTGGGCAATGTAGATCGCCCACAGCGGCCAGCCGGTGAGGAAGAGGCCGGCGTACGTCCACCAGGAGCGGTACCACCGGCCGGAGCCTGGAAAGGAAGAGGAGGAGCTCTTCAAGCTGCTTCCAATGATCAGGGGTGCCTCCGATTCTCCGCCGCCGTTGATGCTAGGCGCCTCCAGAGAGATGATCGTCTTTGAGCGCGACTCGTCGGTGAAGCCGCCGCCGCTGCCGCGGTAGTAGAAGGCGAACCAGAAGTAGGTCCAGACGATGCCCAGCGCGCCGAACTTGTAGAAGGCCAGCGACCAGTAGAGGTGCGGCGTGAGGAGGGCGGCCACCGTCTGGCCGACAGTGCCCGCCGATATCAGGTAGCCGAAGGCGCGAGACCGCTCCGAGACGGGTACATTGGCGGCGAAGAGCTGGAAGATCATTGGCAGGCCAAGGCCTTCGCCCAGGCCGAGGAGGATGCGCAGCGGAATGAGCAAAGGAGGTTCGAGGCGACCAGGGGCGTGATCAGCATCGACATCGACCAGATGAGGACGGAGAGGGTGAGGATGTTGCCGGCGCCGAAGCGGCTCGCCGCCGCAGAGCCGATGATCTGAAAGGTGAAAGTTATGATAGAAGTTAGCCTTGAAACTTGAAAATTGCTGTACTCTTCAGTTTTACCTGACTAGTGATGTAGCCGTAGGAGAAGGAGCTGAGGATCCAGCCCTGCCAGGCCAACGTCCAGTTGTACTCCTCGGCCATCTGAATGATGGCGATGGGCAGTATTGCCCGGTCCGCCGAGTTGATAAAGTTGGCCACCGTGCAGAGCACTATCAACCGGTAGGTAGATGGCCGCATTGTGGTGGGTGGTGATTAAGGTGTAGAAGTACAAGTGCTACTTCAGCTTGGCCCTGCAGATGGCTACGAAGCAAAGCCAAACAAAAAGGTGATCATCAACTTCTACTGTCCCGAGAATTGAAGCCCAGCTCTGAAGGTGATGATTGTGGTAGTAGTCGCCGTCGTCTCCGAAATCATGATCGTTGTTCAGTTGATGATGAAGCTTCTAGTGCTGATCTTAGATCTACAATCTGTCCGGAAGTCTTCACTCTCTTCAAAAGATCTCAAGAAGAAGAAAAGCTGTGTTGTTTTGTTGACAACGCAGCAACAGCATCTGACGTGAGTGGAAAGAGACGGCGCAGGCGGAGTGCATATCGCCGCCGAAAAAAAATAAACAAAACCAAAACGGACCCGATTCCAGCTTCGGATTCTAATAATTCAAAAGTTTGATTCTCTGGAATATCATAAGAACTATTGTCTAAATTGTCACCACTACCATCATCTCCACTAGCCGCACAATGTCTTTACTGACATCAAAGAAGTCTGAAGGAGGAGGGGGAGAAGGCGACGAGGCGATGGACACTCTGTCGGCCGACTTTCAGAAAGCACTCGATCTCCGCGAGGAGCTGGCAAATACCTCGACGCCCAGCACCGATGTCAATTATCAGGTAAGTTGCTGAGCTAAATAAAATCGCTCATTACCTACCATCGTATCTAATTTTGCCATTTTATCCCTTTGTAGAAGAAGGTAACTGTCGGCATTGCCCGCCTCGAGGAACTGACGCGAAAAGTCAGTCTGCTGGGTCTCTTCTCTCGCAATGAGGCCATCGAGGAGGTGACCACCGCCCATCTGAAGTACCTCCTTCTGCCGGCACTGCTCGGCGATCTCAGTCTGCGTTGCCTCACCTATGAACGCTTGGAAATGCTGCAGCACGCGGAGACGTACTACCGCGACTTCATTCGCCGTCTCAACGAGTACCAAGTGTGCGACCTGCCGCACCTCGCCAGAGGAGGAAGTGATAAAGATGAAAATGAAGAAGAAGGCTCTAGCCAGGGCAAGCTGAAGCGAGACCCGCTGGTCAGCTCGGCGATCTTTCGCGACTCAAAGATCAACCGCTACAAGGAGAGCCGCCGACTGGAGGAGGCGCTGACCGGGCTGAAGGCGCTGCTCGCCGAGCAGAAGGAAGATCCGTCGAAGATCGACGAGGACGTCGAGCGGCGCTTCTACCTCACGCTGATCCGCCTCTGGCTGGGACGGGTCGTCGATGAGCTCGCCTCCATCGAGCTGGAGAAGCCAATGGCAAAGATGCACCTTGCTTCGGTGGCGGCCGGTAGCTCTGCAGACGCTAGCGGCAGCTCGAACCCTGGCAAACCGCACTCGCACCACCGAAACCCCTTCGTCGCTCCCAAGCCCAAACCTAAGCCACCGATCATCATCACCCGTGACGCCGCGCAGAAGGCCGTCTTTGGCATTGGCTACCCCGCCTATCCGACGATGACCGTGGAGGAGTTCATCAGCGGCAAGGAGGCGGACGGGTCGCTCGCCTTCCAGGACAGCCGCGTCTACGGGAACTCGCTGTACGACTGGGCCAACGACCCGGAGAAGAAGGTCGCCGAGGAGGTGAGCGAGGAGGAGCGGAAGGAGCGCCTCGAGGAGGCGGACGACCCGGTGGAGCTCGCCCGCCGCCGTCGCATGGACGACTGGAAGGACGAGCACCGCAGGGGCGAGGGTCAATCGCCACAACATGGGCTAGTGGGCTAGGCCCATTTTGTCGATCATCATCATCACCTTCAATCTTTCCATCTTCCCTTTCTTCTCTACTGTTCTCATCATTAGCTCTGCAACCTCGTAACCTGTTGTCAGACCGTTGTTCATTTTCTGATTTCTGATCCGATCACTACACGTACACTTACATGCACTGAGTTTACTTGTGATTGTCAATCAGGTGCACATGACGCAACCAGACTGCAATCCTCATTGAACTGGTGGTGGTGAGCCTCAGTAATCATCAAAGCAGATATTGTATAAAAGGCCATCATTGAGGTGCACATTGTGTTCATTCTGTCCTGTCACTCTGTCGACACTTTGTCAAAGAAAAGTGTTTTTTATAGTTGCAAATCTAACTGCAAAGCTGCAGGCAAAATCACTAAGGCGCGCCCGAAAGAGCTTAGACAGTTTAACTCAATTCTGCAGCAGAATTATTCTTCTGCTATATCGCGGAGAGTGAATTGAGTTGAGTGCATATAGAAAAAACACTGTTTTTGTTTTGGGTCGTCTGTCAGTCGATTTCTTTTTCTGCCATGTCAAGTCAGCAACAGTCGTTAACTGTGCTGATATCGGCCACTCCAGGCTGGGGCCACATCAACGCTGCCGCGGGGGCTGTCCGGGTCTACTGAAGACTGGCCACCACCGACTGGTGTACCTCCTGGAGGAGTCCTTTGCCGGGAAGCTGGCGCCGCTGGGCTTCGAAGAGCTGCTCTATTCCAATGCGGAGGTGGACGCCCAGGGGAAGAAGGTGACCAGAAGCGCCGGGGAGAAGCAGGCCGATGACCTGCTGGTCAGCAGGATGTTCGGTCCCGACTCGCCGGAGGAGAAGATGCGCACGATGGTCGCCTACCTCGATGGGCCGCTGCGGCTGGCCGATATTGCCGTGCTCGACCAGGCGCTGAAGCGGGCGATCAGCTCGGTGGCGCCTGATGTGATCTTCTACGACGGAAACGCCTGTCCCCCGGCGATCCACTACTCAGGCGTGCCCTGGGTTCGCGTTCTCAGCAATGCGCCGCTGATGTACGCTCAGGATGAAAGTCTGCCGCCGGGAGCTTCAGGTATGTTTGCACTTCTTTTTTGATGATTCATGGTTTCTAAAACTGAAATGTACATGTTTTCTTTTGCAGGCTACCCTTCCAATGGCGCCAACAAGGCCGAGTGGGCGGCCTTCAACGAGCTTCGGCGGGGCCTCTTCTACGGTCGGCCGCTGAACGACAAGATTGAGGAGCTCGGCTACGAGCGGTATCCGGGTGACGCCCGGTCGCCCGCCGACTCGCCCATGCTCACCGTCTACGCGACGCCCGAGGAGCTCAACTACGAACCGATTCGCCGGATAGCGGGCTGGTTCAACCTGGAGGTCTTCAACAAGAACGAAAGCAGAGAGCTCATTGATCTACAGAAGCTTCTGCCGGAGGAGTTTCTGCGCGACCGATCCAGTGGCGAAAAGTACAGCGGAAAGCTCATCTACGTCTCAATGGTAAAGGATCTCGCTTGTTTCTTTGTTTACAAACGGTGTAAACTCACCTAATGTTTTTCTTTCTATTCTCTCTCTATCAGGGCTCCCTGGGCTCGGTTGACCTGCAGCTGATGAAGCGGCTGGTGGAGGTGCTGGGTGCCACCCGCCACCAGTACATCTTCTCAAAGGGCGCCAAGGCGGAGCAGTACGAGCTGGCGGCGAACATGTGGGGCGACCGCTTCCTCCCGCAGACCTCCATCATCCCCCAGGTCGACCTGGTGATCACTCATGGTGGAAAGTAAGTAGGATTTTCGTGTTATCCTTTACGAAAATACTTTTTTCATTACTAAAGCCTCTCCTCTACTTCTTTTCACCTTAGCAACTCGGTGACGGAGACCTTCGCCCACGGCGTGCCCATGATTGTGCTGCCCAACTTTGCCGACCAGTTCGACAATGCGCAGCGCCTGGCGGAGACCGGCCTGGGCGCTCGCCTCGATCCGTACCGGTTCACCGCCGAGCAGCTGACGGCCGCCATTGATGGCCTCTCTTCAGTGAAGAGCTAAGGGCGAGGCTGAAAGCCGCCGCGGAGCGAATTCAGCGCACCGACCGACATCGACAGTTGGCGAGGACAGTGGAGGAAATGGTGGCGGCGGCCAAGAAGAAGCTGAAGGAAAAGTAAACAGTAAAGATGATATTCAATTGTTCCCAACTTCTTTTTACTACTTGTTATACAGTTTTTTAATATACCGTTTTCTCGGAGTTGAATCTAAATGTACATATCACAAAGTGTTGGGCGTTTGCAGGCGGTTGTGGTGGTGGTGGAGTATATATGTAGCAGTTAGCAAAAAGAACTGACAAAAAGAGGTTTGCAAAGAGTGTCTGAACAGAAAGAGGGAAGCGGAAAGGAAGGAGGAGAATTGTAGGTAGTGAATTTATGAAATGGGATCACAGAAAAGGCGTATGATAAGTAAGAAATGATGAAATGGTATGCTGAGGCAAGAAAAAGTTAGAAAGGGAAGACAGTGTGACTAAGCACCCGAGAAAAAAAATGATGTAGAATACTGAATAGCAGTAGTAGTAGTAGAAGTGAAGGAAGAGAGAGGGAAGAAAAAGAACTTAACGATTGAAGTAGGCTGGCTGGCTGGCTGGCACTACTTGGCGGCTGGAGATCGAGATTGAGCGGCGGCGGCGGCGTCAATGTCAGCCTGGTAGATGACTCCACTTGCCGCCTCAAAGGCGGGCAGAATTATTTTCGCCTTCTTTGAAACACGAGAGGCACGGGTGGTAGTGGTGGTGGTAGGCTTGGCAGCAGCAGCCGAAGCATCTTTAGCCTCTTCACCTAAACCCAAAGGCGAATCGCCGAGCAAGTCACTTTGGTCGGCGGTGCATTTCGTCTGTCGACGGCCGCCGCGGCCCGGTCGCTTGGTTGCACTGGCCAGAGTCTTCGTCGTCGCCCTTGTCTTCCTCTGCTTGGTGACATTGACGCTCACAGAGCTGTCGAAGATGTCAGCCAGGGCTGCCTCCCGCCTGGCTCGGCGCGACCTGGTGGTGGTGGTGTTTACCTGCTCAATGGAGGCGAAGAAGGCGTCGGCCGTCTCGTCGAATGCGTCCACATGCTGAAAGTGCTCGTCGAGGCGCTCCTCGGCCGCCGACTTTCGGCCGCGAGTCATCCTCTTCTTCTTGCCGATACCCACAGACGAAACCGCGTCCTGGTCTTCCATTTCATCGAGAATCTTTGAGACTCGAGTGCGTCGAGCTCGAGAGGCTGTTTTAGAAATGGGGTGTTGAATTTGGAAAAACAGTCAGTTTAAAGTCACAACAACAACAACAACAACATTTACTTACGAGTTTCACTGAAGCCGAGCATCTCTTCAAGCTCATCGCGAGCCATCTTTCGACGACCACGAGCACCACCACCTCGTTTGGGCTTAGGCTTCTCCTCCGCCTCTTCAACTTTCTCCTTCTCCTTCTTCTCCTCTTCTTCTGCTTCTTTTTCTTCCTTGACCGCAGGCAGTCCTTCTCCTCGGCGACGAGTTTTCGAAGACTTTCGAAGGCTTTGGCAGTTCCGAAGGACTGGAGTGCTGTCAGTGGGAGCGATGCTGTTGTCGTAACTACAAACACTGTGGTCATCGAACTCAGTGGTAGCACAGACAAGCACTTCAGGCTCACTTTGCAAAGCAACTGTGGCTGCTAGTGGCTGCTGTACTTGCTGCACTGGCTGTGGTGTCAGCAGCAGCAGCAAATCGCCAACACCGCTCACATTACACTGGTAGTCGGCGAGGGGAGTTCCCGGATGCTGCAGCAGCTTCCTCACCCCACCGTCCACATGTGAGCTGTAGTCCGCCGGTGGAGTGCCCGGCTGGGCGAGCCTCTTCAAACCCGAGTCCACGTAGGTTTCATAGTCGGCCTTGTGAGGGCTCTCGGCGGCCTCATGGCTTCGTACAGCGGTGGTGGTGGTCGTCATTTTCTCTCTCTCTCTCTGTTGCCGGTAAACAGTTGCTCAGCCTGGATGGTGAGTAAGTTGGTGGTGGTGGTGGTCTGCTCCACAGGCAACCATTGAAAAGTGGGCAGATCGATGGCCGATTCGCAGTTCAGTGATCGGCGTGCTTGTCGCAACAAGGTCTGAGGTTGACTGACAGACAGACAGACTGCACAACAGAAGCACGTTGCCGCAACGTTTCGGCCACAGGCAACGGCCGCCGCACAGCTGTGATGAGAGCGCCCTGCACCGTGCAGGCTGCACGTGGCAGCGTTTTTTAAAAATTCGAAAACTTTGGCGGGCTGAATCAGCCACCAGGCGGCGAAGTGGTAGGCAGAAAATCCTTGTTTCAAACAAAAATCCTTGCGAAAGCATTTCGAATCAGTTTTTTGTTTGCTAAAAATGCCATTCCTGAGGACATCCTTGACGCTTGGTGCTTTGTGTGATTTCCTATTTTTTTTGTTGCACTCTTCAGAACCGGTGAACTGGTGGTTCTCCGACAAAAATCATTCAATTTTTGCTTTTGATTTCCTATTTTTTCGCCAACTTGCCACCTGATAAAATGACAACAACAACAACATCCTTTGTTCACTTTTTCCCATCCTGTGCCTCATGTGACATCCTTTTGTTTAAAGTAGCTCCTTTTAGATATCGGCCATTTTAAGCCCCATTAAGTGAGTATAAAAGCGGCTTCACTTTGCAGTGGAAGAATCATCAATCAGGACAGTTGTCAAGTGAACTGAAAAACCTGCCCAACGATGAATCGAATTTTGGTTCTGCTTTTTGCCCTCTTCCTTCTCATGCTGGCCTTCGCTGCCACCACCGTTGACGCCCAGTGGGGGTAAGTGATCACCGTTGCTGTTTGATGTTTAAGCCCTTCTTTTCCATTGATAACCAACACTGAACACATTGCTTTTCAGTCGTCGATGGGGCGGTGGAGGAAGGTGGGGCGGTGGTGGTCGACGATGGAGTGGTAAGTTGATGAAGATAAAGCACTTTAATTGATGATCTTTCTAACCGCTATTTTTCTATAACTTCTAGGTCGCCGGTAAGTGTTACCTTCAACAAGTGTGTGGAGCACACAAACACAGTTTCTAACTTGGTTTAAACTTTTCTTTCAGCCGCGGATGGGGACGTTAGACTCTGGATGACGTTGTCTCCTTGAGATTGGGTTGAGGTGAACCATCCTTGAACGTGTTCCTTCTCCTCTTTCTCCTCAGCAACAAATATTAATCAAATAACCACTATTTCTGTCTTTTGCTATCGACTCTAAATTCTCCTTTTTAGACGTTTGACACACACAAAACAGTAGAGCAATTATATTTCATTTTTTTGTTATTTTTTGTTTTAAAAAATAAAATTTTTTTGGCTAAACTTTTCTTGTTTATGAATTTAAAAATGAATTTCAGCAATTTCAAACTATCTCTGACTGTCAGTTTATTTGTTGAATAGTAGAGAAGAAATGCTTATTGTTGCTGTTCCCAATTTTCCAACCTTGTTTTTCCCCATTTCCTCAAATTGGTCAGTTTCCTGTAGTGCCTCCAGAATCATATCCACTTTGTATTGCACTGGCTCATAAATAGAAACAGAAATAGTGTCTGTGTGCACACTTTCAAAACAAAGTCGTTCGTTGACATCAACAAATTAATAACACACTTTTGTTTCAGTCGCAACACACAATGTTTTACTGCTCAAGTACTCCCGTTTTGCTGTTAATTTTACTTTTGTTTATGGTATTCCTCACTTTCAGCTCTGCCCAGTGGATGCCTTTTCGCCGGACTCGCTGGGGCTCAAGGTGGGGCAGCTCCTGGCGCCGAGGTGGCTACATTCCGCGCAGCTGGCTCAGAGGATGATCAGAGGCAGAAATTAAGAGTAAAGTGCCTCTGGTGCAGCCAGTTATTGGGAAATTATTTAGGTTTTCAACAAGCATTTTTATTTTTAAAAATATTTTTTAATGACATTGCCCAAGTTTTGATGCACCTTATGAAACTTTTTCACTGTAAAAATGCTAATTTATTTTACAAAAAAACAGTCAATTTAGTTTTGAAGATTTAACCTTGCCAATTAATTTTTTCTTCGTACAGTTGAGTTGTATTAAATTATTGTCTTTTTTCAATAAAAAGTCAATATATAAAATGCAGTTTTGTTATTAACATTTTCAAATAAAAATTTAGAAATCATCAAGTAAAAAATGAAGCTCCTTTTTAGTGCGCTGTTTGTCTTTTTATACGTAGCCAGTGTAACTGGACAAGACCCGGCACCATTGGGGACGGTTGAAAAATTCAAAACTAGTATAGTTCCACAAATAATTAAAGAAGAAGGAGTTAAGCACCAGCGGCCATATTACTTGGATAAAATAACGTCCGCTAAGTACATTGGAAAGACATTGGCAATTGAAGTCAACTTTATTCTTAATCATATGGATAAATCCATGGCGCCGAACTTGAAGTGCAGTGCTGTTCTTTCTAGTAAGATATATCTTTAACTTTGATTTTTAACCTATTTATTTATACTTATCAATTTTCTTTTTCTTTTATAGGTGACATGGAAATTCAAACCCACAAATGCGATGACATTTAAAAAAATTTTTGTTTTAAAATTTTAAAATGGTTTTATTTTTAGAAAATAAAGTTTTGTAGTTCTGAAGGTTCTATTTACAGTTCTATTTTTTGAGCCAAACATAACTTTTTTATTTGAACACAAAACTTTGAATTTATAGTCAAACAACTTTTTTGGTATCAGTCTCACAACTCCTAATGTCAGCCTCATCATTCTCCAAAACAAAGGATTTCAAACGCTGGGATCAAGGTATTTGCAAGCGAAATCCTCACTACGTTCTGCTGTACGAGCAGATGTCTGCAGTGGCCAAAAACGCAGCAGTCAGCAAGTATGAAGAGTCTTCAACCTCTAAAAAACCCATCCTAAACTTCCAGCACTTCAAAACAGCGACATTGACTTTTGGTGGCGCTACACCGTGGTCACCTTTGGCTTCACCAACTCACTGAACCCCGAAAAGCAGCTGCCTGAAGTGCTGGCCAAGCTGAGAGAGGCGGCCAGGTACGCCGAAGAGAAGGTCCTCAGGCTGGTGCCCAAACACTTTGTGGGCCATCTGATGCTGACGAAGGCGCTGCTGGAGACTATCACACTGACACTGGTTGATGAGGTGGTGGTGGAGAAGAAAAAAGAGGAAGAAAAGAAAGAGATGGAAAAGGAGAAGGAAAAAGAAAAAGAAAATGAAGAGGAGAAAAGTGAGGAAAACACAGTCAAGAAACCAGCAGAGTTGGTGGAGAAAATGTGGAAGCACCTTCAGGAGTGTGTCACGCAGAAGTACAGTCTCTGGCAGGTGGTTCTGCTTGAGTGCCAGGTAACCACAAAATGTTTTAAATTCCTCCTCATCTATAACCCAACCATCATTTAGGTGCACCTCTGTCTGTCGGCCCTCAAGGAGAAGTGCCCTGAAGCGGCAAAGAGAACTTCTCCTGCCCTGAAGAGTGCCTCGGTGATGGCGCACAGTCTGCGCGGCATCGTCTACTTTGCCGGCAATTCCCTGGAGCTGTACAGCGCCCTGGTCGCCTGTCTCCACCGCGAGGGCAGGCTGAATGAGGCCCTCTGCATTGCCGCCTACACGCTCAAACTGGAGCGGCCCAATGAGAAGGAGGCCTACCAGGGACGGCTGTTGAGAAGGCTCAAAGGGAGGATTGCCAGGAGCTGCGAGAGCAGCAGAGAGAAGAGAAGAGGAGCAAATCCAGCAAACACTGAAACAGAATACAGTTAAAAACAATAAATACTGCCTTGTCCTTTTTGGGAAAAGGTTTATCAGTAATTTACAATTGCAGTGCTGACGATTCTCAAGACGAGAAGTAATTCAGAAAAAAAGAATGGATTCCGCCAAACTGAGAATGACAAATGGAGTGCGGTAAATTGATTTTCGATAGTTTTTGCACCGGTGGACGATTTACGTTTTTTCAATTAAACTTTCTAGTAAACAACCAAGCAGACAAAGAATCGACAACGCTCAACTTGGTCAAAACAATGTTTTTCATTGTTTTCTAAACTGCCTAACATTTTCTGAAATCCTTTTTTTTCTGTAGACCATCATAAAAAAGTTATGAGTATGACCTCTTTGTTCTTCTACACAAGTCTGGACAGCATGCCTCGCCACTTCTACCGCGAGGTGCTTAGAATTGTGACGAACTACCAGAACAGTGTCTCCCTTCAGCAGTGTCTGCTGCTGCTGCTCTACCTCCTGAACCTGCTTCGCTTCGCCCTTCACCTGCACATTTTCTACTGGAACTTTGACGTTTCAGTGAGCTGGTGGACAGTGGACTACCTGGCGGCGGTCGGGTACCACCACCCGACCGACTACAACCTCCTCCTCTGCTTCATCATCCTCATGATGCTGCTCTTTGGCGCCATCGCCCAGTGGCTGCTATACTTCCGGTCAAGGCCGGAGTCCGTCGCCTGGCAGCTGCTGCTCGACATTGTCGTCCGCAACACTGACATCTACCTGGACTGTCGAATGAAAGACAGCGTTGAGGTGGCGCGAGTTCGATCGGCTCGAAGGCATCGCATTGAGGAGAAGAGACAGAAGAAGTGGTGGTGGCAAAGGACTGTTTATCTTCTCCTCTGGCCGCTATTTCCACGAGATCTGGTGGCTCTGTACTGCCGGTGGAGGGTAACACTGGCCGTCTGGTGGAACTTTGAGGCCGTCGAAGTGGAGCGGATGATGAGGAGAAAGCTCAGCTATGCGCCGGGTATGTCGCTTCGAAATCGAAAACGCCTGATGGTCGGCCTGGACCTCTTTGAGATTATCTTCCTCTACTTTCCGTTTGTATTTTGTGAGTGCCTTTTGGTTGCTTTCTTGTGTGATAACCTACTACAATTTGTACTCTTCAACAGTCATCTTTGGCTTGATCTACTTTCTCCTCTACCGCTGCAAATTCCTGGAGCCGTTTCCTTCGAGCAGTGCTCGCTTTCTGATCCATATCGACCTTGTGTTTTTTTTCCTGGTGCTGGCGACGTTTGTCCTTCTCAGCCACCTCTGCAGCTTCATCGTCTTTCACCAGGTGCACTTCTACGGTCTGTACATCAGACAGCTTCTTCAACAGCTAAAAGACTGCTTTATCCTTCGAAGATTGCGCCTCATTGGACCAACTTTCGTGGAGGCGGAAATTCGGTACTTTCTGGTGGAGCACACTCACCTCGCTCGAACCATGCTGCAGAGTAATCGGGACATCTGGTCGCTCTTTCTGTTCGCCTTTGTGCCCATTCAACTGCTGACCATGGTTTTTCTCTCGTACTACCTTATCATATTTAAGAAAAACCTCCCGCTGCCAACCTTCTTCACCTACCTGCAGGTGCTGTACATGTACACGCTGCTGATGGTTCTCATCCTCTGTCCGCTGGCCTACGTCTCGCAGCTGATGCATCGGCCGTCAGCCCTGGTCTACCGCTGTGTTTCACTGCTGCCAAGCACTAGTTTACTATTGAAGCTGAAGTTTGCGGCATTTTTTGAAAGACTCGCCTCTAAAGAGAGTGCCTCGGTGTACGGTTTCTCCATCGGAGCGGTGTCGCCCATTACTTTTGCCGAGGTGGGAGAGGTTTGTTCTTGTTTGGTGACACTTTTCAAGCGTTTTATAACATTCGGCAACCTCTTTTCTCTTTACAGCTGGGCATCAAGTACGTGATCGGCCTACTTTTCCTCCTCAAGTTCAGCCTCACCTCTTCGGTGGCGGGAAAAGTGTTAGATTAGTTTATTAATAAATGTGCTTTTAAAAAGTAAAAAGCTAAAAAGTACAAAAATTAACTCAAAAGCAACTTTTTCTGTTGCTGCTACCTACTACTACTTCATCTGCAGGTAGAAGGTGTCTCGGTGCTTGAAGCCAGCCGCCTCCAGAGTGGCCATCCCCTCTTTGTCATCATTTGACTCCGAAAGATGGGCAGCACCTAGAACAATGCACTTCTTGGGGAAGAGCGTCACCAGCTGGTAGCTGTTCTCCTTCAACTTGAACTCCTCCTCGAGGTAGAGCTGCAGCGCCTTCACCTTGCTGTCGGCAGGAAAGCTGACCGGACGACGGCTGCCATCCGGGAGGCGAATTACAAACTGCAGCGACTGTTTGCCGCTGTTCTCCGGGCCCAGGTACTGCTTCCAAGAGGAGGAAGATGAAACACCAACAACGGAAGCCTTCTTCACCTCCGGTTGATTCTTCTGCTGCAGCTGCAGATCACGAAGTGACGCCTCGATGGCCGCCTTCAGCTGCTCCTCCTCGCTCATCGCCTGCACATCGAGTACGCTACTCTTGGCGGCGGCGTTGGTCTTCAAAGGCGCCACCACCTCTTTCTTCAGGAGGCGCTCACCCTGCGACCGGAGAAAGTCGTCCACCGCATTGCACCACACCTCCGCACAGGCCAGCTGCTCATTGCCTGCCGACCAGCTGAGCAGCTTCTCGCCGGTGCGCGGGTCAAGCAGGGCGACAAAGGGCGTCTCTGTCACCTGGTAGAAGCCGGCCAGCTGCTGGCCCAGACCGACGGCGTTCTCTTCATGGCCGCGTCCCTGTCCCTCTCCTTCCTCTTCCAGCTCCAGCTGAAGAAAATGAAGTGCGCCTTGAGCAGCGCCTTCACCGCTCGGTCCGACCAAAGATCGCGATTTAGCGCCAAGCTGGCAAACTGGGGCTGACTGCGGCTGCAGCGCTGCAGATTCACCAGCAGCCACTTGCCCTGCTCGACGGCCGCCTTCTTGGCCGCCTCAAAGACGTTCAAATGGCTGCTGTCGCTGCTTTCAACCTCAAAGATCAAATCCACTGGAGGGAGGAAGAGGCGGTCAAGGTGTGGCTGCTGCTGCTCAGGTTCATGCTGCTCAGTAGAAACTGAAGGAGTTCCAGCAAAGACTGAGGCTGAGGACTGCAATGGGCGGTGGCCGTCGGGAGACAGACTTTGGCGGTGACTTTGCATCTTCCATCGGTGCAGCTGACCACGATTTGCTGAGAAGGAGGAGGAGTAGGAGGAGAGCGTGTCTCGCACCAGCACCTCCTTCTTCGGTTGGTCAGGCGCTCGCAGCTCAGGCGAGGAGTCCAAATCATCGGCATCATCATCAGCAGCAGCATTCTGTTTGCTCTTGCGCATTGAGGACGACGACGCAGAAGTCGACGACTCTGAGTTTGTCTGCTCTTTAGCCTGACCGCGGCGACGGACGCTCATTTTCCCGGTACCAGAGGCACCGCCGCCGACCATCTTCTTCACCATCTTGCCCACCTTGCCGACCGCCGCCTTGAAGCGTCCCTTGGCGGTGGAAGCTTTCGGGGTGGAAGTTTTGGGGCCCACAGTGCTGCTGGCGTCTTCTTCATGTTCATCTTTTGCTGAGACTTTTTGATTGCTCTGGTAGAACAAGTTCACAGCGAGGCGGAGGTTTCCGTTGCTGGCGCTCAAAAAATCCATCGCCTCTTCGGTGCTTGCGCCCGTCAGTTCGGTGAACTGCTCTGCCAGAGCTGACATTTTGCGAGTGCCGTTGTTGCGTTTGTTCTTGTAGGGCATTGTTTCTTCAAGGTAGTACAAAAGTAGGTATGATAAGGGTGTACTCTTTCAATACTGCTGATTAAGCGTTCAGCTAGAATAATTAGAACTGAGTTGTATCTGTGCGAGGGTAGAAGTTATTCGTGGTAAGTAATATTGTTAGAAAATTGGAACTTTTGTCAAAAACCTTTCCGAAATGAAAGTTTTTTATTTCGAACTATTGATAAAAGTGCATTTTATTTTTAATGCAAAGTTTTCCTGACGTATTTTTTTCAGTTTATAAAAACCAAGTAATTAATTTTTTATATGAAATTTTGCTTGTCAGCTTACAATTATTTCAACCGCTGACCTTTTTTCAAGTAAAATTCTTACAACAAATATTGATTAAAAGTTTTTCGTTTTTTTGTTGTTATTGTGTAGTTAAAGTTTTTTAATATAAAACGCACTGAAAAACAATTCAAAAACTAAATTCAAAAGTTAAAAATAAACTGTCAAAAACACAAAAAGTTCAATAAAATGTTAACCATTTTTCAACGAGTTATTTTTTTAGTATGGGACTTTTTCAAAGATTTGCTTATAACTCGTTTTGATATTGTCGTTACCTCAAAAAATGTGGTTAGCAAAGACAGACGAATGGTCGTTCACTTGATTTGTATCATCATAGTTTCCGTGTACGGCATCGGATTTCTCGAACTAGAAGCTACCGGAAAAGTTAACTGGAATGGCTTATGGACCAGTGCCTACCTCTATACTTATCAATTTGCACCAGTTCACATTCATCCGCAAATTAACCAGCTTATATTTGTGTGCACGGTTTCAGAAGTGCTTACCTTTTTATCGTACATCTTTATACGACCTGTTGAAAAAGAGTTTTTGCTAATCAAAGTTGATGAACACTCCATTACAAAAAACGGGTCACCGGTACCAAATGATATAACAGTTGAAATTTTGAGATTTAGAAAAAAGTACAAAAAGCTACTTTTATCAATTGCGACCGTCGTCACCTTTTTGTCACTAATTTGGTTTTATATTAACGTCTACCTCAATGGAAGATACGTGTTTTCAGTGCACTGCCTATTTTTTTACTGGGCATTTCTGTTCTTTTTTGGCGTTATCTACTTTTATTTTAGTAATTGTTTTTGTGGTAAATATTTAAAATTTAATTTTTTTGTTTTTGTTTTAGCGGTTCTCGGTTTTCCGGTTTTTGTCATTCTAACCAGTCGTTATGTGGCAATACAGCAGCGTCTAGTTTTGCTAAAGATGAAAACAATTTTGAAATTGAAAACCGATCATTTAATACCTCGGTTTTCTCTGCTCAATCGCCAATTTATGTCTATCAATGGCGATCTTCAGGAGTATGCACGATTTTG
The DNA here is from genome assembly GCA_024499935.1 of Tyrophagus putrescentiae. Classification (NCBI taxonomy): domain Eukaryota; kingdom Metazoa; phylum Arthropoda; class Arachnida; order Sarcoptiformes; family Acaridae; genus Tyrophagus; species Tyrophagus putrescentiae. Next base: position 6,432,724 of record JAMZRA010000007.1, read on the forward strand.
GAGCCCATATCTAACAATTGCGCTGCCCAATCTAGTGATCACGCTAACGTATGAAACTTATTTCCTCACCAACAACAATAACATACCTTATATGCTCAAATATTCTTTCTTTTTGGCTGTTTTTAATCTGATTCTTTCACTGCATCTTATAATAAGCGAATGTGCTCGAGTTGTAAAGCTTAATGTAAAGTGTTTGATTGAAAACAGAAAGTTTTTCTTAAAACTAATGCAGCTTGAAAATGGCATAAAAACTTTAACCAATTTGTTAAAGGTAACAATAGTAAATTTAAAAAACATTAAATTAAAACATCGGTTTTTAAAGATTGAATCATTTCAAGAAAATCGTCGTTTTAAAGTGTACGGCTTTACGCTTCTTTTTGGTTACCGAATCACTTCGAAAACTTTTCATACGGTAAAAGTTAATTGTTTATTTAAATATTGTTGTTAATTCATTTTATTGTTTTTAAGATTATATCTTATATAGTAACAATAGTAATTTAAAATCTATTAAAAAAAATCGTTTTAAGATTGAATGATTTCAAAATTCGTTCGTTTTAAAGTGTCGGCTTTCGTTTTCATTTTTGGTACGATCACTTCGAAACTTTGAAGCATTAAAAGTTATGTTATTTCAATAATTTTGTAATTCATTTTGATCTTAATTTAAATTAATCTTATATGGTGCTTTTCAATTCTTAAAATAAAATTATTTTTTGATATATATTGATTAAATTTTGTTGCTATTCAAAATCCATGTGGACTGCATTTTCATTTCTATTTACTGATTACTTGCCATTTGAGCATTTAAACATGTGCCTGCAAAAAGAGTGCAAAAACCTTTAATGCACCGTTTTGGATCAATAAATTTGCAAAACAAAAATTTACTTGTAGTTGCAAAATTTCAACAGCTAAAGTTTTGTTTTTCAACAAGGTTCAAAATTGTTCTATTCAATGCCTGATGTATTATTCATACCTACCTCACTACGTACAGCGCACCAGAAAAGCGTAGGAACTTCATCGTAGAAAAAAAAAGGATTAGGTGCAAAAAACAAAAGATTTTTCAACTTAATTAGAATTGAAACTTGGCATGAAATTTCGTCGAAAGTAGCAAACAGTTAAAAAACACTAGTTGTTCAGTTTTTCCAGGTCCAAAATGGTCCAAGGTGCGAAAAATGCACTGTACATGTGTTCCAAGGCACAAATCCCTTATTCAAAACAGCAAAGAATGTGAAGATGCCGAGGGCGCTGTTCAGCCCGAACCAACATTTTAGTGCATTGTTTAAGGCAGAGTTTTTTTGAAAGAAAGTCTCGCTTAATCTGCTGCTGGTCTGTCGTCTGTCTGCTGTCCTGACGTGTCGAAAAACCTCTTCCCATTTTCCGATTTTGCCCAAACTTGGCACAAAAATCACATTAATTCAAACAAAAATTCAGGCGAAAGAATTAGAGTCGTACGACCAACGGGTCCCGAGATACAGGGACCCGAAAAAACCAAAATAAAAGCATTGTGGAAGGTACAGAGAGAGGAGAACGGCGGACAGTAGCAAACGTGGCGTGCAGGAAAGCATGACTCAGGCTGTGTGAGCACTGAGCAGGCTGCAGGGAGAGACGTTGCAGCCAACGTGTGAGCGCCTGCTGCTGCTACCAAATGTAAACAGTTTGCGGTCCCTTCTGCAGGGAGCGCTACCATTCCCTTCACTAGGAGGGGCGAAGTTTTTCCTTTTGTTTACAACTAATGTGTTTTTTTTCAGCACGCCTCAAATTCGCGAGGTCTGATGTGACTTGACCACTGTTAACTTCCGTCGACGAGGGTCCTGCGAGCGAAGCGAGCAGGGCCCGAGGAGTCACATCAGAGATTCGCGATAAAGTAGTTTTTAAGTCTGAGCGTTGCACTCGGCTAGGTTTGACGTGACTTGACCACTGTCAACTTCCGTCGACAGTAGAGCAATTGCGAAAACCTAGCGATGCACAACACATGGCGGCGAGGTCTGGCACCACTTGTACACTTTAAACTTCCGCCGCCTCGGGCCCCGCTCGCTTCGCTCGCGGGACCCGAGGCAGCGGAAGTTTAAAGTGTATACAAGCGATGTCGGGTGAGCCGCCGGTAAAATGATCGATGTCTGTTAGCGGTGCACGCCTACACTTCGCGAGGTCTGATGTGTCTTGACCACTGTTAACTTCCGTCTCCTCGGGTCCTGCGAGCGGAGCGAGCAGGGCCCGAGGAGACGGAAGTTGACAGTGGTCAAGTCACATCAGAGATTCGCGATAAAGTAGTTTTTAAGTCCTAGCGTTGCACGGCTAAACGTGGCTAGGTTTGGTGTGACTTGATCCTTGTCAGTTTCCCTCGACAGTAATTGCAACTTCCTACCAGTGCACAGCTAAAATCCGCAAAGTCCTAGCAGTGCACGCAAAAAAAGGCTCGCTGTAGTCCTGGCTTGCCAGACTTACCCCCCTGTTTGGTCACCTTTGAACGCCATTTTGGAACCCTTGGAAAAACTCGAACACTTAGTGTTTTTTAACTTTTTGTTCAGCTCGACAAGCTGAATCTTCATGCCAAGTTTCAAGTTCTAATTTTAAGTTTGAAAAATCTCTTGTTTTTTGCTACCTCCTTACTGAAACCAAAGCCAAAGAAAATCTTTGGCGCCAAACCGAAGCCACGGCTATTGACACGGCGGCAACAGCCGCTGCCACCATTACTACCTCACCGGCCCACCGCATTTTTTGCCGCATTGTGTGATTTTTTCGCTGTTTGACTTTTGCACCGGATTTCGGCAAAACAACAAAACAAAACTCTTTCATTTTGGAGCATCTTCAGATCACCATCAACACTTCAGAACATTAACAACATGTCCATCGGCGTTCCAATCAAGATTCTCCACGAGGCAGAGGGCCACATCATCACCTGCGAGACAAACACCGGCGAGGTGTACCGCGGCAAGCTGGTGGAGGCGGAGGACAACATGAACTGCCAGATGGCGAACATTACCGTCACCTACCGAGATGGGCGAGTCGCTCAGCTGGAGAACGTCTTCATCCGCGGTTCAAAGATTCGCTTCCTCATACTGCCGGACATGCTGAAGAATGCACCGATGTTTAAGAAGATGACGGCTAAAGGTGGCGGAGGCGGCGGTGGAGGGGCAAATACGGCGGGCAGAGGAAAGTCGGCGATACTGCGGGCGCAAGGTATGGTGGTGATAAGTTTAGTATCTCCATTTTCTAATTATCCCATTTTACTTACAGTCGCCCGAGGCCGTGGTCGCTCGGTGGTGCAGCGAGCCATCATTCATCGCCGTAAATAGTTTTTTGTTTGCCTGTAGTAAAAGTGATTTCTAATTGACATTTTTCATCATTGACAACAGGTTAACACCCTTCTCCTTTCGGTCCGGTCTACAGCAGCGAGACTTGGGCCTGATCTCAACGGGAAAACTGTTTCTCCTTTTTTTCTGCTTTCCAGCAGCAGCAAAAACCGAAGCATCGAAAAACGACCATCAGCGCACTTCTTTTCTTTTTGTAAACTCCTTTCCTCCCCCTCATCAAAGCGCGTTCTATCTGTCTTGTGTACTACTACTAATGAATAAACCCGGAGATGATCTTCGAGTGTTGTATCAGGACAAAAGAGACCACTTCTGATTTGTGAGTTTCAGTGGCGGCAGCTGACGGCGCTCAGTCTGTTTGGTGATGATTTTATCCTTGGCCTGCTTCTCAACTATCACCACCTGCACCTGTCTTCTCTGATGGGGATGATATCATCTCAGAGATAATCAAAAAGCTTTTTTTCCACTTCTTAGTCAGTTTAGGTTTTCTAAACCGCTTGCATTGATTTGCAATTTTCTCTTTCTCTTTTTGCACTTAAAAGTACTCGTTTCGGTGTTTTAGTGTTGGGTACGAGGGCGCTGCCGCCCGCCTAGCAGCACAGACTGGTTGCGTGTCAGCGTAACGCCGTCAGCGAATGACCCACTAATCACAACAATGTTTCCTGCAGCTGCGGCCGCTGCTCCAACACCACTAAAGAGAGAGAAGTACACGTTCGCTTACGCCGTCAGCCTTAGCGGCGAGTTTACACTCTCGGAGAGAGAAACAACAACCAACTTTTCGCCAAAGTCTAGACGTCCTAGAAGACCATTAAACCCCACCTTTTCCTCTTCTACAACCAGTAAGAACAGCAGCAGAAGGACCAAATGCATCAGCCGCCGCCGCCGATTCAGTCGCAGCCGCTGGCGAACCACCAGCTTCCGCCGTCTTATCAGCAGCCGCAGCAGTTTCAGCCGCAGCAGCAGCAGCAGCCGGCCATGAACTTTCAGCAACAGCGGCCCCAGACATTTCAGCAGCCGCCGCCGCCGCCTCTTCAGCAGCAGCAGCAGCAGTTCCAGCAGCCCCATCAGTTTCAGCAGCCACCGCCTCAGCAGTTCCGGCAGCCGCCACCTCCGATGCCTCCGCCGACACACCTTCAACAACAACAACAACCTCCAACACAGCATTTTCAGCCTCCGCTGCCACCGCCTTCGCAGTTTCAGCCGCCGCCGCCGCCGCCACCGTCCCAGCAATATCAACAGCAATATCAGCCGCAGCAACCACCACAGCTGCATCATGCGCCTGGAGGCTACCCAGCCGCTCCGGCCCAGGCCGGCCCCGGCATGAACGAGCTCACCTCGAAGATGGCCAACATGAACGTGGTCAATCAGGGCTGGAATCAGATGTGGGGCGGGGGTAGTGGACCGGGCATGCACGACTCCGTCAACCTGATGGCGGAGAAGGAGATTCGCACCCGGTGGCTGGCGGAGGAGGCAAACAAGAGGGCGGCCAGGGAGGCGCAGCAGCTGGCTCAGGGAGGAGGAGTTCGAAATCGAGGAAGAGGAGGAGAGGACAGCGCCTCCTCCGATGTGATGCGCTGCACCCTCAAGAAGGTGCCCGACTGTGCTAGTCTCCTGCAGAAGAGCCGCCTCCCGCTGGGCCTCATTCTGCATCCCTTCAAGGAGGACCCGGTAAGTCTTTGCCTTTACCTTTAACTATTGAAGTTTTCTAAATCCCTTTCACTCTCTTTTCAGAACATTCCGCTGATCACCGAGTCGACCATTGTCCGCTGCCGTGCCTGCCGAACCTACATCAATCCCTACGTCCGCCTGCTGGACAGCAAGCGCTGGCAGTGCAACCTCTGCTCACGAGTTAATGAAGGTGAGTAGGGGGATATTTTGCTGATTTAGAACTTCTAACATCTTCTTTTTTCCATCAGTTCCCGACGAGTTCATCTACGACTTTCAGCGACAGCGCCACCTCGACATTCACACCCGACCGGAGCTGAACTACGACTCGATTGAGTACGTCGCCAGCGTCGAGTACATGGTCCGCCCGCCACAGCCGGCCACCTATCTGTTTGTACTGGAGGCGACGGCCAGCGCCGTTGCCTCCGGGTACATCCCGCGCTTTGCGCGAGCCATGGCCGAGTCGCTGGCGGACATTCCCGGTGACGCCCGGTCCATGCTCGGCTTTCTCGCCTTTGACCGCAAGTTGCACTTTTTCAATCTGAATGAGGACCGACCGGTGCACTATGTGATGCCTGATATTGAAGGTAAGAGGAGATCGGTTTTGGGAGCTTCTCTTTAACTCCTTTTTGTACACAGACACCTTCATCCCCCACACTGACGCCGTCCTCGTCAACATCAAGAGCCGCCGGAAGGCGATTCAGCACTTTCTCACCCAGGTCCTGCCCACCTTTCCCTTTGACCCGACGAATGCGACGGGCGACTCGGGAATTGCCGACCAGGAGGCGGCCCTGGGCGCCGCCCTCCAGGTCGCCTTCAAGATCATCTCCCCCAGTGGAGGGCGGATCACCCTCGTGCAGACGTCCCTGCCGGCGGCCGGGCCCAAGGGCGACGGCTCCGTCCTCTCGAATCGCGAGGACCCGAACGCCCGTACGGCCAACTCTGCGGCCTCCACCGCCGCCCTGACGCCACTGCTCAACCCGGCGACTGATTTCTACAAGAAGCTGGCGCTCGAGTGCAGCGAACAGCAGGTGACGGTGGACCTGTTTTGCCTGGCGGCGGACCGGTACGCTGATCTGGCCACGGTGGGAACGGTGGCCAAGTTTAGCGGCGGCTCCATTGCCTACTATGGGGGCGGGGGTGGACCGAGCAGTCCGGCTGCGGTTGGCTCGATGTTGGCGCGCTTTGAGGCGGACATGCGACACTACCTGACGAGGGCCATTGGTAAGTGACGGGTATTTGTGGAGTTTTTTTTATTCTTAACACCTTTTTCCTCTTTCAGGCTTCGAGGCGGTGATGCGCCTTCGCTGCACGCGCGGCATCTCCATCCACACCTTTCACGGCAACTTCTTCGTGCGCAGCACCGACCTGATTGCCCTGCCGAACGTCTGCCCCGACGCCAGCTACGCCATTCAGATGACCATCAGCGAGGACCTGAAGGAGTTCAGTCAGGTGGCGCTGCAGGCCGCACTCCTCTACACCGCCAGCAACGGCGAGCGGCGCATTCGCGTGCACACCATCGCCCTGCCCGTGGTGACGGTCATCGGGGAGGTGCTGGCCGGAGCGGACCAGGAGGCCATTGCCTGTCTGCTGGCGAAGATGGCCGTCGACCGGAGTATGCAGTCGAATGTGCAGGAGGCGAGGGAGGCGATGATCTTCAGCAATGTCGACATTATCAACACCTACCGTCTGGTCAATGGGGGCGGAGGTGGGGGAGGAGGAGGTGGTAATAATCCTTCCGGTACAACAGCGGCGGCGGACTGGTCACCGGGCAGAATACGAAGCTGCTGCCGCTGTACACGCTGGCGCTGATGAAGCATGTAAGTGAAACCCCTTTTTAAAGTTTTTGTAGATCTTTAAACCTAGATTTGGGATTCTTTGAGAATTTTGAATGCTGATCTGAACTTTCTCCACTGTAGACCGCCTTCCGCCTGGGCATCAGCACGCGTGTCGACGAGCGCGTCTTTGCGATGATGCAGATGAAGTCGCTGCCCATCCGCGCCCTCCTCCTCTACATCTACCCGAACCTCTACCCGCTGCACCACTCCCTTCAGCAGCAGTCACCCGACCAGCCGCTGAGCCCGCTGCCCGTCCAGCTGACCTTTGCCAACATTGATCGCAATGGCATCTACCTGCTGGACACCTACGACCACCTCTATCTGTACATCTGCAAGTCAGTGTCGCCGCAGTTTCTGGTCGATGTCTTTGCCGTCACCCAGTGGTCGCAGATTCCCGACGAGGGGAGCAGAATAGTACAACGGTGGGCGGAGGAGTGCCGCCTCATCTTCCTTCTTCGGGAACCTTTGCCGTGGCGGGAGGATATGGCCAGCAGCAGCAGTTTCCGCCTCGAAGTAATCACCTTCCTCAACCTCCTCCCCGGTGATGAACGGCCACTACCAAAGACCTCAAGAGCAGCAGTACTCCACTGAACAGGAGGGGAGCCTGAACACGACTGAAGGAGGTGATCAGACGGTGACCAGCACCAGCAACGGCGGCGAGGAAGATGTTGATGAGGAGGAATATGAGGAGGAGGTGGAGGGTGAGGAGGTCAGCGAAGAGGTGGACCTCAATGCGAGCAGTGAATCGGATGGAAGTCCGGTGAAGAGGAAGGTGGTCGTGAAGAAGAAGAAGGGCACAGGAGGGGTGAAACGACAGCCGACGGTGACGCTGCCGCTGCTGGACAACCCTACCAGTCGACGCATTCACGCCTTTATCGGCTCGCTCATCGAGGAGCGACCCTTCAAACCCAACTTTCACATTCTCAGGTCAGTTTGGATTTGTTGTTTGTTTGTTTTGCCGATGTTTTGGACCTCTTTTCTAACCGCTTTGTTTATCTCCTTTTTGCAGAGAGGACAGCCGCCTGCGGTACGCCTTTCTCCAGTACATGTACGACGACCGCAACGAATCGGCCTTTAGTTACTACGAGTTTCTGCAGCACATTCAACAGACACTGGATAAGTGAGATTTGGGTGATGATTTGGGTGCTGCTGTTGACTGTTTGTTGTTGATGATAATGGTTGTTCTTGTGGCGAAGGTGTTATAGAAGATTGCATATATATAAATATTTATTATTAAATTATTCTTACTTTTTCAACAACAAATCTGCGGATTCCAGAAGAAAGAATCAAGGATTCTTGACGAAAAATTCGTGTTTTTTGTCTGCTGGGGCCAACCAGCTGGAGTTGAAATAGCGGTTTTTTGTTTTGATTTTTTTGTTTGTCAACAGAATCTCAACATTTTTTACAAAATGAGATTTTTTCTTCCTTCCTTCTTTTTGGGTTTCTTTTCTGGTCACCACTTTGGCGACGATGACGTGACGAGACTTAATGCAGCGAAGAGGTAAGCGGGTCAGGGCAAAGGTCGATGTCGATGGCAAGGAGATTGAGACTCAATCGATTTTGACTGCCGTCTATTTTTAGCGAAATTTTCCACAACAGGACGCCAGATTTCTACTTGGTCTTCTTCTTTTTCATCTTTTGTACAAGACCAGCCAAGACGATAATCGACATGCTCGTACAGTACTGCCGCTGATGGTGGTGATTAGAAGGTTTTTCCAAGTGTACAACAGTGAGGAAGGAACTTTCCTCACTCACTCTTTCCAAGTCAGTCTGTTGTCGGCTGTTTTGGTCGCCGCGAGCTCTCTCATCATCATTTGCTAATCTTTGTGCCAGCAGTAGCTGCGCTGATAAGCCTAGCATCAGAAGAAAGTGAGGAAGCTAGAGAGAGGCTGAAGAAAAAGGCTTTCGATTACCGAAAAAAAGTCACCAAAACAACAACGACAATCTCTCGAGACTCTCGACTGAAATCAACGTCCGTCGTCGCGACACCAGATTGTCTTCTGTTTCAGTGTGTGAATGTATAAAAAGCATCACCACCATCCTAGCAACCAGCTGAAGCAAAAATCAAATATTTGCTGATCAATCAAAGCGCATAACTTTCTTTTGCACTCGTGGTATGTAATAGCCTTCATCATCATTATCATCAATGACCACCGCCCGAGAGAGCGAGAGGTAGGCTGCCTTCTATAGCTCACCACTGTTTTACTATTTTCCATTTCACAACAGGCACTGAAATCATTTGTGTACTTTTGTACAGTGTTGACAGCAGCGACTACATCATTCACCACACAGCAGCAACAGAAGCCTCTCTGAATAACTCCCTCACCTCGGCTGTTTCTTCGGAGCTGTTTTTCAGAAGACCACCAATCAATCGTCCTTTACCTCGAAACTCGATCAGTAGTAGCAGCAGTTGAAAGGACAGAAGAAAGAAGAAGAAGAAGATAGTGTTTGCAGACGGAGAACAGTGGAGGTCGGCAGTCTAACTGGCTGACTGACTTTGTCTCTCTCCCTCTCCGTCTCTTATCATCGACCGTCATCAGTCACCCGATGATTGTGTCACCATCACCAGCATCATCATCGCCGTCGTCTCCGTTGTTGATAAGCACACCAGTGCGTTTGTTTGCTTTTTGCTGATGCTGATGCAGCATCAATCCGACGTGATTCACACGATCATCATCTCCTCTTCTTCCCCTCCTCGTCTTTTGCGGTAAACAAACAAACAAACAAACAAACCGGCTCCCTCGCACCTTGACCATTCAACAAGCACTTCCTTTCAAACTTCTCTGAGTCATCAGCTTATCATCATAACTTCGGACGCTTTCTTCCTGATCGATCGAAGTGGAAAACCAGCAGAGTTTCACCTCTCTCGATTTCGATTTCGATTTGAGTAAACACTGGGCAGTCTACTTTGCATTTACATCACAAGTCTTCACTACCACCACTACTAAACCACCAGCAAAAATACATTCCGCATCTTCTACTTCAACAAACTCTGTCACTTTCCAATTACGAATCTTCACTTCACAATATCATCATCATCACCTAACCACCATGTCCAACCTCGTCACCTCGACGCTGGCCAAGCTGCGCAGCCCCTCTTTCGGCTCCAGTCTTCAGACCTCAGACAGCGGCCGGGCCTGGTCAACTCTAGTAGGCGCCATCCTCCTCCACGGCGTCATCGGCGCCAATCAGCTGGGCAACATTGTGACGTACATGACCGCCTACCTGCGGCTGAACGTCTCCCCGGAGATCACCTACTCCAAGGACATGTGGTTCACCTCGGTCACCGTGCTCGCCTTCACCCTCTTCACCATCATCGGCGGGTACATGCAGCGAAAGTTGGCCCTCAAGTGGGTCCTCTTTATCGGCGTGGTGGCCATCTCGGTGGCCAACTACGCGACCGCCGCTGCGCTGGACCACAGCTTTATGGCGGTGGTGTGGACGATTGGCTTCCTCCAGTCGGCCGGCTCGGGGATGATCTACTCGAACGTCATTGTCATTAGCATCAAGTGGTTCCCCAAGAGGCGAGGGGTGATCAGCGGGCTGATCATTGCCCTCGACTCGGTGGCCACCATGGCGACGATGATCGTCCAGACGGAGTACGTCAACCCGGACAATGTGCAGGCGGTCGATGAGTAAGTGTTACATTGGGAGGATTTTTGTGGCTATTAATGTTTGGCGTTTCTATTTTGCAGCTACATCATCGACACTGTGGTCCTCAACCGCGTCCCCGTCTACTTTCACTACGCCAGCCTCCTCTTTATGGTCGTGGGCACGGTGGGCGTTCTGCTCACCTTTATGCCGCCCCCGGGGGCGGTGGTGCCCAGTCAGGCTGCTGCCCCAGAGACGACCATTGCCTCCTCCTCCTCCTCAGCAAACTATGGCTCATTTGAGCAGTCGGACGATCGCCAGCGGCTGATCAACAACAGCTCCGGCGGAAGCAGCAGCGATTTTGTGGATGGCTCCGGGGAGGAGGACAAGCTGAACGTCGAGGGCGTCTACAAGGCCGCCGGCCACCTGAAGGAGGTCTTTGAGAGTGACATACTGGGCGTGTTGAAGGATGAGCTGGATCGAGATGAGGAGGAGGACGATGTTTTGCGGTCGGGAAGCTCCTCGGGCGTTTCAAGAGATCACCAGGAGATGCAGAGGACTTCTTCGGTTGATGGGGGTGCTGGGGAACCGACGGCAGCAGCAGCAGCTGCTGAGCCGCCAAAGAAGAGCTACTACGGCGTGCGAAAGGCACTGAAGACTCGCATGGCTCTTATCCTCTTCATTACTTTTGGCCTGAGCACCGAATCCAGTTATTTTATTGGAATTATGGCGAAGCCATACGGGCAGTTCATCAAGGACGACAAGTTCCTGGCGGCGATCATCTCAGTAAGCAATTTTGCCAACTGCATTGGCGGGCTGATCTGCGGCCGCATTATGGATCGGATTAAGTTTAAGGTAGGTGAAATGCTTTTTGGGAGTTTTTGGAGATGTTTATTTTTTTCGATCGTTTTTGTTCAGCACACCATGCTCATCGTCAACTGCATCGTCGCCGCCTCCTACTTCAGCCTCATTTTCTGTCAATACTGGCAGTCAAAGACGCTCTACGCCATTTGGATCATCCTCATCAACTTTACTTCCATTGGCTTCTTTACCTCTCATCTTCCTGAGGTGATCAATAAGTTTGGCGACAAGTACGCGTCCATCATCTACGGCTTTCTGCACTTGTAAGTCTTCTGAATTTGTTTTGTTTTTTTGAAGTTTTATAAAAAGTTTTGGTTTTGTTTTGCAGGGGCCCGGTCATTTCGGCTCTCATCTTTTCGCAGTTTCTTGAAGGGCTCATTCAGACCTTTTCGACGGTGCCGGTGCTGGCGATGGGGCAGATTCACTACGGCTACTACTACTCATTTCTGGTCATTGGCGGGCTAAACTTTTTCAGTAAGTTGCGATTTAGGGGAGGGTTTTTGAGAAGGGGTTTTAAAACCATTTTCTTTTATTTAGGCATGATCGTCCTGATGATCTTTTACCGCACGAGAACGGTCATCTAGTGTTTTGGTCATTGTGATGATGATGATGCGATTGATGCATGAACTCTCCAAATGATCTCAGGACCTAGGGATCGTCCCTGCTTCTCTGATCACTTCTCTGTCTCTGGTCCTCTTCACTCTAACAAACAAACAACCACACGGACACGACCTTTGCCGACCTTGTCAACAAAAGACGCAGACGCAGCTGCTGAAATGAACTCGTCTCGTCTCGTCTTGCACACCATTTCGAATCCAGTCTTCCTCCTTTCCATTTCCTTCCTTAGTCAGTCTGTTTTTGCTACCTTTTATATTTATTTATCTTTCTCCTGTTTTAACGTTATCAATCAATCAATCAATGCTTCCACCACCACCTGTGAACTCTCAAACTCAAATAAAACGCATAAAAGCATGAATAATGAACAGAAGTGAACATCGAAATCGGGTTCAATGTTGGGGGATTGTGTTGTGCAACCAAAAAAGTTGATTCACGAACAACAATTGGAAAGCCAACAGTCCAATCGGCGCCAATCTAGGTGCCATTTGGGGTGATGTGTAGGACCGCTGTAAGTTGTCCGTCACAATAGCCGCACTCACCAGAGTAGTTACGGCGGTAGGCGGACATTTCATCGCACGAGCCTTTTCAACTTCGCAACTTTAACCTTATTTAAACTATTAAAAGTAGTTTAGCAGGGGTTTGGGGGGATCTAACGGAAGGCTTCCCTGGAAGGGCCTATCGCCCCCTGCTAAATGGCATGCGATGAAAAAGGCTCTTAATGAAAAGGCTGTGCGATGAAATGGCTCGCGATGAAAAGGTCGTACGACGAAATGGCCTATAATCGTATTTACAGACCACTTCATCCCTCACCGCTCGCTCAGCTCGGTCGTTGCTTTCGCTTTTGCTTCTGCTGCTGCCGTTGCTGCAACAGTTGGCATATATCCCTCTCATTCATTGCGTCTTTGTTACCCTCTGATTCAGAGTGCATCACTCAGCATCCAGCCAAGCAGTAGTGTTCGCACTTCTAGTGTTTTGATAGTGGTTACCTACCAACAACTCGCGGTATACTGTGGTGGTGGTGGTGGTGCTTACTGGTCATCTCAGACGTTGATAACAAAAATTAAAAAAGCGGCCCATAGGCCGCTAGCGACGTGGCTTTGTGAGTTCGAAGTTACGTCGCCTGTTTGTGTATAAGCAGCTACTCTTTGCCATCAAAATCCGTCTGGACTAAGTATGCTTGTGTTCACTCTCACTCTACGCTTCTAAAACGATTTTTTAACTTTCTCTAGACTTTTGGACCACCATGGAGGACGGCGGGAGGACTCGCGGCAAAGGGGCTCCACGAGGTGACGACGAACATCCACTCGCTGGTGCTAGCAGCCCCAGCAGCAAAAGAGCTAAAATGGATTCCAACATGGTTTCTGCTGCTACTGACAGGTTTCCTGCACTTGACAACATCTTGAGCAACACAAAGCAGCAGATGATTGAGATGGTGCAGGGGCAGACCGCCCTGATCACTGCCCGAGTTGAGCAGGTGCTCGCCGACCTGTCCGCCTCACTTCCGCGTCTTCTCCTTCCGCCTTCGCCGCCTTCGCCTCCCCCGTCGCCTCCGCGTCCCCTGCCCTCTCCTGCCCACTGTCGCACCTGTACGTTGCCGCTGAGCCTGTGCCGACGCCACGCCAGACACTGCCAAATTAAAAAGGGGAAGAAGGAGGGGAAGGGGAAGAAGAGTGGGCAGAGCACTCTAAAAGGAATTTGTCCTATTCTCTGCTGCGAAGAACGAAAACGGGAGCAAAGTGCCCAACAAAAGACCCAAAAAAGTTCAAAGAAAGGACCCGAAAAATAGCGCGAAAAACCCCCTTCTGAGCTCATTCCCAACCCAAGCAACAGAGAGGGGTCTCAGATTTCCCGGCTCTGATTACTCTACTATCGTTACTTGCACCAACATGCAATCTCTCATCTGTGTTTTCCATTTAATCGTTTAAGAACATTCTTGTAAACCTTTAAATTCTTGTTTCCATTGTTTATCTTGCACTTTTGTAACTTCTTCTGAATTTCCAATATCAGTTTTCTAAATAAAGCGCTTTTTGTAAGTTTTGATGATTTTCAAAAAATGTTGACTGGCTTCTATTTCCACAGAGGTGAAGCTAGGCGAGGAAATAGCACTCCGCCGCATGTGAGATTCGGCCATTTGTCGACATTCGAGCGCCTGTCCTCGGCTTTTGTGTCAACACTTTTTGTTTGTTCTGCTGTTTTTAGTGGTGAAAAGTGAAAGTGACCCGAAGCTAATCCTTACCTCATCTTCTTTGAATCATCAATAGTCAACACATTCTAAAAACTACCACCATGGCCGATGATGGATTGGAGCTCGCCACCGGCGCCGTCGATCAGGAGTTTGACGAAGACGGTGAGTGTTTTGAAGCGTGTTTTGATGTTTTGGTTTTTAATTTTCTTCAATCTTCCATCTTCTTTTAGAAACGGTCGTCAAGATCAAGGAGAAGCCACCAAGCGAAAGGGCCGCGGCTTTGAAACCGAAGGTAGCACTCGCGGTGAGATTGGCGCCTACGAAAGTGTCGCCTCGGACGGCGACGCCGAGCCCGGGCCGCAGAAATGTATGTGTGCTTTCTTTCCGATTGGATTCTTCTTTTTGAGACTAATATTTTTAACATTTGACAGCCGTTGAAGGGTGGATCCTCTTCATCAGCGGCGTCCACGAGGAGGCGGACGAGGAGGACGTGTACAACATGTTCGCCGAGTACGGACAGATCAAGAACATCAACATCAACCTGGACCGGCGAACCGGCTTCTACAAGGTACGTCAATGTGGGCTGACTTTTTGCTTGATTCTAACTTTGATTGTAAACTGTATTCAGGGATACTGTCTGGTGGAGTTTGAGACGTACAAGGCGGCTGCTGAGGCTTTGGAGGCGCTCAACGGCGCCGATTTAGTCGGTCAGACGATCTCCGTCAGCTGGTGCTTCGTCAAGGGACCGCATGGAAAGTAAGTTGATGATCTTTTTTCTTTATCTCTGATGATCAACTTACCTTGTTTCTATTTACAGGAAAGGCGGCCGAAGCGCTATAATGCGCTAAATGGTAACATAAACATCTTTTGCCCATTTTCGTCTCTTGTCATCACAAAAAAATCCGCATCATACACACCGCCCGCCCACATCTTGCTCGACACATTTCCCCCTTATTTTCCCACATCTTCTTTTTTCGCTCCAAAAGTTTTGCTAGTTTACTCTCCATCTTTTTCCAACTGATGTATTCCAGTCAAAACTCATCATCATCATCATCGTTTGATGTAATCTTTAGGCTAAAAACAATAAAAGAAAGTGATCATCGCCAAAGGAAAAAAACTTGTGAATGTCTGGTGACGCCAGCAGTGGGCGCCACACTGTGATTTTACTCATCATTTTTTGTGTTTGTATTTTTTTGCTGTTGTCAGCCGGGTTCTTCTTTCTTTTTCTTCTTTTTGTTTGTTGTGGCGGTATCCAACAGAAAAGGAGGAGCCATGGAAGCCGTTGTCAACGACATCTTTTTGACCTAGCAAACTTCGAACCAGGTGGATCGAGGATGAGAGTGAGAGAGAGAAGAACTTTTTTGGACAAATGAATGAATGGTAGCCTGATTAGAAATCAGTAAACCATCATCACCATTATCTGTTATCATTAGCATCTGTAGTTTTATCACCATTGAGCTGTGTTGAGTTTAATACGTTGTTATCATCTATCTCCTCCTTCCTTATTTCCTCCTCCCAATCCTCGTTAGCATCACTTTGATCTTATCATCTCATCTCGTCCTATTATCGTGCTTCAACACATTACCACCAGTGCTACCACTACTGCTTTTTGCTTCAATTTCTTATCACCAGTTACCATCATCCCGTCACCCTCGTCACCTCCGTCACCACCACCACCACCACCGCCACTACCATGTTGTTATCAGCGGGAGCATGTGTAGCAGCAGAGGCTGAGGAAGCCTGGTGGCGGTGAAATGAAAGTTGCTGTTGTGGATTTTTTGCTGCTGCTGCTGCCGAGACGATCAAAGCTCCTCTTGTTGCAAAACTTGAAAAACAGTGGTTTTCAAAAGGTTCTACAGAAGCAGAAGTCGTCCTATTCTATCTTCTCGATTACCACGCATTCTTCGCCACCCGAATCGAATCACTTCATCGCTCTTCAGTTTTCATCCTCGATTCACACCTCACCACCACCGCCACCCACCAAAGCGATCATGGATCTCAAGCAAGAGCAGAAGATTAAGGATGATGATCCTTCGAATCCAAATCCAAAGACAACCTTGACCACGTATCCTCCTGGAACGGAAGCCCTTTCCATTCAGGTGGCCGGCCACGTGTACACTGGCACCGATACGGGCATGCTTCGGCACACCGCCTCCGGCGACATTCTCAAGCTGGTGAAGGAGGAGCGCTTCCGTCGAGAGTGGCTTTTCTATAAGGAAGTTTTTGATGACTCTGCAGAGGATTCGACCAAAGAGGATCTCGCGAAGAAGATGCTCCGACCGCTGCTTCCCACCTACAAGGGCGTCCTCGAGCTGGGCCCAGCGCCGGGCGACCTGCCCTTTATGCGCCTCGCCGACGTCGCCTTCTACGGCTCCCACCCGACGGTGATGGACATCAAGATCGGCAAGCGGACCTACGGGCCGGACGCCACGGAGAAGAAGAAGGACGACGAGCGAAAGAAGTACCGCTTTCAGGAGGAGCTCGGCTTTCGAGTTCTAGGAATGATGGTAAGTTTGTGTTTCTAAAAAGAGCTTAAATCTTCCGAATTCCTAAATCGCTTGTTTACCTTTTTTTTTTTCCGCAGATCTACAAGCCAGGAACTTCAAACTCCTCAACTTCTTCCTCTTCTCCACAAAACTACATCCGCCACGACAAGTCCTACGGAAAGCAGTTTGCCCCACCGTCCTGTCTCCTCTTCCCGGCTTCCGAGACATCGTCGAGGCCGTCTCCACCGACTTTTGCGCCGACGACCTCGACCTTTTGCGGCGCTTCCGCTCCGCCCTGGAGCCGGTGGCCGTCTGGTTCCGCCGCTACAATCGCCACCGCTGGTGCTTTGCCAGCAGTTCGCTGCTTTTTGCTTACAGCGGTGGTGGTGATAAAACCTCAAAGCCTCCTGAAATCAACATCAAAATGATCGACTTTGCGCACGTCTCCGACAACAGCGACCCAGGCCGGCCGGAGCTGGATGAGAACTACCTTCACGGGCTTCAGCAGCTGATCGCCACCTTTGATCGGGCGATTGAGATTCAGGAGAAGAAGCTGCAAAAATGATAGATATTGGAGCCAAGTAAGACCGCTGTTTTTAAGTTAAATTCTGATGATTTTAAGAACTTGATGATGATTAAGATGTGATGAAGATCTTGATGATAAATCAAACAAACAAGGCTGATGAAGTTTTTGTATGTTTATTTATTTATTTTCTTAACTTATTCTTTCAATTATAAAAAATATATACTTTTTCAAAATGTGATACCACAATCCACGATTCTTTCATTGTTATCATCATCAGAGCAATGTAATAACAACAAATTGGCAATAATAAATTGAAAATCGAAATAAAAATAATTAGTTGTGTAGCGCAGTGTTCAGGAGGAGGGGAAGGGGCAAAAAACGGGAAAGGATTCTTAAAGTGGGCGTGTGTGTGGGAGTGCTAGGAAAAGTATAGGGAACTTCACACATCTTCATCGTCAAAAGTTTTACTATAGGAATATGCATTATTATTGCTTCGGTTTAGCAGGGTTTGTACTGTTGAGTAGTCATTTTTTCATAATTCCGTTTACTTGAGCCAGTGGTTGACGTCAATGGCGGAACTGTAGGGCAGAATTTTCACCGGAGAAGGTGAAGGTGAAGAAGCCTTGTTGACTTTGCTGACAATGTTTCCCGTTGGAGCACCGCCGCTGCTCGCCTGCTTAGCAGTGCTGCTGGCGAAGCGGTCTGCCCAGTGACTGAAGATGTTGCTGGCGATGGCCTTGCCTTGGTCATCATTGTTGCTGTTGGGAAAGGGGGTGGTGGTGATTGGCTTAAAAAGGGGCAACTCCATCGCCTTCAGCTTGGCACTGAGCTGCGCCAGCTCCTTGCTGATGCTCACTGCCGGTGGAGGTGAGCTTGAAGAGTGGGAGTTGCTTAAGAAAGTGGAGTTCAGAGGAGCAGCTGAAGAGTTGGCGCAGTTTGCACTGGAGCCAAAGCAGGCGGGTTTGCTGCCACTGCTGCCGCTGCAGTGGTGAAAGCTGCTGAGAACCTCAATGTCGCTGGACATGGAAACGGTTCGCGTGGAAGAGGCGGAGTGACACATCATCGGCATTGGGGAGGATGGCTTCGGGTGTTGCTCACAGACTTGCGGCGCTTTTGTGCTCACTGAGGCGGCTGTGATTGAAGAGGAGGCGGAGGAGGAGGAGGATGAGGAGCTTAGGCGGTCAAAGTCCCCGTCGTCGTCATCCGAATCCTCAATTTCATCATCTCCTACCTCGACCAGATCATGCTCCTCTTTCTTTTGTTGTACTTGAGCCATCTGCCGCTGCTGTTCCTCCTTAAAGGCCGCCAGAATGGTTCCGGGCAGGGCGCCCAGCTGCGCCTTCACCTCCGCCAGCTCTGCCTTGATGGCGGCGAGCTCTTCGGCGAGGCCCTTCTCCGCCACCGCTTTCGCCGCCGGCGTCCCCGGACAGGGCACTTTGGTGCTGAAGAAGCAGGGCTTCTTCGTTGCGTAGATCATGTCCAGCAGTAGCTGCGACTGCTGGCGGTTGATCAGGTCGTAGTTGTCGGCGGCTGAAGAGGGAGCTTTGGCCGGCATGGCCGGAGGAGGAAGGTCGATCATGCCGACGCTGTTCGCTAGTGAGCTCTCTGGAATGTTTAGGTCCTAGGGTTTAGAAGAGATTTGTTAGTTTCAAAGACCTAAATTCGAACTTGAAAGACAGTGAATTTACCTTCTTGACGGTACACATCGTGGGAGGATTTAAGAGGATTTAGGTGCTAAAAATGATGAAGAAGATTTCACTGCTAAAAAGGTTTAAAACAGCTGTTGACAAAGATGATGATGATGATGACTGTCTGCGGTGTGATTCTCTCTGACCTCCTAAAGCTTCTTCTCTTCAAAGGTTCTGACTCTGCTCGAGCGCGCGCCGACGTGACTTTTAAGCAAAGTAGGTGGTGGCAACCGTTTATCAGCAAACCAGAGAGGCTCCACACGGACTGCAAAGGGAGAAAAGGTACAGGAGCAGTACACACTTGATAGAGTGCTCAAATCTGCAGTTGCTTATCGAGAGACTACGCAGCTGAGCTGATACTCAAGAGATGATTGTGCAATGTAAATAGAGGTCAGCGGGAATGAACACTGAAGAGCAGAATAGGGTCGAAGTCTGTTGCAGCTTCTGTTTGGGGTGATTTGTCCTCGGTGATTTGACGATAATAACGAGGTTGTTTGAGCAAACAACGCAGCCGTCTCCGAGGTGGAATGAGGAAAGAGACGCGGAGCCGCTGCTGCTGCTGCGAATGAGGGCGAGGAGCGCAGAGTAGTGTATAAAGCGTAGAAACTTTCACTGACGATGACGAGGGCTTCTTTGCTTTGCAGAGTGCTTGCTCTTTTTCTTCTTCTTTGGCGTATGATGTACACGCGTGAAACGACGGTGGTGGTGGCGGCGGTGGCGGCAGTACGGCAAAGGGAATGTTGTACGGGATCTGTACGCGATCGATGGCGGTGACAGTGGTGATGCTTAGGAGGATATCACACGGCAATCAAAGTCGAGGTACAGCGGTGGTGCAGCGGTACAATACAGTAGGTGCAGTTGACAGAGCCGTACTCAGGGATCTCCACTACCGATGCTGATGCTGATGTCCACTCTTTTGGTGGTGGTGGTGATGGTGATCCTCAGTGCTGGAGAACGTGTTGGTAGTAGAGCTGGAGGCAGGAGAAACAGGCATGGGATGCTCCCTCTTGCTTTTTATCTTCAGCAGCCTTTTGTGAGCTTGATGGCGTAATAGAAGCACCAACGATGCAGCAGCAGCCGTGCTCGCGCCCAAAACTGGTAAGTGCAAGTGTAAACACGAAGTGGTGTTGTGCTGGTGCTGCTGCTACTGCAGACAATCCACTACGAGGTCACGTACACCAAAGCAAGAAGAGAAGAGGATAGAAGAGAGGTATCCAGCGAAGATCCAATGCTGTATCCACCAACCACAGCGAGAGTGGACACTGCTAGCCGCAAAGGAGTAAGAGTAGCGCTGGATACACACTCTCTTGCTGAGAATCAGTCTCAAGAGAAGGGGACTCTAGGAGTATTGAGGAGATGATGATGGCGAAAGAGAGGTCTGGAGTTGTTGTTGTTGTTGATGTTGACACTGTTGAAACTTCGAGACTTTGAAATGAGGTCAGCTCCTGTTTGTTTCCTCTCCCCCTTTTCCTCCTCCTCCTCTTGTATCTCTTTCTCTCTCCTGCGTGAACTCGTTTGTTTTCTTTCTTTTTTGCAGTGAAAAAATCTCTTTTGTCATTGGTGTGCAGCGGCGCCGTCAGACGCCGCCACTGTCGGATTTGATTTTTTGCGCGCAATTTTTTGGTCTTTGTTTATTTAAAAAGAATTTTTTTCTTTGTCTTAGCTTTTGGTTGAAACCCTCTGAAAACTATCATTTTGTAGCTGTGAGCACCTTCTCTTCGAGCAACTTTGCCAGCTGCTCATGACGATCAGTCGTCTTGAGTCGGTCAGCGGCTGCTTTGCATCTTTTGTGCAAAGCTTCGTCTTTGAGAAGTTGATCCACTTCTTCCCTCAGCTGCTCATCGGTAAACTTGTACGGATCGAGCCTTCTGCCGTAGCCAGTCTCCAACAGCCGCTGTGCATTGTCAAACTGATCGCCAAAAAGAGGAAGACAAAGCATGGGCTTGCCCGCGGCAAAAGTCTCTGTCACCGAGTTGCTAAAGAGAAAGAGATTTCAGTAATGGATTTAGTAATGTATAAGAACTTACTTTCCACCATGAGTAATCACGATTTCAACATGAGGAATGATGGAAGTTTGCGGAAGAAAAGGCCCACCCCACATGTTTGCCGGCAGTGGCTTTCCACCCAATAGTTGCTCGTGCCTTGGTCCCGTCGAGATGATGTACTTGTGTGGCGAGGTAGACAGAGCACTAATTAGCCGTTCCATTAGATCAAGGTCAACTGAGCCCATACTGCCTAGGCTGGCATAGATCAGATGACCACTGAAACGACCGCCCAAGTCGTCAGAGAGGAAAGACTGCGGAACGCCCAGCTCGGTGAGCGGCTTTAGACCCTCGTCCTTTGGAGGATTAAAGACCTCCAGGTTGAACCAGGGCAGCGCCCGAAGCGGACCATAGTTGAGCTCTTCCGGACAGGCGTACACCGTCAGAATGGAGTTCTGCGGATATGAGTCATTGGGGTAGCGAGAGTAGCCCGCCTCCTCAATGAGGTCGTTGAAGGTGGTGGACTGGTGCCAGTTGCGACGAAGCTCAGTCCACTCGGCCCACGTACTCGGATCGCTGTCCATCCCCAGACCGCCCCCTCCGGGCGGCAGGACTTCCTCCCCCTCGTAGAAGAAGAGCGGGTGGATGGAGATGGATCGCACCCAGGGCACACCTGAGTAATAGACCGCCGGCATCAGCTCGTTGTCCACGTAGAAGAGGTCCGGCTTGTACAGCTCAGTGGCCTCCTTGATGGCCGCGTCGAAGACCAGCGCGTCCGCTAGCTGCTCCCGCTGGTCAAAGGTGGCCATAATGGAGCGCAGCTTCTCCAGCGGCGAGTAGGGGCCGATGATGTGGGCGGCCTGGAAGAGGGCGGCAATCGCCTCGCCCGGATTCTCCTTCGCCTCGTTCATGGAGGCGTCCTTGTTTGGCATGGAGAAGAGGTGCTCCTGGTAGCCCAGTTTGGCCAGCTTTCCTGAGGTGTTTCGAAAAGATAGGATATTTTGTGAAAACGAGAATATGATCGGCAAACTGATTACCTTCAAACATTCGGTTAATCACAAAGATGATCCGGTGGCCGCGAGCCAGAGCGCCGCGAAGCGCTCCAGCGCAGGCGTTCACATGGCCGACTGCGGGCGGCGAGGAGACGATGATCGTAAGCTTCCGTTCTCTGTTTTCTGATGCCGTTGAAGATGACATGTTCGATTTGATGATGGTAGTAGTGGTCCTCGAAAAGAACTTTTGATGGAAAAGAAGCGAAAATAAATGAAAGTTTTCAAAAATACGGCAACTACTTTTACTTACCAATTACATCAGACAAATAGAAACGTTTGTAAACGTGTGTGTGTTGTTCATAGTCGGCAGTGATGATAAACGGGCACAACTGTGGCATGAGGAGCTATTTTGGGTGGTGAGCGATAAAGCGAGAGTCTAATCAAGGTTGAGCATGGAGGTTAGGGCTGCAGTGTTGAGAGCTTGGCCTTGAGAGCTTCATTTTACGTAAAATTGTGTTGGTTGTTGGCCGGTTATCTAATCAAGCAAACAAAACCATATGCAGGCTTTTGTAATATTACTAAAGACATAAAGGCAATAGCTGTTCAATGCTGTTAGCTACAGTTTTTTTTAAAACTGTTCCCTGCATAACACTGATCATCGACGATGTCTTTGATGACAGAAGAATCTCCAGAGATGGAAAAGAAGTCCTCGAAGCAGAGTTTAACCGTTCTTGTTGCCTCCATTCAAGCAGTTGGTCATGTGAACTCCTGTGCAGGAGCACTGAAGGGGCTGCTTCGGCGTGGCCATAAGGTTGTCTTTGTAGTGAACAAGATGTTTGAAGGTAAGAGAAGATAAAACTTGAGTTGATCTTCATAAAGGAAACTCATTTTTTTTGTTTTTGGCGGAAAAATGAACAAGTTGTAAAAATAGTTTTCCTTTGTTTTGCAAATTGGCAGCCATTTTTTGTCAAAATAGTGCATTGTTCACGCTTCAGATTTTTAACTTCCAAAATCTTTTATTTTCTTGATGATCTTTCACCACATTTTCCAGGAAAGCTGGCCTCCCTCGGCTACCTCGAGCATGTCTTCAGTGTTTCTCAAGAAGAAAAGTTCAACGAGGCAAAGCTCAACCCGGGCGAGATGATCGCCCACGTCTTTCAGGAGGCAAAGGTCATCGGGCCCTACTCGCCGCTGGAGAAGCTAAAAAACATGTTCACTCTCTTCGATAGTCCGCAGTTTCACGCCGATATGCTCACCTTTGATGGGGCCGTCAAAGAGGCCATAGCTCTTTACAAGCCGGACCTCTTTTACGTGGACGGCATGCCGATGCCCGCCGTCTACTACTCGGGCCTTCCTTGGGTCGATTCCATTCGCCGAATCCGCTCTTTCACTACGAGGGCACTGATCTTCCACCGGGTGGTTTGGGATTATCTGTGGAAGAAAAAGGAAGTGATCAAGATCGAAGCCAGTGGCCGGCCCTTGCCGAGATCCGAGCGGCCGCCTTCAAGTCAAAGAGCTTCAACGACATGATCGAGAGCGCCGGTTATGCCCGCTACCCAAACGATTCTGTTCCTAAAACTCCATTCTGACGGTGTACGCCTGTCCGGAGGAGCTCAACTATGGTCCGCTTCGGGCGCTGCCCTGGTTCAACCTGGAGGTATTTAATCCTCCAAAGGGTGGTGAACCAAAACCGCTCACCGAGCTGGGCGTTCCTCTGTCTTTCCTCTCTGACGACCTGGGCGGTCGTTTCAGTGGTCATCTGATCTATGCAAGCCTAGGCAGTATGGGCTCTGTCGACCTCAATTTGATGGATCGGCTAATCAGTGCGCTGTCCACTTCGCCCCACAAATACATCGTTTCAACTGGACCTAGGCATGAGCAGCTATTGGGTGGAAAGCCACTGCCAACGAACATGTGGGGTGGGCCTTTCCTTCCCCAGACCTCCATCATTCCTCATGTGGAGCTGGTGATCACCCATGGTGGAAAGTAAGTTCTTAGGTTTATAATCTCTTTGTTTCTAAAACCTTTTTATTTAGCAACTCGGTGACAGAGACTTTTGCCGCGGGCAAGCCCATGCTTTGTCTTCCTCTCTTCGGCGATCAGTTTGACAATGCACAGCGGTTGCTGGAGACTGGCTACGGCGGACGACTTGATCCGTACCAGTTTACCGATGAGCAGCTGAAGGAGGAAGTGGATCGACTTCTCAAAGACGAAGCTTTGCACAAAAGATGCAAAGCGGCCGCTGAACGACTCAACTCGACTGATCGTCATGAGCAGCTGGCAAAGTTGCTCGAAGAGAAAGTTTTAGAAAAGAAAAAAGAGAACAGCAAAGATCAGCAACTATAAAAGGAAGGTAGGTGGATTTTATTTCTTTTTGACCATGTCACCACCGCCTTCGACTTAGTCGAACGCCAATCTCAGTGAGTGGCGTTACCACAGGCCCAATGCCAATGACAATGTCCTCCACCTTT
Organism: Tyrophagus putrescentiae; assembly: GCA_024499935.1. Lineage (NCBI taxonomy): Eukaryota > Metazoa > Arthropoda > Arachnida > Sarcoptiformes > Acaridae > Tyrophagus > Tyrophagus putrescentiae. The sequence continues at coordinate 6,456,935 of JAMZRA010000007.1, forward strand.
GTCACACTAGTGATCTCGAACCTTCGTAGGACTTCTGCGAGGACGTACTTTAGCTCAAGAAAGGCGTAACGTTGGCCTATGCAGCTGCGGATGCCGGCTGAGAAGGTGAGAAAGGCAAAAGGTGGATGAGGTTGAACTCCCTTTTCGACGTCAATTCTCCTTGTTCTTCTTTTGAGGCCGTCCACCATCGTTCCGGTTTAAAGTCGTCAGGTTGTTCATAGTAGCGATCATCTCGATGAACGTAAAGCAGTGGAATGTAGCAGTTACTGCCGGCCAGCAGCTTTTTCCCATTCGGGAGTTGCAGCTTTTCAGTGATTCGCCGGCCGACTATTTGGCCGGGCGGGTGAAGGCGCATCACCTCGCGAATGGCCGCCTCGAGGTAGCGCAGCCGCTTTAGGGTTTCTAGGCTGAAGAATTGCTCTTCATCTTCGTTTTCGTTGTTACCTCCTAGGACCGACTTTAGCTCTTCAGCGATCCGCGCCTGAACCGCCGGGTGGTGGCCAATGAGTAGGACGGCGTAGATGGCCACCTCGGCGGTGGTGTCGTGCCCTCCAAAGATGAAGGTACTCACCTCGTGGCGGATCGTTTTCAGGGTTAGGGATTCAGTGGAATTGTTTTGAATGTTTTTACTTGGAAGAGGAGGTACTTTTGCAGGAGAATGTCGATCAGTTTGGTTGGCTTGAAATTGGAGAAGGAGTTTGAGCGGAAGTACTCGAGTCGTCGGGCGATGACCTTTCCGGCGTACTCGTCCAGAAAGCGTTGATAGGCGAAGAGCCTTTTCCCGGCCGCTGTCCACCTGAAGAGCCAGTTGAACCAGTGGAGAGGGCGAAGGACGCGGTTGATGCTGCCGATGATGGCCGCCTTTAGGGACTCTCGGTACTGGGCAGAAATGGTTGAACTTTCTGCAGAAGTGGTTTCATCCACGCCCAGCGACGTCTCCTTGACAATGTCCAGCATGCAGTCCTCAAACAGGTGGCGAATGTCGGGTATTAAGGGTGATTTAGAAACTTCTAGGGCCGCCTCGAGGGCTTCCACCAGTCGGCGACTGTGTCGCCCGAAGATGGGCAAAAAGTCGGCCAGTGTTCGGTGGTGGAAGGCGGGCGTCAGCAGCCGACGGCGGCGGCGCCAGGCGTCGTCGTCTCTAGAAAAAAACAGATTTTTTGTTTGTTTTTTTTGAGTTTAGTGAATTGATCGCATTTTACAGTAGAAAGACTCCCTCTCCGAGCCAGGGCGCCATAAACCGGTACTCGCTGCCCTTGTTGACATTGGCCGGTGAGGTCAGCAGACACTTAAATTATGTTGGAGGTTATTAATTTTTGAAGAGATTTGATACAAAAAAGGAGTTTACTTCTATCGACTGGACGTCGGTGAGGACGTAGACTACCTGACGTGGGCCCATCCACAGGCGAAAGACGCCCTCAGAGCGGTAGTGATGGTATAGTCGGCCAAAGGTGCGATAGAACTCTGGGAAGATGAAAAGGTTGTTGACAAGAGGTAGATTAGAAAAAGTCATTTATATTTTTTGTTATATTCAGTTTGTTAACTTTTTTAGCGAAATTTCTTTAGTTTGAAAAAATGTCACTTTTCCTGCTTGAAGGCCTAGGGCCCCGAGAGCTAGGTTAGGTAAAAAATTATCAGAACATTGTTCCATCTTAGTGCGTCGTCCGAGAATCGAACTCGGATCGCCCGCGTGGCAGGCGAGCATTCTACCATTGGACCAACGACGCGCTGTTCGCTGAGGTGATCTACTTGCCCGACAGCTTTAAGCTTAGCGCTTGCTCGGCGGCGGCCGCGACGACGGCCATAAAGAGCTGCTGCTGTGCGCAGTGTTGAAGATAAGGAGGAGAAACCTGATTTCAGATATCCACTCTTCACTGCGCTTACCTCGTATGTAGGCTGCCTTGGAGGGGGACACTGGTGATTGAGAGGAAGATGATTGTGGCCGGCGAGGAAATTGGCTTGAAGTTGGTGGTCTGAAGAGACTGAGATTGCCCAGCAGAAGGGAGCTCACTGGCGGACCGGAAATGACGTCCACTGAGGCCCGGAAGCGGAGGTATTTTTTGTAGTAGTAGAATAGAATAGTTAGAAGTGGAAGAAAGAGTAACAGGAAGAGTAAACTCATGATTTTTGTGGTTTTAGTCTTTTTGATTTAAAATTGAAAGCTTTAGCTGATTTTTAGTTTTTCATGCGTTTGTAGAAAAGAAGATTTGTGGCTTTCTCAACTTGTACTTTTATATTTGTGTCTCTTATTTGCTGTCGTATTTAAAATGAATTTGAAAACTTATGCAAGAACCATTAGCGCGGATCTGCTCGTGTTTAGGCACCTCTCTCTGTTTTCCCAAGAACTGAAAGAGAGAAAAAGAGAATGAGATATTTGATGGGAACGCTAGATTTCCGCTGATCGTTGCCGGTTGATAAAAACCGCTGTGTCTTTCATTGCCAAACATAGTTTTTAAAATTTTTTATTATTGAAATGACAAGCATGAAAAAACAGCGATGATGATTACAAAACATTTACATTTAACACCTTTCCTAACACCTTCTCCTCACCTCCGCCGCCGCCGCTCAAAGGCCACCGAAATGAGGCCCATCGGCTTGAGGACGATGGAGATGCCGGGCGTCACCTCCTCCGGCCTGGTGACCGTCTTCACCTGGTACCGCCAGAGCAGCCGGGCGAGGACGTACTTGAGCTCCAGGAGGGCGTATCGCTGGCCGATGCAGGCTCGAGGACCCGCCATGAAGGGCACGTAGGCGTAGCTGGAGGACAGCTTTTCGGCGAAGCGGTCCGGGTTGAAGCGCTCCGGTTCGGGGAAGTAGGCGGGGTCCTGGTGGAGGAAGGCGGGGGCGACGTAGCAGGTGCTGCCCGCTTCGATGGTGACGCCGTTCTCCAGGTGAAGTGCTTCGTCCAGCTTCCGGCCCACCACTTGGACGGAGGGCCAAAGACGGAGGGCCTCCTTTACCGTCTGCTCGAGGTAGCGCAGGCGACGGAGGTGGTCGAAGGTAATTTCGAAGTTGGCTTCCTCTTCATTATCACCATCTTCTTCTACCGCTTCTGCTTCTGCGCTGAAGACCTCCTCCAGCTCTGCCAGTACCTTCGCCTGCACTTCCGGGTGGGCGGCGATGAGCATGGTGCTGAAGGTGAGCGCCGTGGCGGTGGTGTCGTGCCCGCCGACGATGAAGGTGTTCACCTCCGCTTTGATGGCGTGGTCGGTCAGGTGGAGGTTAGACGCTTTTTTAGAGTCTTTTGCGGCGGCGGCGGCGGCTGCCTGAAGTAAAATGTCGATGATGATCTGTCGGTTTTTGTTTTTGGATGAGTTTGAAGTGTTATTTCCCTCCTCTTCAATTCCACTGTCGTTGTTATTGTTGTTGTTGTTCAGTTCGTGATTATCCGTTTTTTGGTGGTGATCATCCCCGTTAGAATCGTCCGCCTTTTCAAACAATCGCCTTCGCTTCTTGATGACCTCTTCGGCGTATCCGGTGATCAGGTCAATGGACGACTTGAACTTCCTTCCCTTGTCGGTCAGTTTGTAGATGGCGTCGATCCAGTGCAGGGGCGTCCGGATGCGGTCTGAGATGCCGAAGAAGACCTCCTTGAGGGCGTTTCGGTAGGGCTCGTTGGTAGTCATGTCGGCCTGCTCGTCCAGACCAAAGGAGGTTTCTGCAAAATTAGGAGGAGTTGTAATTTTTGTTGCTGTTTGAAATTGATTTTTATCCTACCTTTAACAATGTCCAGCGTGAGATCTTCGTAGAGGGTGCGCATGTCTTTGATGATCACCGATGATTTCTGCTGGTGGTGATTTGCGGAGTTTCCATCTGAGAACTGGGCGTCCACTTTTCTAAGCAGCTTTTCCGTGTGAACATTGAAGATAGGCAGAAAGTCCTGGAGAATTTTCACGTGAAAGCCAGTGACTAGGAGCTTTCGGCGGTGGCGCCAGACGGAGGCTTCTCTGAAGAAGAAGAAGGAGGTTTTTAAAATTTTTAAAAGGTTTAAAACTTTATTTTTAAAAAACTTACGACATGAGCAGGCCATCGCCGAGCAGCGGTGATATGAAGTGGTACTCCTCACCCTTGTTCACATTGACGTGACTGCTTAGCAGTTTCTAGAAGTAAAGTTTTTGGAGTTTAATTTTTGTTTTTTTTGTTAGGGTGAAAAAGCTGCTTCTCTTACCTCAACAGCGGCGGCATTGGTGAGCACGTAGATGGCATTGAGTGGGCCCATCCACAGGCGAAAGACGCCCTCGGTGCGGTAGCGCTCAAAGAGGGCGGAGAAGCGGGCGTGGAATTCTAGTGATAATTTTTGTTGAACAGATTTGATAAAAATAAAAATAGTTTTTTCAAATGTGTTACTTACTTCTGACAAAGCCCTCCTTGCCTGGGCCAGTCCTGCCTGCCCTGTGGCTTGAAGAGATCAAGGTTGCCTAGCAGCAGCGACCGCTCCACCTTGGGCCCGGGAATGCGGTCCACGTGGGCGCGGAAGGCACGGTATCGGGTGATGAGGTAGGTGGTGATGAGGGAGATGAGTATGGTTATCAAAAGAGTTGTCGATAGCATTGTTTCAGAGAGGGAGATAAAGTGATATAATGTTTTGAAGAAAATCAAAGAGGAGGTAGTGAAGATTTATTCAAGGATTGGTAGAGCTAAACTGTCGTTGTTCGACTTTGGTTTGTTTGTAATTGTCTGTGTGTGTTTGTGTTCCACCTTTAAATAAACCTTGTCAGTTTTAGTCTTGTTGTTTTTTCAACCCTCACAGATGGCATAAAAAAGTATGTTGCCGACAGGTTTTACCTCACTATTGCAACAACTAAAAAATTTTAAACGAGAATGAGGTTGAGTGAGGTAGTGAGTATTGTTAGGGAAATTCCTGAAACCGGTAGTGATTGTGGTGGTGGTGGTTATGTCACCCGGTAGTGATAAGCTCGATGATGATGACTGTTTTGCGTCGACGTCAATTTTTTAATCGAACACACCTGATCAATAAAATGACGATGTTTGGAGAGAATGTCCACTCGAGCATTGTGCACTCTTTTCATTTTTAATAATAAAACCCCTAAACTTCTCCCAACTCCACAGGCGGTGTTGGCGTTGATGGAGATATTCCATTTTACGTAAAAAGATTTAAGCTAGTAAGGTGCAACAACATCAACAGGTGATGTATTGACCTTTTTTTCTTTTTCTCAAAGCTGCTATATTTAGCCCCGTCTTATGTTCTGTTGTTGTTTTCGCAATCCTCTGAGCCCTGATGACCTCATCGATATTTACCAAATCTCAATGTTTGTCTACCTGTGCCGGTGTGACTGTGTGTACATGTGTGTGTGTGATGTCAATGGAGTCTGTATATCAACATCGATACGGTTGCACTCGAACGAAAGCAAGGTAAAAAAGAAGAGAGAGGATGATGAGTGTTTCTTTCCCAAAGAGAAAAAAGTTACACTAGTTTTATGTGTCAGTGCGATATGGTGCTGATGGTGGTGGTACGGTTGAAAAAAATTACCACTTTTTGTATAAACAACATGTGTGTGTGTGTCTATTGCAGGTAGGTATCTTTCCTTTCTGTCTGTCGTACAAAGTGCAAAGCCTGCTGCTGTTGTTTGTTTTCCTATCTTTCCTGCCTGCCTTCCTTCCTTCTTTCATTTGGCTAACTTCTATTGCGTATGACAATGTGACTTTTTTTTATTGACGGCGGCGGTGGCTTTCCCTGACAATAAAACACGAGGATGAAGAATGAAGGAAAGATACATTCTAGAAGGTGATGGCTGCAAAGATGCGGGTGGTGGTGGTGAGGTGGTTAGGTAATAGCCAACTCTAATTGTTGATTACACATCATGCGTAATGGTTTAATTTTTCATTGAAGAATTAATTTGCTGCTAAGGAATTGCATTTTTTAATTCAAAACCACCTAAATAATGATTGTTTGAGAATACTGTACGATTATGAATTTTCTGTACTTTATCCAAGAAAAGTTGATTTTTATGTTTTTAGTTTTTTATTTCAAGGTAGACTTTTGACCTGAACAGATGTTTTTTTAGTGCATTTTATTTTTTTTAAAAAATATGCAGTTGATGAAAATAGATTGTCAATAGTCAATGAAAAGTTACCGTAGTTAAATAGGTTTAAAAACAGGAAGAGAAAAATGGCTAGGAAATCACTTTTACTCTTAATTATAATTAGATTTGATTCTTATCTTCTGCTATTGAAATACTTTACTTTACTACTGCTACTGAATGAACACTGGTACCTTGCACCTAATGCCTTGCAAAAGTGTGTGGAAAAACTTTTAATCGATTTAATTTTAAACTGAAGGTATTGAATGCAACAAGAAGTTTTTCATGGCCACCATGTTGATAATTATTGAAGATAATACCATCCAAGCTTGTCAGGCTATTTTTCTTCTGTGGTGGCCTATTTTTGAACACAGTTCAACAGGTATTAAGTTAGGGTTTTGCTTTAGAAAGGAAATTCTTTTTCTTTTTTTTCTACAATTATTTACTATGAACATCCATCGCCACCTTTTTCATCTTTTGTTGTTCTTGCTTTTTATCATCACTGGTTTTGCACATTGTTCACGCCATCAAAGCCAATACCTATCTGGCAGAAATGTTACCACCAGTAAAATCGACGCTTTCTACGACTCAACGGAGCGCATTGCCGCTACCTTCAATGATCGTTTTGCGGAAATTGCTAGTGAGATTAGAGCGATTTCTGAGGGTCAGCTAAGCAGTTCCAATTCAATTTGTTATCGCAGCATAGTGCAGGTCCTTGAGTCTGGCTATCGTTACGAATGGAGTGCAAAGAGTAAGTTCTTAAAAATTAAAATGGGATTTTAACTGAATTTTTTTTGTTTAGTGCTCCACTCAACTCTCATTCTCCACTCTCCGCCAATTACCTCCTCTCTCTTGTCCGAGTCCCTTTCCTCACTTGGCGACTTTGACCAGTGCCTGTCAGCTAAACCATTTCTCCACCATTTCCGACCCAAGTACTGTTTAGTCCACGTGATGACGCCTCAGTTTCCGTTTGAGTTTACGTTTCCTCCTTCAAAAGAGTCCACTTCCTATCTTTTAAAACTTTCCCATCAATGGGCTGTGGCTCGAAATCGGCTGACGATGCTCGCTGGAGTTTGCCTGCCGTCGGTTTGCAGCGCAAAGAGATTCAAAAGTTGCTGGAGAAATGTAAACTATTCTAGAGTGTTTGTTTTTGCTACTTTTCATTTACAGCATTTTTTTTGCAGATTTTCATTTTTATCTAAGCGGAATTCAGCTCAAAGTTGGCCACTGTCAACTAAAGACAGAAATTCTAAAGCTACAAAAATTGACCTTCCCTATACGCTTGCAAAGTATCTTCTACTTTCACTTCTTTTTCTCCTCATCTCAGCACCTTTATTTTCATTCACAAAAAATCTTCTACCAGCTGCAAATTCTACTTCTCAAATACTTTGCTGCTTTCATCTGGGCAAAAACTTTTCTTCCCTTTTGGCCTCTTCAAGAAATTCTTCTTTGCAAAGTAGTTCTAAACAAAATACGAACCTTCCCAAGTACGACCTTCGCTTCCTCCACGGCGCCCGCCTTTTGCTCACCACTTTTACAGTCAGCGCCCACGCCTTTACCTCCATTCCAGTTAGCTTCTTCAGTCGAGTGTCACACTTTAAAAACTACCCGTCTTTCTATGAGAAGTCCCAAGACCAGTACGGTTTACTTGATCCAATTGGCGATCGCGGCGGCTTCCTCATGGACTTTTTCTTTCTCTTCAGCGGCTTTCTGACCTCCTATCTGCTGCTAAATCTTAAGGATAGAATGAAACGACCGCCTTCTCTTCTCTTGTACGCTGGACTTCGGTGGATCCGCCTGGCGCCCTCTTTTGCCGCCTTCACCGCGCTCAGCATTGTAGTGCAAAAAGCGGGAGTTTCCGGACCACTTGCCCATGCCGATTTGACTGATCCTCACGTCAGGGGCTGTCGAAGTTCTGCCTGGTGGTGGGGACAACTGCTGCTTCCGCTTAACAACTGGTGGAAGATGGAGGACAGCTGTGGCCCCCACCTGTGGTTTGTCGCCGTAGACTACCAACTGCATCTTCTCTTTTATCCCGTTTTTCTGCTCCTTTTTTGGCGGTGGATGAAGGTGGCATATGCGGTTATTTTCAGTTTGATTGGCGTTTCAGTTGGTGGGCTGTTTTGGATTGCCTTGACTGGAATGGCAGAAGTGCCTCATTTTGGGTTTACGCATAAGTTTGATAAAGAGTAAGTGAAGAAAACATGTTTTAAAAAAATTTTAACTTTAAATTTTTAAGGATTCCCTTCACCGATATCCGTCTGTTGTACACGACGCCGTTAATAAGGGTGTTGCCTTTCTTTTTAGGAGTGTTGATCGCAGTTCACCTTCTTGAATCGCCAGAACTTTGTCCAAAGAAAAGAGTAATCACTTATTGTTTCAATGTGTCTAGCTTTCTAAAAACAGAATTTTTGATATTTTTTGTTCAGAAACACCAGGAACTCATTTTTTGTAGTTGTTTTGCCCTCACTGTGCTGGTCATCCTCTCACCGACGCCCTCTTTTATCACTGAAAGTGGTTCCGCCCTCCTTGCAACGCTCTACTACCTACTTCTTCAATCTTTCCACAGCATCCTCGCGGCATTCTTCTTCTACCGCTTTCTCATCTCTCGAGGATCGCTCTTCAAGAAGCTCTTCTACTCGCCGGCTATGCTTCCCTTCAGCCGCCTTTCCTATGGAATGTACCTCCTCAATCCACTGCTCATCTGGACGTACTACTCCAGCGTGCGAACTCCCGTGGAGTTGGGCAGTGCCTGGCGACAGATGCTTTTTATGGCCTCCATCTACTTTGGCTCCTTTGTCTGCTCGATGGGACTTTATGTGCTGGTAGAGGCGCCCTTTGCCGCCCTTTCAAATGTTGTGATCAGTAGATCAGCGGCAGAGGGGAAGGCTAAAGAAAAGTAGTAGCTGGAAATGTTGTGCCAAACTTTCCAAGCAATAGTAGTAGTAAATAAAAGTGCACTGACATTTAATTACTCATCATTGACCACCACCTCCACCACCTTCCTCCACCTGATCCAAAAATGGCCCATCAATGCCGTCATTGAGCGTTCGGTAGTAGGCGACCACCGGTCCGGGACAGGGCACCAGCATCGAATTCTGCACCCATCCAAAGGCGTGTGCCGGACAGGGCACGTAGCGGAGGCGAATGTGCGGGCCCGGCCAGCGAGGGTCCACACAGAGCAAAATAGAGTGGAGCATGGTGGGCGGGCCGTAGTAGGGATGGACAAAGCCCTGCTCCTCCGCCTCCTCCGCCACCACCACCTGGTTCATGTCGACGCAGAAGAGCTGAAAGGCCCGATCAACGCGCCCAGGGTCGTACACCTCCTCAACGTCGCCCGCCAGTAGCTCTCTGGCAATTGCCAATTTGACCTGATCGAGACGGTAGCCCAGGGCGGTGCCTCTCGGGCGGCCCCGTTCGTCCCGGGGGCGGATGCCCTGCTCCGCAAGCCACTCCCCCACGCGAAGCCGCCCCCGAACGGTCTCCGCGGCGATGCGAAAGTACTCGGTGACGCTGCTGAGGCCGCACATGGCGCGCATCTGGTCCCACGGGCGCGGTAGAGGGCGTTCACCTTGCGGCGGCGGGCTGTCTCGGTTTTGGCCGTCACCGCGGCCGCCTTCAGCCACACGTCGCCGTAGAGACGTTCCAGCTCGCGGATTTTGGCGTTTTGAAGGGGTGCCTCCCGGCGACTTCTCTCTCGACGAGCCTCCTCTGTCGGCCCAAAGGCCGCCTCTCGCTCCAGACTGCAGTTGGGCGGCACCCACAGCTGCAGTGCCCACGCCTTGTCTGGTACCGTTGGGTCGGTGGGCGGAGTCGGCTGCAGCGCCTCTCTGCGAATGCCCGCCGCCCTCTCCCGCCGACGGATGTCAGCTGTTGGAAAAGCCCAGCGGTAGAAAGCGTTTGCGGGTGATGACACCGCCCTCGGCCGGCGGCCAGCGAAGGACAAAAAGGTGGGCGGCGCCGGGAGGTAGTGGTTCTGCTGGAGAGGAGGGGGTGGTTGTGGTTGGTTTGCCTGTTCTGCTGCCACTGCCGCCTCCACTGCTGCGGCCAGTCGGGCTGCTGCTGCTGCCAGTTCTACCGGTGCTGGGATTGGTTCTGGTGCTGGCGCTTGTCCTTCTGCAACATCTGCTGCTTGTGCTGCTCTCATGGCTGCTTCTCGAGCTACCGCCTCTGCGTTGGCCACCTCTTGTGACTCGTCCTCTTCAAAGGGCGCGCGCCTTCCGGGGTCTGGGGTGGCCGTCGAGGGTAGTGGTACTTAATGTGGACTAGAAGGAGAAGGAGGGTGAAGAGAAGACAGGTAATAGTGGTTGTAGAGGTAGTGGTCATCATCAATTTGCTGCAGAATAAAGTGTGTTGGCTGGTTGAGCAAACGCCGCTTTTAGATGGCAAAAAGTGGCTAAATTCAGGTAAGTAACTGGCAAGCCAGCAATCAATCAACTAGCTGAATGTCAGAGCAGAAAAACAGTGGTTTGGCTGTTGATATACGCTAGCAAACTACTTTTTCGAATGTCGGTTTTCTGTTAATTGGAAAGAGTTTGTAACAACAATGAAATTTAAGAAACTTTTTGCAACTTTTTTGTAATCAAACACTTTCAAACAAATATCAAAAGTAGCCTGAAATGCTTTGAGGCAAACAAAAACTGCTGCTGTTTTATTTGCGACAAAAACTGTGTGTTCTGGCTAAACACACACAGTGAGTACCAGACACACAGTCAGTTGGCCTCCCTCTCCCCTCTCCTACACCTGCCCCGCCTCTCCTACAAAAGGCCCATCAATGCCGTCATCAAGCGTGCGGTAGTAGGCGACATCCGGTCCGGGACAGGGCACCATCAAGGGGCCGGCCACACGTTCCACTGCGCCCAGCGGACAGGCAACATAGCGGACCGCCTCGTGGGGTCCCTCCCAGTCGGCGTCCACGCAGAGGAGCACCGTGTGGAGCATGGTGGGCGTGACCGGGTGATGGCCGTTCTCCTCAATCAGCGGCGGCAGCGGTTGGCCCTCCTCCTGGAACTCCTCCCAGTGCCACTTGATTGGTCGCGCCCGGTTCAGGTCGAGGCAGAAGAGGCGAAAGGCGCCTCGCGGCCAGCCAATGGCGTTCCAGAAGACGCCCTCCACGCCGTCATGCAGCGGCCAGAAGGGCTGACGGTCGTCAGGGCGGATGTTCATCGCCTCGAGCCACTCCCTCACCGGAAACCACCTGCTCACCGTCTCGGAGGCGATGCGAAAGTACTCTGTTGGGTTGGTCAGGCCGCACTGGGGCGCCACTTTGCCCCACCGGCGCCGGTAAAGTGCGTTCCGCAGTCGGCTGCCAGGGTCCTCTTGCCGGTTGATGGTCGCCGCTTCCAGCCAGTTGTGCCCGTACCGCGGTCGATTTGGCGGATTTTGCCGCCTTCAGAGGGAGCTCCGGCGCATTCGCGCCCGACGGGTGTTTCTCCGGCGGCCAAAAGCCAGCTCCCGTTCCCGGCTGCAGTTGGCCGGCAGCCAGGCGAGCAGCATCCACGGAGTGGGCGGAGCTTGAGGGTCGGTGGGCGGCACCGGTTGAAAGGCCTCTCGCTGCATTGCAGCCAAGTCTAGAGCTTCCTGGCGCTCTTCGGGGCTGCGAAAGGTTTCACGGTAGAAACGCCTACAGGTGATGCTCCGCCCATAGGCGGGCGGCCAGACGAGGACGAAGAGGTGGGCCGTCTCTGCGGGCTGCCCCATCTGCCGCTGTTGCTGTTCGGGGTCCGGCTCCAGGGGCGGCAGTGGTCCGTCGTCCCACTCCGCCCCCTCCTCCTCCTCCTCATCTCCCCACAGAAAGAAGTTGTTCTCCTGTGCCCGTTGCGCCGCCCTCTGTTCGTCGCCCAGTGCTATGCCAGCCTCCACTGTTTCGTCCCATTCAGTTTGGCGGTTTCTTCCGGCTTTGCTGTTTGCTTCACAGTGTGGAGGTGATTGCAGGAAGAGGAGGAGAAGGAGGCATAAAAGAGTGCTGTTGGTGATCATCATTTTGATCAGCAAAAAATTTGCTAGCTGTTTGAGCAAACGCCGATTTTTTTGCAGGAGTAGCAGAACTCCAAAAACTATCGGCAGAAAAGTATAGTAGTCAAAGTAGTAATAGTAGAACCAACAATCAATAGCTAGCTGGGTAACAGAATTGTAAATAAGAGATTTTGAGACTGATATACTCCCGTAAAACTGATTGTTTGCTGGGAAAAGAAATCGAAGTTCTCAACAACTTGAACAGCAACAATAGCTGCCTGCAGTGATAAAAAAATGTGAAAATTTTAAAAGTGTTTATGCTTGTTTCTAATGATCAAAGTATCCTTAGAGTATATTAACTAACTTTCCATACATTTTATTTGTTAATAAATTTTTTACCAAAAAAGCACAATTTAAATTTTTAATAGCAACAACACCCTAAATTTAAACTTTCAGTTCTCTAATGTGTTCATTTGCTCTGCCAACTGAATTCAAAATTAGACATTTGTTTGACTGTAACTAGGAGCAATAAGTACTGGAATTGAGCTCCGGATTTAAAAGTACGAGTTTTAGTCGTCTAGATTTACGCCTTCAATGCACTTGCAAAATTGTTTATCAGAACATACTTTAAATAAACTAAACAAATCGCTACATGGGGTTTAATTAATAAAAATCGTTCAATACAGTAAAGCAGGAGTTACTGTGTTCCTTTTGATAAACATTGATAAAAATTGCTGATAAAGCAAACCAGATAGCAAAAAGCGTCGCACAATTCTTTTGATCATTGCTTACAGTTTTATAATGCAATAATTGTTACTTTTTTGTAAATTTTTAATTAACGACAAATTATCAACAGCTTGGCAATCTTGACGTAGGATTTTGATAATCAAGTGCAGGCACTGATGCATAACAATGTTACACCGGGCAGAATTTATATTTTTAATAAACAAAACGTTCTGCACACGTGAAAAAATGGATTTAAGACACAACCTTAAACAGCGATTCAGAATCATATAAAAAGAACAGCAACTGTTCAGTCAAATCACACAACTCAACAACTTTCCTTTCATTTGTTGTTTTAACAAAACAAACAAATCATTAAATCAAAAATGTTATTTCTCACCGCCACCTGTTTGCTTTTGCTGGCCACCGCCGGCGGCAGCTTTCAGCAGTCCTTTGCCTCTGTTGATGTTTCAAAATCTCTAGAGAAGAACGTCACCATCTTGAACTTCACCACCAACACCACCAAGGTGGAGAATGGCAAGCCCTTCCTGACCTCGTGTCACATCTCAAATTTCACCGATCACGCCAACCGCAACTACAACGTCCGCTTCTACCGGTCAAATCGACTGGATTCGCGACAGTGTGTTGCCACCTACAAACTGACAGGTAAGCTAAAAACAAAATGACTACCTTGACTAAAGCCACTTTTTAAATCCAAAAATCCTTTCCTTCTGCAGTCAAACCCTCCGGCGTCCAGTCGCTGATCTTCGATGCAGACACGCCCTACTATTACTTCAGTGCCACGCCCGGCGCCCACTTCGCCTACCCCACCTTTGAGGTGGTGGTCACGGCGAAGGAGGTGAACGACGAGGCCGACCTGCGCAAGAACTACTGGTGCGAGCTGGAGGTTCTGCCGAAGATGAACGCCACCCAACCGCCGGAGCCGCTGGTCGTCTCCAACGTCTGGGTAAACACGCCCCTTCTCCGCTGACCGTCAGCGGCCCCCTGGCCTCTGACCCGAGCAACAGCACCTCACCGCCAGCTGCCACGTCCACCACCTGGAGCAGCGCATCCGCAAGGGCCCGGAGTACCAGGTGAAGCTGCTGCTGGCCAATCACGCCAACCTAATCTCCGACCGGTACAATGAGCTGGCCGTCTTCCACGTGCCCACCCTGGGGCCGATGATGTTCCTGCGCAATGACTCTACCTGGGCCGGACGGCGGTGTCCGAGGGCGACAATGACGCCCTGCCGCTCTTTTGACTTTGTCACCGCACCTGGGGCAGCACCAAGAAGGACTACTTTGCCTGTCGGCTGGAGGACCCGCAGTCCGACTGGAAACAGGTCACCTCGGACCGGGTGCTGCACTTGTAGCACAGCTATTCACAATGAGTGTGTTAAAATGATTTATTACAAAAAATAAAATTGCAATTTTAGTTTAGTTTAAAAATGAGTGCCATTTGTTTATCAAATAAAAAAAGTTTAAAAATAGCAAATAATATTTTTAATCCGGTTTTTGTGACCAACTAATTAATGTCCCTTTTCTTTCTGATAAACTTGTTGCCAAAGTAGAGCACAAAAGATGAGTAGAGCAGTACTAACTGTAACGATTAAAACGGTAAAAAAAATTTAGCAAAAAGCTGTTAACTGTACTCTTACCTCCGATACAAATTCCAGTTCAGGGAGCGCCCATTTTCCAAGGGTTTAAAAGCCAACTCCTTTTCCGATCTCCAGATCATCTCATAGTAAGCCGACAGTTTGAGCTGTTCTCGGCACCAAACAGTGTTCACTTTGTGCGCCCCAACGAGGGTTTGCGTTGCTGCAGTCCATTTTACCGACTTTGTGAGCACCCTTACGCCCCAAGATGGTCCCCAAACTGTCCCAGAAAGGGAAATTTGGTTTAAGTCGAGCGACCACCGGGTAATTCCCCCCAAAAAAGAACATACGGCAAATAGGCAGGGGGCAAGATGATTTGCCGCAGGGTTTTCGGATGAAAAAATAAGGATAGGGGAAAAAGTTGGGTGAAAGGCGTTTGTAGGCGGGTAGTAGGCGATGTCGGAGGATGGTGCTCTCGTTAGGCCCCAAAGGAAGACGGTGAGGGGGGGCCCCGTCGGTAGGCAGGGGTAGTCCAAATTTGGTCAGTGAGCGAGGTTGCGGTTTTTGCGGACGATGAGATGATGTTGTGCGTGGTACCGTAGCTGTCCTCCCCATTTCCCTTTTTCAGCTTTCCCTTTAAACCCCTAACCGTTCGTCTTTTTGTTGGGTACTCTGCCCATAGATCCCCACCGGGTAAGCAAGAGCGGCACAAGAGGACAGCATTTTTTGAGTCCCGCACATAAATGTCGCAAAAATGAAGAAGAGCAAAGTAAAAGGGAAACGGTGATAATCTCTTGCTGATGAATTTAAAACATTCAAGGGGGTGTGCGATATGAAAGTAATGAAGCTCACAGCCCTTTAGGGGCTGTCCCCAAAAAAGAGGCGAAGGCATCCTTCTCCAAGTAGGGAGTGTTTTAGTTGGTTGGAAAGCAAAAACCCGCTTGGGGGGGGAGAGCAAAAAGTAAAGAGGGGGAGGTGTGAGGCCCTTTAAATTTTTAAAAGTTTAGCAGTCCCTTTTTCTGCTGCTTTTACGAACTTTTTTTTGCCAGGCCCATTTAAGCTGAGCCCCCTCGAGCCCACCCCCCGGCGTGCGGTGCGCCCAGACCGGGGGTTGAATGGTAGTACAGGGGCGAAAGAGGCGAAAAGAGGGAGCGCGAGAAAGGGGCCAGAAATAGGTCACCGCTAAACCGGGAAAAGGGCTCGGTAGGTTTTCGGTTAAAATCCAAATTTCAAAGTAGGGTATGCGGTAAAGAACCCAAAAAGCGCGAGGAATTGACCCTCAAAAAGGTAGCAAACAGGGGACCATCGGCGGTGGGGTAAAATCCGCTGCAAAGCAATGGTCACCACCTGGGGTGGGGGGTGACTGAAAAAAAAAATTGACAATTCCCAAAAGATTTTTTTTGTTTGTAGGATAGGAAAGTTTTAGAAAAATTTTATTTAAAAGTAAAATTGAATTTTTTTAAATATGTTTTGCGTTTTTTAAAAAGCCCTTTAAAATAACAATAAAGTAATTTTTGAATATGCAAGCATTTTGTTTGTGAATTTTTAAAAAGATAATTAAATTTTGGTAAAAATTTTTAATGTCCTAATTGTGGTAAAGAAAATTTATTTTTAAAAAAACTTTACCAAAAAAAACTGTAATTGTCAAAAGTAAATTTGTTTTGAGGCCCAAACAAAACAAACTTTTGATATTTTTTTAGACTTTTTTTTTTTTGGAAAAAATTGTTGAAAGAGGCAAAAAAGGGTAAAGCAATACAATTTTAAATAAAAACAAAAAAAGGTAAACAGTAATTGACTGTGGCCCTTCAAGCCAAAACCAATTACAAAAAAGTTTATAAAATATTAATAATTTTTCATTGGGTTTTGTGTTTCTAATTAGTATCTTTTCTTTTTGATAAATTTATTGCCAAAGTAGAAAAAAAAGGAGTAGAGCGTACAAAATGTAACGATTTAAAGGGAAAAAAAAATGTTAGCGAATAGCTTTTAACGTTACTTTACCCCCGATCAAATTTCCAGTTCAGGGGGAGTGCCCATCCCAAGGTAAAGGCCAATTTTCTTGTTTCCCCAAAAAAAATCCATAGTAAGCGACATTTTGAGTTGTTCTGGGCCCAAAAAAACGGTGTTATTTTGTGCGCCCAACGATGCGTTTGTTTTGCGCAGTCCATTTTCCCAAAAAGTTGGAGAGTTTTACGCGAAAAAAATGGTCGCTAAAGTGCCCAGAAAGAGCAATTTGTGATTAATCGGGCGACCATGGGTGATGCCCCCAAGAACAGCAGACGGGAGAAAATGGCAGGGGGGGGATAGGATTGTCGGGGGGTTTCGGATGAAAAATAAAAGGAAACAAATTTGGGTGTGATAAGGGTTGTAGTGCAGGTAGTAGGCGTGTCGGCGAGAGGTGTCTCATTTAGGCGAAAAAGAAAGACGGTTAGACGGGCGTGGGAGTGCGGAAGTCAGAGGTAGAGCGACAAAGGGTTCAGTGAGCTGAGAGGTTGTTGTTTATTATAAAGATTTTAAATAATGGTGTAGTAGTGTTCCTTCTTCCACTTCCTTTTCAGTTTTTTTTAACCCTACCATTTGGCTTTAGAAATCGGTACTCTGCCCCATAAACGGCGCCGCCAGGTCAGCGAAAAGCGGCACCCCCAGGTACAACGCCTTTTGACATACCCCCAAAACCCAAATTTGCAAACAATGTAGTGGAGCAAAACTCAGTTGCAGAAAAGTGATAATTTTTTTCTGACAGATTAAAGGTTCCAACGGTGCCAACGTATGAAATAATGAATGTTCATAGACCCATAAACGGCGGGTCCCCCGGGCCAGGAATGGCCCCCTTTCCTAAAGTAGGGTAGGTTTCATTTTGGTTAAAAAGTACTATCTTTAGTTTGGAGGGAGAGCAGTAAATGAAGAGAGGCTGTGGCGCCGGTCAATTGACGGGCGGCAAGTTCAGCGTGTGATTTTGCTGCGCAAAATTTTCCTGACGCGACGCTTTTTAAAAACTGAGTCCCGAGATTGTTCCCCCACCAGATGGCGGGGCGACCAAAAAACTAAGCGGTCTGAAACGGTAGTACAGCAAACAAACAAAGGCGGAAGGAGGAGAGCAACGGGGAAAACGGTTTAGCAGGATAGAAACCCCCGCTGGCCGGGAAAGGCAGCTCGGTAAAAACGTACTTACTTCCCCGATTACATTCAACTCAAAGTAAGCTGAAAACGTCAGCAAAAAAGCAAAAACTTGATACAAGGTATTGAGCTTAAAAGGGAGGTAACGGGAAATAAGGTAACCAAACCGAGGGTTTAGGCGGAGGACAGTCCGCTGCCTGAGGCAATGACCTCCACCTGGTGATAGAGGTGGTTGAAAAAAATGTTGACAATTTTCTAATATATTTCATTTTGCTGTATGTGTTTGATAGGCAACTTTTATTCAAGCAAGAAAAAAATTTGAGTTTGAGTCTCCACTTGTTTATTTTTTTCTGAAATAAAGCTAATTTTAAAGCTACCAATAACATTAACATTTAAATATGAAAGTGCATTTTGATTTTTTCCTGTTTAAAAAGGAAATTTTTAAAACTTAATAAAATTTAAATATTACTAATTAGTGTCTAAGATAAATTACTTTCTGCATAAAAAACTTTACTTAAAAAATAGTAATTTTTCAAAAAATCATTGGTCTTAAAAGGTTAAAACAAAACGACTTTGGACTATTTTATTAGAAACCCTCTTTCCTTTCTGATAAACTTGTTGCCAAGTAGAGCAAAAAAAGACGATTTAGAGCAGTATTAACGGGTAAAATAAAAAACAAAAAGAAAGTGTAGTAAACAGTAATTGACGGGTGCCTTTCAACCAAAAAACCAACTTACCTCCAAGACAAAACTCCGGGTTCATAGGAGAGCCCATTTAAAACTTTTGAAAGCCAACTCCTTCTCGGGATCGCCAAACCATTTCATAGTACGTTGACAGTTTGATCTGCTCCTGGCACCAAACTGAGTTCTTTTTGTTCGCCCAAAAAATGCTTTCGGGCGTCGCAGCCCTTTTTTGCCAACGGTTGTGAGCATGCCCTTGTGCGCCAAATCGTCCCCCAAAACTGGGCCGGGGGAGGGCAATTTTGTGATTAAGTCGGGCAACTACCAAGGTGATTGCCCCCCGGGGAAAAGCATTTGGGGATAAATTTGGGGGGTTTGGAAAGTAGGGGGGTGACATTTACTAGAGTTCCCGGTGAAAGAGCAGAATGGAAGCAAAGTTGGCTTTGCCCAAGGTGGTTTATTTGCGGGGTAGTAGGGATATCGGAAAATGGTGGGGGGGGGTTCAGGCGCGAAGGAAAACGTTAGCCGGGGTGGGCGTCCCGGTAGGCAGAGGTGGCGCGACTTGGGTTTAGTGACCCAAAAAAGATGCGGGCTGAGCTCATTTTTTCCCGGGTTAACTTTCCTTTATTTAGCTGGGTTTTAATTTTACGATACTGGGTCAAGCAGCCCCCACCAAGTCAAGATGAGGGGTACCAGTAGGTACAACGTAGCTTCGACGTACCGCCAAATTATTACTGCAAAGGCTACAGTAATGCAAAGCAAAGTGGCCAACAGTGAAGATGAGCTTTCACTGCCAAAAAGCAGCTGGTAAAGGGCATGGAGGTACCTGGTGACAAGAAAACAAGGCTGAATGTGCTGCTCAATCAGCACTCGCAGGCGGCAGGCACCAAGGAGAGGCGAATGGTAGTCCTTTCCAGCGTGGGGTAGTGCTCAGTTGGTTGGACTATCACTACACCAGTTTTGGGAAAAGGCTGCCCTGACGGTTTTGCTCAGCACTTCAGACGGAGCCCTGTTCGTGCCCACAACAGATCGTGAGGTGCGACCAGACCAGCGGTCTGCACGGTAGTACAGCAGTCGGAAAGAGGCGGAAGGAGGAGAGCAGCGAGAGAGGACAGCAGGATGGTGACGGTCTGCTGCGAAGAGCACTGCGTCGAGGGTGCTCTGCCATGACTCCACCTCAAAGTAGGCTGGTATGTCGGCAAAACAGGCAAAAGGTCACCACAAGGTATCGAGTTTCAAAGGGTAACAGCACAGATGATCACCGGCGGTAGCGGATGACAGTCCGTTGCTGAGGCAATGATTACCACTTGGGTGAGGTGGCTGAAGAGGAGTGGACAAACTTTTTCAAAGCATTTCATTTGTTGTGTGATAAAAAAGTTTTATTTTAACAACACATGCAAAAAGAAAAATTGCGTTTAAGCTTTTAAAGTACTTGTTTAGTGTCTTTTGTGGTATAAGGTAATTTGAAAACTACCAAATTCGCTAAAAAATTTGAATTGTGCAAGTTTATTTTTATTTAGACAATTTAACAAAAATCATAATTTAAACTTAAAGTTTTAATGTGTTTAATTAGTAGGCAAAGATAAATTACAGGCAAAAAATTACTTGAAAATTAGTAATTGCTAGGCAATTATGTATTCAAGGCTAAAGAGAACAGAAAAAGAATATAACCGTTAATGTTTTTGAAAATAGAAAAAATCAAAGAAGAATTTAGAAAAACGGGTTGTTTTATACAGTAGTTGACTAAATAAAAATGTCTAAAGTTCAAGAATTGTCTATCGTTAACCGTTTTGCTAGGAAGTTTCAAGATCTCTTTTTGAACACCCTTCACCGCAGGTGGTAACCATTCATCACCGGAGTTTGGTTGCAGCTGAAGCGGAACAGCCAGAAAATGGTCATCTAAAAGTTCAATTGATTTTTTGATGATCATCGGCGCCCCTGGCCCTTCTCTTTCGACTGGTTACCCTCACAGTGTGCACTTTTTTAGCAGTGCCCGATACACGGCGTTTTGGATTTGACATGAGAAACATTTTTTTCTGGTTTGAAGGAAAGATTCTATTTTTAAACGGTTTTGTTATTCTTCGATTTGTCACTCATTGGTCAATTACCTTCTGTTGTTTTGTTTTAAAAATCTGGATCCGTTCGTCTGGGGGCACTTGTATGATTTGGTGGTAAATAATAGAATGAATGATGCTGAAACCTAGAACAAGTCAGGTCTCCTGGTTTTACTTTCTAAACGAGTCTGCCTCTTCATTTTGAAACAGTTTTAAAATCTTCTAAAAGAGTGAACCTTCAATTTTACCCAAATCTGGAGCCACTAGTTCGCCTTCGCTGTCAGCTGATTACTTTCAACCTTGAAGTGCAAACCTTTGCTGCACTGCTCACCTACTTTCTCTCCATGTTCTCAGTATTTTACTGCCTGTTAGCAGTGTTGCGAGATGTGAACACTCTTGAGATGCTGCTCTTCCAGATTGTCCTCATCTACGCCACTGTCCTGGTGAATTACACCTTACTTGTGGTCACCCTTTTTGAGGCACTGCTCATCACTCTGCTGTGCACCGTCTACACTGAACTGTACCGACAGCTGAACAAACAAAAGTTAGCGATCAAAGCTGATTTGTACACTCTGACTCGCCTTATTGCTGGCCACCTTCGTTTGACTCCTTAATTTCCGATTTAATCAACAAATCGTCTCTAAGGTGATCACTCTCTATTTTTTTGTAAAGCTCCCGTGGGCATCTTTCGGCACTGCAACGGTACTACACTGAAGCAGGCGAGCGATGCATCATCCAGTACCTGTTTCAGGCGGTACATGTTTTTCTTTTGGAGTGGTCATTTGTAGAGTTGCTCATTTTAACGAAAAAATTGTCGAAGTTCAAGAAGAAAAATCCTGCAACCTGGATCTTTTGCAAAGAAAAGAAAAGTTTTGGTTGTTTTGAAGCAACTCAAACTGTCGACTACATTTATGAAATGATCGTTTGGAAAACTGAGCATAAAAGACGGGTTGGCTTTACTGCCACAGGACAGACATTAACCGAATGTTTGTGACAAAAGTAGGCGTAACATATTTGAAATGATATTAAACAAAAACGTGCTCCATTTTTACCTTTTTCTTCTTTTTCAGCTACTGATGCTCTACTCGGCATTTGTGCTGCTGCTTCAGCAAACACTACCTTGACCGAAGGCTTCTTTACCCGTTTGATAGTTGATGAGCAGTTTTGCCTGGAGAAAAAGTTTGTGGCAGAGTATGTGGAGATGCAGGTCAGCGATGAAGAGTATATAAAGGCATAGAGTCAATCACTGAAAAAGATAGGAAAATCTTAAAGGATGTTCTTGAAACGCTAAAAGGAGATTGATTTTAGCTATGATTATGAGGCTATGAATTTGACTAATTTAGAAGCAGGTCACTCGGATCGGGTGCTGCACTTCTAAGTTGATGCTTGCTCCAAATTGAAAGTGTGTGCTAACATTTTTAAATTATATTTTAAGCAAAATAAAGTTGCAATTTTAGTTTATATAGTCTCCTCTAGTCAAGTGTTGCATTTCTACACTACCCCCACCTCACCACCATCTCCAGAAATTTGTACAGGCGACTGAGTCATTCGTTTGCAGCAATACGACGGTGTACTGGAGCGCAAAGCCGAGCATGGAGAAGCACCGTCGACTGGCGAATGCTGAGACAATCGTCGAGGAAGGAGACGGTGAAACGGGCACGAAGCGATCGCAGCTCGCCAAAGACCAGCCAGCCATTGGACGACCAAGGCTGCTGTTCAGCAGTAGTAGTTGGACTGCTTCTGCTGTGTCGACCCTAATCAGCTCTCTCACCTCCCGGTCGGGAAGGCGCTTGTCAGGCGATGAGCACCAGGCGGAGGAGGGCGTACACGCCGAAGGAGAAGATGGTGGAGACTAGTATGCTGCTGCTGGGGCTGCTCGCTTGTCTGTTGACTGCTCTGATGGGAGAGGAAACAGCAGCTGCCGATGATGGACAACACGCTGAGGGTGAGCATGGTGGAGAGGGGCAGGCTGAAGTAGGCGAGGATGCGCCGGAAGTGGACGGCCAACGCAGACAGCTGCTCGGTAACCTCCTCCAGGCGGCACTCTTCCAGACCACCCTTTTCTCCCTCCACCTCTTCAATTGACGCCCTGATGTGCCGAACGTGCGGCGAACAGGTCATTGTGTAGAGAAAAAGGTCGGCCACATGAGGTGAGTGAGGTAGTCGCCGAAGTGCCACGCGCTGAGGAAGACCATCTTCAGCAGCTCGTTTCGTGTTGCATCGTCAACTTCCGGTCCGGCTCTAGCAGGCATTGAAATAGCAGTACCAAACGGCTGCGGTTGAAAAGCAGCAGACTGACAGTGGTCAGGCGGCACAGGACGGCCAACTTGATGGCAATTACTCGGCCGATTGTCCAGCGGAAGTTTACGATATTTGTGGAAG
The DNA here is from genome assembly GCA_024499935.1 of Tyrophagus putrescentiae. Classification (NCBI taxonomy): domain Eukaryota; kingdom Metazoa; phylum Arthropoda; class Arachnida; order Sarcoptiformes; family Acaridae; genus Tyrophagus; species Tyrophagus putrescentiae. The sequence goes on from JAMZRA010000007.1 coordinate 6,479,478, forward strand.
GCTGTTGCTTTTCCTTCTCCTCTTTATCGTCCTGCAGACTGTTGGCCAGCTCGGCCAGCTCCGCCACCAGCCGTCCGCCGTACAGCAGATTGGCGCCATTGTTGGCGATCATCCGACGATGAAGACGTACATGATGGACTGCATGATCAGCCGCAGCAGCGGCTTGATGTCATCGAACTCGGTGTTGTAGCGGCGATGTTGATGAAGTCGGTCAGCTTCATCGGCTCGTCCATTCGCGAGGGCTGAAGTACATCGGAATGACGGTGAAGGGCACCAGGAAAAGAATAATCACAGTAGCGTTTGCGAGAATGAAGAAAATGCTTAAAAGAAAGTTGAAGATGTTGTGGCGATCATTTCCTCCCTCTCTTTTTGATTCAGTGAATATGACGCCGGAGAAGGAGAAGGAGCACCCAAGCAGTACCGGACATGGTGACGAGGTGCTTCAACTCCTTTGGGTAGGCGGCGATTTGCAGTGCAAAGCCGTGAGATTGCACGCCCGCAATGACCTTCTCCATGAGGGACCATTTGGCAAATTATTTGTTCAAAATGGAAGCAGTTCAAAATAAAAAACAGCTAATGAATGATCTAAATGCGTTTCATAAGTTAGCTTGCTGACTAATTGGGCTAATCATTTAATTGGGTAATCAATAAATAGAGAGGAAGAAAGGTTCTCCTTCTTATGTCGACAGTTTTACTTCAAAACGCTGAACAGTGTAACAAAAAAATGCTGGTTTGTTTTTAGCTTTTGTTCCCAGTGGTTGTTACGGTGGTAGTCTTTGAAGTAGGCACTTTTGAGGATTTCCCTTCTTTGAAGGGAGCGACTTTGTTTACCTGCAGAAGTTAACTTGGTGACTGGTGCTTCTTCACTACTCAATTGATTGCTCTTTCGACCACTTTGCCCAAATTCCCCACCACCACCACCACCATCATATCATCGTAATCTATTCCATCATCTTTGCAGTAGCCGTAGCAGTATAACCCAATGCCGCCAACAATGGCAATGCCCAGAATTGCAATGGCAAGCGGTACGCTCAAGAGGCTCCATCGTCGTCAGCAGGACTGCTGCCAAACGGGTCCACAATGTTTCTTTTAGAATCTCATTACCGGTCACATTTGAGACGGATAGATCAGGTAGGAAGCAAGTAGACCAAGGAAAAGTGCTCCACTGATGCCGCCGTTATGCATTTTAACCCTGCAAAAAGATACACCAAAACAATAAACTTAAGTTTTGAATTGAAATCATGCCTTACCTTTTCTAAGCTTCTTTTTTGTAACGGGAACTGCTGCTGCTGCTGTTGCTGTTCCCTGAAACACCCTCTTAAGAGCATTCTCAAGCTCATCCGAGTAGGCAAAACGATAGGCAGCCATCAGTCGAGGAGCAAAGGCAAACATAAAGAGGTGTCTGGACATTTCAGGTGTTTTTCGATTTCTACTAGTGCCTCCTGAATAGCTCTTTTCCTCTGAATCATTGGAGAGAAAGGCTACAAGCAGGTCTCTTAAGGCGACTGGTTTTGATGCTGCTTTTCCTGGTACTTGGCCAATGCTGAGAAGGAGATTCAAGTTCGGCGGTGGCATCTTCGCTGCTATTGCCTTCATCAAGCGGTGGTCGTTCACTGTTTCGCCTTCTTCAAGAAGGTTTAGTCTACGAAAGTACTGCTCTACCTGGTCCATATCAATGCCGCGGTCAATTGACTGCAGTAAAAGGACTGCCTGCTGAAAGAAGATGTCCTTCGCCTCTGGGCGCTGATCGTAGAGGGCCTGCCTGATGGCTTTGAAGACCAGGTGGTTTTCCTCAAGAGAGTATCCATGGTCGTTAAAAAGCCTGACCATCCGGTCCAGCTATACTGGTGATTTGGCTTGACTGAAAATGGAATATGATGTGAGAGGTGAAATTAAGGAACAAAGACATTGATCTGACACATACATTGCGACCAGTCCACTGGTGTGCAGCAACAAATACAGGAGCGAAGCATGGCGCTGCAGTACCGAGGCGCAAAACGCAAACACTGATAATCATCATTTCAGATCAAGCTTCTTAGAGGAAAGTGCTGAGGTTTTGTAACCCACCACTTTGTTTCTTAATGTCGCATTCTATTTTTTCTAAAAAAGTTTTGATAAAAAATGAAAGTTTATTCTATCACGTTCATTAATTCCCAGTGTCCAAATCTACTTGCCGGCGCTGTTTCAGCACACCGGCCACCACAAAACAACCGCTTCAAAAGAGACAGTGGACGTCATCGTTGCCATCGTTTTGCAGCCCTGAGCTGTTTCAGTTCTTCACTCCAAATAGCTCTGTTCTTAATCCAAGCTACTTCCACTCTCATCATCAGGGCCATGGCCCTGAAAAACACCTCCAACAAGTGGAGTTGCTCGATGGAGCGCCTGCAGTGGCCAAAGCTGCTCCTGGCGCCTGCTCCCGACATGGTGAAGGCGGCGGCCTCACTGGAGCGCCTCGCAGCCGGTCAGCCTGCACGACCGCTTCCTCTGCTCACCTCGGACTTCTTCTACCTCTTCGAACGATGCACCCGGACAACTACCTGAAAACGGCGAACACTTTGTCAGCTCCGAGCCATCGACTGCTGATCAACACTCCGCCGAAGCATCTCAGCACCCGCTTCCCCGCCTCCTTCGCCTCCTTCGCGGCCGACGTCGCCCGGAACATCGTCTACGGCTTCACCCTTTCGCTGTACTTTGAGTTTCCCGACAAGCGGGAGTACCGGGCGGACTACCTCGCCTTCGTCTACCTCAACCAGTCGGCCACCGCCAGTGTGGACCGGCAGTACTGCCTCTTCGCCATTGACATTCACCCCGACCGGCCGGTGTACTCCTTCTGCTCGGGAAGCCTCGCCACCGTTCAGGCCATCTCTCACCTTCCGTCGGTACTGCTACTGGCGGGGTACGTGCGCGCCGACGAGCACCCGCAGATGTTTTGCGGTCCGGAGATGGAGGAGATGGCGGTCTTCTACTCGGCAGAGATGATGCCGGCTCAAGATAATCATGGTGGTGGTGGTTCGAATTCGAAAAGCGAGAAACATAAAAGCAAAGAACCAATGCCTTGCTTTGAGCTGGAGCAGTGCGTCCGCCTTCAGCTGCTGGGCGATGGCTCGCCCGAGCAGCGCGAAGATCGCGCCACGCCCGGTCGCTGCACCAACTTCACCGGCCGCCGCCTCTCCGCCGGGTTCTACCTGACGACGAGTGAGGTGGCGCTCATCGACGGGTCCACCGGTACGGTGCACTTCATGGAGGACCTGATCACGAGGCGGGTCTTCGTGGAGCGGCCACTGGCGCAGTACATCGGCTGTGACGTCGGGCCGTCGTGGAACGTCGTTTTTCAGAGTCAGTATTTTGTGTGTGTTTTATTTCGAAGGATGCCCAACAACTTTTTCTTTTTTTCCAGAGAAGCACGTCATCTACGGCGTTGCCATCTTCCTCGTCGTCCAAGCGGCCATTGGCCTCTTCATCTGCTACTCACTGGACCTCTGTGGCCAACAGCAGCAAGAGCAGCAAATGCCAGTTAAGAAGGTGAAAGAAGGGAAGGCGAAGCAAGAAAGAGAGGAAGAGGAGGCAGTAAATCGGAAGCATGAGAAAGAGCAGCAGCTTTGGTGCAGCAGGAGGAGGACGAAGAGCAAAAGCTTCTCGCCGAAGAAGTCATCTGCACGCAGCAGCCGCAGCGCAGAGCATCTCCCGTGGCAGCAGCAAAATGTCGCGCCAATCTGCTGACGATACTCCGCTGAGAAGTCCGTCAGCACCTCGGTCAGCTTCTCTAAGCGTCGAGCTCGGTTTTGGAAGGCACCACTGAGGCTTCAGTATCAAAGAATGATGATGATCATCATCAAGGGCTCCTTATTTTCATTCACACAAACGCCTGCCACACACTGCCAAAAGGTAAACAAAATAAAAACAACTTTTAGCTGTTGACTTTTTGGCTTTGATTGTAAGCTACAACCAAATCTAGTCCACGTATTTTGTCAACAACGCTGCCGTCAGCAGCCGCTGCTGCAAAAAGGACGTTTTGTCTCTCAGATAACGGCAAAAAGCTCCAAGGTCTGGACTCTGAAGTAGTGCAGCCAAATTAATTAGAACAACAGCAGCAGCCACAATTACAGTTTTTAGGTATTTTTTTACAGCCTTATTTTTTCCACTTAAAAACTACTGCCATAAAGAATGCTGCTGCTTTTTAAAAGCAGAAAAAATGCAGCATCAGTCTGACCACCAGTCAGTTTTTGCTGTTCCATCATCAAACTGTGTCTCTGGCGACAGTGATCCTAGCCGACTCTAATTTGGCCGTCTTTCTCTCTCAATTTAAGCAATTCTAACTGAGGCAGTGTTCAGCGTCTCCCTCTCTCTCATTAACTATCTTCTGCAAATAGACCATAATGCAATCAGTCCTGTACCAGCACACCAGTCACCAGTGTCGTTATTTTAAAGTCAATACCAGCCCAGCCCAGTCATACTATTTATGACTCCCAAATAGCTTTTTGTTGCTCACGCCGGGCAGGTGTGTTGTTTGTGTCACAGAACGCACCGGCGACTGCAGTGTCAGTGCCAAAACACAGTCCTGCTAAACAGTGATCTCTAAAGGGAAGATCGCTTTTGTGCAGTGATTCCACCAGCAAGAATCATATTGAGCCACCTTATGGAGTGATAAGAGATTAAAAGGTGTCAGAAGAATGCCATTGTTGTCATAAAACATCGATTCTCTTGTTCTTTTCGCAGCACTGCCAAATGAGCAAACCTACTGCAATTGCAAAGGCCACAGTTACATTGCAACACGTACCCAGCACCCCTCTCCTTGTGTGACAAAAGGTGGTATTTTTTTGTAACTAAAAGGGGAAACCCTTTTGCAATCTGAAAAAGAAAGTTATGGATTTGTCGGGGAAAACTATAAATAGTGGAGTTTGCTTGGGCGGGCGGTTGTTTTCTGGGTCACTACTACCGTGTTTAAAATTGTCCCAAAGATGAGGATTGTTTTCCCCCCCCCACTTGCCGAGGGTGTTTTTTCACCTTTTTTGCTGCTTTATTGTTTTTGGTACATTTTTGTTTAACTTGATTACTTAAAATGCTAATTTTTTGAAACTTTAAACTTTTTAGAGTCACGCTGAAGGTGAACCAAAAGTAGAAATTTTTTATGAAACGCTGCAAAGTGAACGTCAGACAATTTTTTATTGAACAGTTCAGAGTTGCTTCAGAAAACTTACTTGATAATATTGAGCTGCGTTTATATCCTTATGGAAATACTGAAAAAGATGGAAAAAAATACAAATGCAAATCAGAATTGCAATGTCAAATTAATGCTTTTCATGTAATTTTAAAATTATTAAATAATTATATTAACAATATTTAATTATTAAGGCTTGCATGATAAAAGGACAAATACTGTCTTCTGAAAATCCATAACTTCTGTGATCAACCAATTAACAAGTCTTCTACATCCAAATATGTACTTTGTTATTTCAAAAACAAATTATCTTTTGATAATGGACTATGATTTGGGAGATGATTGTTTTCAAAAAGCTGAGGACAAATGGTAATTTTGCTATATAAATAAATGTGTATATGGATCAGAACGAGACAAAACAACACCTTTATTTGAAAGCGTCAGCAAAGATGCCAAAGATGAACTTAAAAATAATAATGGACTTGCTGTTAGAGTTGCCAATAAATTTATTGATTTGAAAACTACCAGTCTTGTTGACGCAATTTGTGAACAATTAACGGTAATATTTGTAAAAGTTAAAATTGCTGAAACTTATTTTCTGTTTTATAAGGATGTTGCGGCCTGCACACCATCAACTAAACCAAGAAATGTCAAAATTGCAGTTTACTATGAAGCTCTCAATTCTGATGCTAGAAAATATTTGGCTAAACAATTGGGCAACTTTTATTACGCTGTTGAAGACCTCGCTAGCATTGATCTCATTCCTTATGGTAACACAGTTAAAGATGGCGATGTATACAAAGTCCCCAAGGTGCTGCTCAGTGCATCAGCAACAATTTCAGGTTCGTTTATTGTATTTCAAATGATTTGCATTATATAAATTAATTAACTTTTAAAAAGGCTTTGGTTATTAATAAATACATAACAAGTTCAACGATACTGACGATCTGGCAGAAAGTAACTCATTTAAAGTTGTCAAGTTTTTCAGTGCCTTGCACAAAGTTCTTCCGGAAATGAGTTCACTTCACTAGAAACTTGCTCAAAAGCACAACTCCCAGAAGACGACTATGCAAACTTTATCAAAGATATCAACAGTAATTCAACTGAGCTTTAAAAGTGTTTGAAAGCATGCAACTAAAACCGAAGGAAGCTCGGAGTTAACAAACATTACCACATTGCCACGAGTGCTACGGTAACCCTTAATGGAATCATTAGCTACAATGCCTTGACTGATCTACTCAGCGAAGCGTGTGCCCAGCAGTGGATTGTAAGTATGCTCAAACTGTTAATGTTTGAAACTAATATTTTGTGCACTTTTTAGGACTCCAAAGCAATCACCTGCACCAAAACCAAAGTCACCGTTCTCTACGAGCCCCTGAATCATCGATCAGATCCTTTTTTCTGGAGCAGCTCAACTCCATTTTCAGCAATTTACAACCTTCTCGACGTTGAGCTGATTCCGCGGTAAAGCTGGCCTGACGCAACTGACAATGAGCTCGATGTCCTGGTGGCCTTGACAGTGCAACTGAAATGCAGTTGCAAGCCTGTGCATGAAGACTTTTGGAAAGTGGGAATTT
>JAMZRA010000007.1:6486712-6587460 GCA_024499935.1 Tyrophagus putrescentiae
AACTTAGAGGACGGCATGACAAGCGACTGCGTCCTCTGTAGCCCTAGTCTGCACGCCCGTCTTCAAACTTATAGGACAGTAGGACAGTAACTGCTCGCCGTCTTCAAACGTATATTTGTGTCTCTTATTTGCTGTCGTATTTAAAATGAATTTGAAAACTTATGCAAGAACCATTAGCGCGGATCTGCTCGTGTTTAGGCACCTCTCTCTGTTTCCCAAGAACTGAAAGAGAAAAGAGAATGAGATATTGATGGGAACGCTAGATTTCCGCTGATCGTTGCCGTTGATAAAACCGCTGTGTCTTTCATTGCCAAACATAGTTTTTAAAATTTTTTATTATTGAAATGACAAGCATGAAAAAACAGCGATGATGATTACAAAACATTTACATTTAACACCTTTCCTAACACCTTCTCCTCACCTCCGCCGCCGCCGCTCAAAGGCCACCGAAATGAGTCCCATCGGCTTGAGGACGATGGAGATGCCGGGCGTCACCTCCTCCGGCCTGGTGACCGTCTTCACCTGGTACCGCCAGAGCAGCCGGGCGAGGACGTACTTGAGCTCCAGGAGGGCGTACCGCTGGCCAATACATCCTCGCAGGCCGGCCATGAAGGGCACGTAGGCATAGCTGGAGGACAGCTTTTCGGCGAAGCGGTCCGGGTTGAAGCGCTCCGGTTCGGGGAAGTATGCGGGGTCCTGGTGGAGGAAGGCGGGGGCGACGTAGCAGGTACTTCCTGCCTCGATGGTGACGCCGTTGGCCAGGTGAAGTGCCTCGTCCAGCTTCCGCCCTACCACTTGGACGGAGGGCCAAAGACGGAGGGCCTCCTTTACCGTCTGCTCGAGGTAGCGCAGGCGACGGAGGTGGTCGAAGGTAATTTCGAAGTTGGCTTCCTCTTCTTCATTATCACTTCTTCTACCGCTTCAGCTTCTGCGCCGAAGACCTCCTCCAGCTCTGCGAGCACCTTCGCCTGCACTTCCGGGTGGGCGGCGATGAGCATTGTACTGAAGGTGAGCGCCGTGGCGGTGGTGTCGTGGCCGCCGACGATGAAGGTGTTCACCTCCGCCTTGATGGCGTGGTCGGTCAGGTGGAGGTTAGACGCTTTTTTAGAGTTTTTAGCGGCGGCGGCCTGAAGTAAAATGTCGATGATGATTTGGCGGTTTTTGTTTTTGGATGAGGAAGTTGAGGTGGTACTTCCCTCCTCTTCAATTCCACTGTCGTGTTATTGTTGTTGTTCAGTTCGTGATTATCCGTTTTTTGGTGGTGATCATCCCCGTTAGAATCGTCCGCCTTTTCAAACAATCGCCTTCGCTTCTTGATGACCTCTTCGGCGTATCCGGTGATCAGGTCAATGGACGACTTGAACTTCCTTCCCTTGTCGGTCAGTTTGTAGATGGCGTCGATCCAGTGCAGGGGCGTCCGGATGCGGTCTGAGATGCCGAAGAAGACCTCCTTGAGGGCGTTTCGGTAGGGCTCGTTGGTAGTCATGTCGGCCTGCTCGTCCAGACCAAAGGAGGTTTCTGCAAAATTAGGAGGAGTTGTAATTTTTGTTGCTGTTTGAAATTGATTTTTATCCTACCTTTAACAATGTCCAGCGTGAGATCTTCGTAGAGGGTGCGCATGTCCTTGATGATCACCGATGATTTCTGCTGGTGGTGATGATTTGCGGAGTTTCCATCTGAGAACTGGGCGTCCACTTTTCTAAGCAGCTTTTCCGTGTGAACATTGAAGATAGGCAGAAAGTCCTGGAGAATTTTCACGTGAAAGCCAGTGACTAGGAGCTTTCGGCGGTGGCGCCAAACGGAGGCTTCTCTGAAGAAGAAGAAGGAGATTTTTAAAATTTTTAAAAGGTTTAAAACTTTATTTTTAAAAAACTTACGACATGAGCAGGCCATCGCCGAGCAGCGGTGATATGAAGTGGTACTCCTCACCCTTGTTCACATTGACGTGACTGCTTAGCAGTTTCTAGAAGTAAAGTTTTTGGAGTTTAATTTTTGTTTTTTTTGTTAGGGTGAAAAAGCTGCTTCTCTTACCTCAACAGCGGCGGCATTGGTGAGCACGTAGATGGCATTGAGTGGGCCCATCCACAGGCGAAAGACGCCCTCGGTGCGGTAGCGCTCAAAGAGGGCGGAGAAGCGGGCGTGGAATTCTAGTGATAATTTTTGTTGAACAGATTTGATAAAAATAAAAATAGTTTTTTCAAATGTTGTTACTTACTTCTGACAAAGCCCTCCTTGCCCTGGGCCAAGTCCTGCCTGCCCTGTGGCTTGAAGAGATCAAGGTTGCCTAGCAGCAGCGACCGCTCCACCTTGGGCCCGGGAATGCGGTCCACGTGGGCGCGGAAGGCACGGTATCGGGTGATGAGGTAGGTGGTGATGAGGGAGATGAGTATGGTTATCAAAAGCGTTGTTGATAGCATTGTTCCAGAGAGATAAAGTGATATAATGTTTTGAAGAAAATCAAAGAGGAGGTAGTGAAGATTTATTCAAGGATTGGTAGAGCTAAACTTGTCGTTGTTCGACTTTGGTTTGTCTGTGTTTGTCTGTGTCTGTTTGCGTTCCACCTTTAAATAAACCTTGTCAGTTTTTTAGTCTGCTGTCTTGTTGTTGTTTTTTCAACCCTCGCATTTGGCATAAAAAACTGTGTTGCCGACAGGTTTTACCTCACTAATGCAACAACTGAAAAATTTTAAACGAGAATGAGGTTGAGTGAGGTAGTGTGTATTGGTAGGGAAATTCCTGAAACCGGTAGTGATTGTGGTGGTGGTGGTTATGTCACCCGGTAGTGATAAGCTCGATGATGATGACTGTTTTGCGTCGACGTCGATTTTTTAATCGAACACACCTGATCAATAAAATGACGATGTTTGGAGAGAATGTCCACTCGAGTATTGTGCACTCTTTTCATTTTTTAATAATAAAACCCCTAAACTTCTCCCAACTCCACAGGCGGTTTTGGCGTTGATGGAGATATTCCATTTTACGTAAAAAGATTTAAGCTAGTAAGGTGCAACAACATCAACAGGTGATGTATTGACCTTTTTTTCTTTTTCTCAAAGCTGCTATATTTAGCCCCGTCTTATGTTCTGTTGTTGTTTGTTCGCAATCCTCTGAGCCCTGATGACCTCATCGATATTTACCAAATCTCAATGTTTGTCTACCTGTGCCGGTGTGACTGTGTGTACATGTGCATGTGATGTCAATGGAGTCTGTATATCAACATCGATACGGTTGCACTCGAACGAAAGCAAGGTAAAAAAGAAGAGAGAGGATGATGAGTTTCTTTCCCAAAGAGAGAAAAGTTACACTAGTTTTATGTGTCAGTGCGATATGGTGCTGATGGTGGTGGTGGTACGGCGGAAAAAATTACCACCTTTTGTATAAACAACATGTGTGTGTGTCTTTGCAGGTAGGTATCTTTCCTTTCTGTCTGTCGTACAAAGTGCAAAGCCTGCTGCTGTTGTTTGTTTTCCTATCTTGCCTGCTTGTCTTCCTTCCTTCATTTTACTAACTTCTATTGCGTATGATGATGTGACTTTTTTTATTGGCAGCGGCGGTGGCTTTCCCTGGCAATAAAACACGAGGATGAAGAATGAAGGAAAGATACATTCTAGAAGGTGATGGCTGCAAAAATGCGGGTGGTGGTGGTGTGGTGGTTAGGTAATAGCCAATCCTAATTGATTACACAACTTGTGTAATAGTTTAATTTTTCAATTGAAAATTAATTTGCTGCTAAGGAATTGCATTTTTCGTATCTCAAAACCACCAAAATGATGATTGATTGTTTATAAATATTGTGACAAAGTTATGAACTTTGCTGTACTTTTTCTAGGAAAAGGTGATTTTTAAGTTTTTCGTTTTTTAATTTCAAGGTTGGTTCTTGACCTGAACGGATGTCTTTTTAAGTGTATTTTTGTTTTTTTAAATATGTTGTTAATGAAAATAAATAGTCTATAGTCAATGAAAAGTTAACGGGGAAAATAAGTTAGAAAGCAGGAAGAGGAAAATGGCTAGGAAATCACTTTTTACTTTTAATTATAATTAGATTTGATTCTTATCTTCTGCTATTGAAATGTACTTTACTACTGCTACTGAATGAACACCGCTACCTTGCACCTAGTGAGTTGCAAAAGTGTCTGAAAAACTTTTAATCGATTTAATTTTAAACTGAAGGTATTGAATGCAAAAGAGGTTCTTCATGGCCACCATGTTGATAATTGTTGAAGATAATACCATACAAACTTGTCAGGTCATTTTTCTGCTGTGGTGGCCTACTTTTGAACACACTTCAACAGGAATAAAGTTAGGGTTTTGCTTTAGAAGGGAAATTCTTTTTTGTTTTCTACAATTATTTACTATGAACATCCATCACCACCTTTTTCTTCTTTTGTTGTTCTTGCTTTTTATTTTCACTGGTTTTGCACATTGTTCACTCTATCAAAGCCAATACCTATTTGACAGAAATGTTACCACCAGTAAAATCGACGTTTTCTACGACTCGATGGAGCGCATTGCCGCTACCTTCAATGATCGTTTTGCGGAAATTGCTCGAGAGATTAGAGCGATTTCTGAGGGTCAGCTAAACAGTTCCAATTCAATTTGTTATCGCAGCATAGTTCAAGTTCTTGAGTCTGGCTACCGCTACAAATGGAGTGCAAAAAGTAAGTTCTTGTAAAATTAAAATGGGATATAAACTGATTTTTTTGTTTAGTGCTCACTCAACCTCCATTCTCCACTCTCCGCCAATTACCTCATCTCTCTTGTCCGAGTCCCTTTCCTCACTTGGCGACTTTGACCAGTGCCTGTCAGCTAAACCATTTCTCCACCATTTCCGACCCAAGTACTGTTTAGTCCACGTGCTGACGCCTCAGTTTCCGTTTGAGTTTACGTTTCCTCCTTCAAAAGAGTCCACTTCCTATCTTTTAAAACTTTCCCATCAATGGGCTGTGGCTCGAAATCGGCTGACGATGCTCGCTGGAGTTTGCCTGCCGTCGGTTTGCAGCAGCAAAGAGATTCAAAAGTTGCTGGAGAAGTGTAAACTATTCTAGAGTGTTTGTTTTTGCTACTTTTCATTTACAGCATTTTTTTGCAGATTTTCATTTTTATCTAAGCGGAATTCAGCTCAAAGTTGGCCACTGTCAACTAGAAGACAGAAATTCTAAAGCTACAAAAACTATTGACCTTCCCTATACGCTTGCAAAGTATCTTCTACTTTCACTTCTTTTTCTCTCCATCTTCAGCACCTTTATTTTCTCATTCACAAAAAATCTTCTACCAGCTGCAAATTCTTCTTCTCAAATACTTTGTTGCTTTCATCTGGGCAAAAACTTTTCTTCCCTTTTTGGAGCCTCTTCAAAGAAAGTTTCTTCTTCTAAAAGTAGTTCTAAACAAAATACGAACCTTCCCAAGTACGACCTTCGTTTCCTCCACGGTGCCCGCCTTTTGCTCACCACTTTTACCGTCAGCGCCCACGCCTTTACCTCCATTCCAGTTAGCTTCTTCAGTCGAGTGTCACACTTTAAAAACTACCCGTCTTTCTATGAGAAGTCCCAAGACCAGTACGGTTTACTTGATCCAATTGGCGATCGTGGCGGCTTCCTCATGGACTTTTTCTTTCTTTTCAGCGGTTTTCTTACCTCCTATCTGCTGCTAAATCTTAAGGATAAAATGAAACGACCGCCTTCTCTGCTCTTGTACGCTGGACTTCGTTGGATCCGCCTGGCGCCCTCTTTTGCCGCCTTCACCGCGCTCAGCATTGTAGTGCAAAAAGCGGGAGTTTCCGGACCACTTGCCCATGCCGATTTGACTGATCCTCACGTCAGGGGCTGTCGAAGTTCTGCCTGGTGGTGGGGACAACTGCTGCTTCCGCTTAACAATTGGTGGAAGATGGAGGACAGTTGTGGCCCCCATCTGTGGTTTGTCGCCGTAGACTACCAACTGCATCTTCTCTTTTATCCCGTTTTTCTGCTTCTTTTTTGGCGGTGGATGAAGGTGGCATATGCGGTTATTTTCAGTTTGATTGGCGTTTCAGTTGGTGGGCTGTTTTGGATTGCTTGACTGAAATGGCAGAAGTGCCTCATTTTGGGTTTACGCATAAGTTTGATAAAGAGTAAGTGAAGAAAACATGTTTTAAAAAAATTTTAACTTTAAATTTTTAAGGATTCCCTTCACCGATATCCGTCTGTTGTACACGACGCCGTTGATAAGAGTGTTACCCTACTTTTTGGGAGTGTTGATCGCAGTTCATCTGCTTGAATCTCCGGAACTTTGTCCAAAGAAAAGGGTAATCACTTATTGTTTCAATGTGTCTAGCTTTTTAAAACAGAATTATTGATATTTTTTGTTCAGAAACACCAGGAACTCATTTTCTGGAGCTGTTTTGCCCTCACTGTGCTGGTCATCCTCTCACCGACGCCCTCTTTAATCACTGAAAGTGGTTCTGCCCTCCTTGCTACGCTCTACTACCTACTTCTTCAATCTTTCCACAGCATCCTCGCGGCATTCTTCTTCTACCGCTTTCTCATCTCTCGAGGATCGCACTTCAAGAAGCTCTTCTACTCACCGGCTATGCTTCCCTTCAGCCGCCTTTCCTATGGAATGTACCTCCTCAATCCACTGCTCATCTGGACGTACTACTCCAGCGTGCGAACTCCCGTGGAGTTGGGCAGTGCCTGGCGACAGATGCTTTTTATGGCCTCCATCTACTTTGGCTCCTTTGTCTGCTCGATGGGACTTTATGTGCTGGTAGAGGCGCCCTTTGCCGCCCTTTCAAATGTTGTGATCAGTAGATCAGCGGCAGAGGGGAAGGCTAAAGAAAAGTAGTAACTGGAAATGTTGTGCCAAACTTTTCAAGCAAAAGTAGTAGTAAATAAAAGTGCACTGACATTTAATTACTCATCATTGACCACCACCTCCACCACCTTCCTCCACCTGATCCAAAAAAGGCCCATCAATGCCGTCATTGAGCGTTCGGTAGTAGGCGACCACAGGTCCGGGACAGGGCACCAGCATCGAATTCTGCACCCATCCAAAGGCGTGTGGCGGACAGGGCACGTAGCGGAGGCGAATGTGCGGGCCCGGCCAGCGAGGGTCCACACAGAGCAAAATAGAGTGGAGCATGGTGGGCGGGCCGTAGTAGGGATGGACGAAGCCCTGCTCCTCCGCCTCCTCCGCCACCACCACCTGGTTCATGTCGACGCAGAAGAGCTGAAAGGCCCGATCAACGCGCCCAGGGTCGTACACCTCCTCAACGTCGCCCGCCAGTAGCTCTCTGGCAATTGCCAATTTGACCTGATCGAGACGGTAGCCCAGGGCGGTGCCTCTCGGGCGGCCCCGTTCGTCCCGGGGGCGGATGCCCTGCTCTGCAAGCCACTCCCCCACGCGAAGCCGCCCCCGAACGGTCTCCGCGGCGATGCGGAAGTACTCGGTGACGCTGCTGAGGCCGCACATGGCGCGCATCTGGTCCCAGCGGGCGCGGTAGAGGGCGTTCACCTTGCGGCGGCGGGCTGTCTCGGTTTTGGCCGTCACCGCGGCCGCCTTCAGCCACACGTCGCCGTAGAGACGTTCCAGCTCGCGGATTTTGGCGTTTTGAAGGGGTGCCTCCCGGCGACTTCTCTCTCGACGAGCCTCCTCTGTCGGCCCAAAGGCCGCCTCTCGCTCCAGACTGCAGTTGGGCGGCACCCACAGCTGCAGTGCCCACGCCTTGTCTGGTACCGTTGGGTCGGTGGGCGGAGTCGGCTGCAGCGCCTCTCTGCGAATGCCCGCCGCCTCCATCTCCCGCCGACGGATGTCAGCTGTTGGAAAAGCCCAGCGGTAGAAAGCGTTGCGGGTGATGACACGCCCCTCGGCCGGCGGCCAGCGAAGGACAAAAAGGTGGGCGGCGCCGGGAGGTAGTGGTTCTGCTGGAGGAGGAGGGGGTGGTTGTGGTTGGTTTGCCTGTTCTGCTGCCACTGCCGCCTCCACTGCTGCGGCCAGTCGGGCTGCTGCTGCTGCCAGTTCTACCGGTGCTGGGATTGGTTCTGGTGCTGGCGCTTGTCCTTCTGCAACATCTGCTGCTTGTGCTGCTCTCATGGCTGCTTCTCGAGCTACCGCCTCTGCGTTGGCCACCTCTTGTGACTCGTCCTCTTCAAAGGGGCGCCGCCTTCCGGGGTCTGGGGTGGCCGTCGAGGGTAGTGGTACTTTAATGTGGACTAGAAGGAGAAGGAGGGTGAAGAGAAGACAGGTAATAGTGGTTGTAGAGGTAGTGGTCATCATCAATTTGCTGCAGAATAAAGTGTGTTGGCTGGTTGAGCAAACGCCGCTTTTAGATGGCAAAAAGTGGCTAAATTCAGGTAAGTAACTGGCAAGCCAGCAATCAATCAACTAGCTGAATGTCAGAGCAGAAAAACAGTGGTTTGGCTGTTGATATACGCTAGCAAACTACTTTTTCGAATGTCGGTTTTCTGTTAATTGGAAAGAGTTTGTAACAACAATGAAATTTAATGAAACTTTTTGCAACTTTTTTTGTAATCAAACACTTTCAAACAAATATCAAAAGTAGCCTGAAATGCTTTGAGGCAAACAAAAACTGCTGCTGTTTTATTTGCGACAAAAACTGTGTGTTCTGGCTAAACACACACAGTGAGTACCAGACACACAGTCAGTTGGCCTCCCTCTCCCCCTCTCCTACACCTGCCCCGCCTCTCCTACAAAAGGCCCATCAATGCCGTCATCAAGCGTGCGGTAGTAGGCGACATCCGGTCCGGGACAGGGCACCATCAAGGGGCCGGCCACACGTTCCACTGCGCCCAGCGGACAGGCGACGTAGCGGACCGCCTCGTGGGGTCCCTCCCAGTCGGCGTCCACGCAGAGGAGCACCGTGTGGAGCATGGTGGGCGTGACCGGATGGTGGCCGTTCTCCTCAATCAGCGGCGGCAGCGGTTGGCCCTCCTCCTGGAACTCCTCCCAGTGCCACTTGATTGGCCGCGCCCGGTTCAGGTCGAGGCAGAAGAGGCGAAAGGCGCCTCGCGGCCAGCCAATGGCGTTCCAAAAAACGCCCTCCACGCCGTCATGCAGCGGCCAGAAGGGCTGATGGTCGTCAGGGCGGATGTTCATCGCCTCGAGCCACTCCCTCACCGGAAACCACCTGCTCACCGTCTCGGAGGCGATGCGAAAGTACTCTGTTGGGTTGGTCAGGCCGCACTGGGGCGCCACTTTGCCCCACCGGCGCCGGTAAAGTGCGTTCCGCAGTCGGCTGCCAGGGTCCTCTTGCCGGTTGATGGTCGCCGCTTCCAGCCAGTTGTGCCCGTACCGGCGGTCGATTTGGCGGATTTTTGCCGCCTTCAGAGGGAGCTCCCGGCGCATTCGCGCCCGACGGGTGTTTCTCCGGCGGCCAAAAGCCAGCTCCCGTTCCCGGCTGCAGTTGGCCGGCAGCCAGGCGAGCAGCATCCACGGAGTGGGCGGAGCTTGAGGGTCGGTGGGCGGCACCGGTTGAAAGGCCTCTCGCTGCATTGCAGCCAAGTCTAGAGCTTCCTGGCGTTCTTCGGGGCTGCGAAAGGTTTCACGGTAGAAACGCCTACAGGTGATGCTCCGCCCATAGGCGGGCGGCCAGACGAGGACGAAGAGGTGGGCCGTCTCTGCGGGCTGCCCCATCTGCCGCTGTTGCTGTTCGGGGTCCGGCTCCAGGGGCGGCAGTGGTCCGTCGTCCCACCCCGCCCCCTCCTCCTCCTCCTCATCTCCCCACAGAAAGAAGTTGTTCTCCTGTGCCCGTTGCGCCGCCCTCTGTTCGTCGCCCAGTGCTATGCCAGCCTCCACTGTTTCGTCCCATTCAGTTTGGCGGTTTCTTCCGGCTTTGCTGTTTGCTTCACAGTGTGGAGGTGATTGCAGGAAGAGGAGGAGAAGGAGGCATAAAAGAGTGCTGTTGGTTATCATCATTTAGATCAGCAAAAAAATTGCTAGCTGTTTGAGCAAACGCCGATTTTTTTGCAGGAGTAGCAAAACTCCAAAAACTATCGGCAGAAAAGTATAGTAGTCAAAGTAGTAGTAGTAGAACCAACAATCAATAGCTAGCTGGGTAACAGAATTGAATATTAGAGATTTTACTGCTGATATACACCAGCAAACTGATTGTTTGCTGGGAAAAGAAATCGAAGTTCTCAACAACTCGAACAGTAACAATAGCTGCCTGCAGTGATAGAAGAATGGGAAATTTTTAAAAGTGTTTTTGCTTGTTTCTAATGATCAAAGTATCCTTAGAGCATTAACTAACTTTCTATACATTTTATTTGTTAATAAATTTTTAACCAAAAAGGCACAATTTAAATTTTTTATAGCAACAACACCTTAAATTTAAACTTTCAGTTCACTGGTGTGTTCATTTGCTCTGCCAACTGAATTTAAAGTTAGACATTTGTTTGACTGTAACTAGGAGCAATAAGTACTGGAATTGAGCTCCGGATTTAAAAGTACGAGTTTTAGTTGTCGAGATTTACGCCTTCAATGCACCTGCAAAATTGTTTATCAGAACATACTTTAAGTAAACTAAACAAATCGCTACATGGGGTTTAATTAATAAAAATCGTTCAATACAGTAAAGCAGGAGTTACTGTGTTCCTTTTGATAAACATTGATAAAAATTGCTGATTAAGCAAACCAGACAGCAAAAAGCGTCGCACAATTCTTTTGATCATTGCTTACAGTTTTATAATGCAATAATTGTTACTTTTTTGTAACTTTTTAATTAACGACAAATTATCAACAGCTTGGCAATCTTGACGTAGGACCTTGATAATCAAGTGCAGGCACTGATGCATAACAATGTTACACCGGGCAGAATTCATATTTTTAATAAACAAAACGTTCTGCACACGTGAAAAAATGGATTTAAGACGCAACCTTAAACAGCGATTCAGAATCATATAAAAAGAGCAGCAACTGTTCAGTCAGATCACACAACTCAACAACTTTCCTCTCATTTGTTGTTTTAACAAAACAAACAAATCATCAAATCAAAAATGTTATTTCTCACCGCCACCTGTTTGCTTTTGCTGGCCACCGCCGGCGGCAGCTTTCAGCAGTCCTTTGCCTCTGTTGATGCTTCAAAATCTCTAGAGAAGAACGTCACTATCTTGAACTTTACCACCAACACCACCAAGGTGGAAAATGGCAAGCCCTTCCTGACCTCGTGTCACATCTCAAACTTCACCGATCACGCCAACCGCAATTACAACGTCCGCTTCTACCGGTCAAATCGACTGGATTCGCGACAGTGTGTTGCCACCTACAAACTGACAGGTAAGCTAAAACAAAACTGACTACCTTGACTAAAGCCACTTTTTAAATCCAAAAATCCTTTCCTTCTGCAGTCAAACCCTCCGGCGTCCAGTCGCTGATCTTCGATGCAGACACGCCCTACTATTACTTCAGTGCCACGCCCGGCGCCCACTTCGCCTACCCCACCTTTGAGGTGGTGGTCACGGCGAAGGAGGTGAACGACGAGGCCGACCTGCGCAAGAACTACTGGTGCGAGCTGGAGGTTCTGCCGAAGATGAACGCCACCCAACCGCCGGAGCCGCTGGTCGTCTCCAACGTCTGGGTAAACACGCCCCTTCTCCGGCTGACCGTCAGCGGCCCCCTGGCCTCTGACCCGAGCAACAGCACCTTCACCGCCAGCTGCCACGTCCACCACCTGGAGCAGCGCATCCGCAAGGGCCCGGAGTACCAGGTGAAGCTGCTGCTGGCCAATCACGCCAACCTAATCTCCGACCGGTACAATGAGCTGGCCGTCTTCCACGTGCCCACCCTGGGGCCGATGATGTTCCTGCGCAATGACTCTTACCTGGGCCGGACGGCGGTGTCCGAGGGCGACAATGACGCCCTGCCGCTCTTTGACTTTGTCTACCGCACCTGGGGCAGCACCAAGAAGGACTACTTTGCCTGTCGGCTGGAGGACCCGCAGTCCGACTGGAAACAGGTCACCTCGGACCGGGTGCTGCACTTGTAGCACAGCTATTCACAATGAGTGTGTTAAAATGATTTATTACAAAAAAATAAAATTGCAATTTTAGTTTAGTTTAAAAATGAGTGCCATTTGTTTATCAAATAAAAAAAGTTTAAAAATAGCAAATAATATTTTTAATCCGGTTTTTGTGACCAACTAATTAATGTACCCTCTTTCTTTTCTGATAAACTTGTTGCCAAAGTAGAGCACAAAAGATGAGTAGAGCAGTACTAACTGTAACGATTAAAACGGTAAAAAAATGTTAGCAAACAGCTGTTAACTGTTACTCTTACCTCCGATACAAATTTCCAGTTCATGGGAGCGCCCATCTTTCCAACGGTAAAAGCCAACTCCTTTTCCGATCTCCAGATCATCTCATAGTAAGCCGACAGTTTGAGCTGTTCTCGGCACCAAACAGTGTTCACTTTGTGCGCCCAACGATGCGTTTGCTGTTGCTGCAGTCCACTTTTACCGACAGTTGTGAGCATGCCCTTACGCGCCAAGATGGTCGCCAAACTGTGCCCAGAAAGGGCAATTTTGTGATTAAGTCGAGCGACCACCATGGTAATTGCCCCCAGAAAGAACATACGAGACAAATATGGCAGGCAGGCAGAGATGATTTGCCGCAGGGTGTTCGGATGAAAAATAAGGATAGAGGCAAAGTTGGTGTGAAATGGCGTATTGTAGTGCAGGTAGTAGGCGATGATCGGAGAGATGGTGCTCTCGTTCAGGCGCAGAAGGAAGACGGTTAGACGGGCGTGGGCCTGTCGGTAGGCAGAGGTAGTCCGAATTAGGTTCAGTGAGCTGAGAGGTTGCTGCTGTTGTTGCGGACGATGATGATGATGTTGTGCTAGTGGTACCAGTAGCTGTCCTCTCTCCACTTCCTTCTTCAGCATTGCCTTAACCCTAACCAGTTCGTCGTTCAGTTGTCGGTACTCTGCCCCATAGATACACCCCACCAGGTACAGCAAGAGCGGCACAAGCAGGTACAGCATCGTTTCGACGTACCGCCACATAAATGTCGCAAACAATGAAGTAAGAGCAAAGCTCAACTGCTGAACGGTGATAATCTCTCTGCTGATGAACTTAAACATTCCAAGGCTGCTAGCGATACTGAAAAGTAATAGAATGCTCATCAGCACCTCATAGGCGGCTGTCACCAAAACGAGGCGAATGCGCATCTCCTTCTCCAAAGTAGGGTAGTGCTTTAGTTGGTTGGAAAGCACCACCACCAGCTTGGGAGGGAGAGCAGAAAGTAAAGAGAGGAGGTGGCTGATGGTCCATTGAATTATATGACAGTTATCAGCAGTGCTCTTTCTGCTGCTCTTTACAGAACTTCTTTTTTGCCAGGCCCATTTTAAGCTGAGCCCCGCTCGATTGCCCACCACCAGGTCGTGCAGGTGCGACCAGACCAGGCGGTCTGCATGGTAGTACAGCAGGCGAAAGAGGCGAAAAGAGGAGAGCAGCGAGAAAGAGGCCAGCAATATGGTCACTCGCTGACCGGGAAAAGGTGCTCGGTAGTGCTTTCGGTTAATTACATCCAATTCAAAGTAGGCTGATATGTCGGTAAAGAAGCAAAAGACCGCTAAGAGGAATTGAGCCTCAAAAAGGTAGCAACACAGGGTGACCAGTCGGCGGTAGGGGGATGACAATCCGCTGCCTGAAGCAATGGTCACCACCTGGTGGTGGAGGTGACTGAAAAAAAAATTGACAACTTTCCCAACGTATTTCATTTTGTTTTGTAGTTGATAGGAAAGTTCTTAGAGCAATTTTTATTTAAACATGTAAAATTGAAGTTTTTTAAAGTACTTGTTTTGCGTCTTTTTGAAATGAGACCATTTGAAATCTAACAATAAAGTTAACTTTTGAATATGCAAGTACATTTTTGTTTGTGCAATTTTAAAAAGATAATTTAAATTTGGTAAAAATTTTTAATGTTCCTAATTAGTGGTAAAGATAAATTACTTTTTGCATAAAAACTTTACCTAAAAAACTAGTAATTGTCAAACAGTCAAATTGTCTTTGAGGTCCAAACAAAACAAACTTTGTGACTATTTTATTAGTACTCTTTTTCTTTTCTGATAAACTTGTTGCTAAAGTAGAGCACAAAAACGAGTAAAGCAATACCAACTGTAGAATTAAAAACAAAAAAAGTGTAAACAGTAATTGACTGTGGACCTTCAAGCCAAAACCAACTTACAAAAAAGTTTATAAAATAGTTAATAATATTTTTAATTTGGGTTTTGTGATCTTCTAATTAGTACTCTCTTTCTTTTCTGATAAACTTATTGCCAAAGTAGAAAACAAAAGATGAGTAGAGCAGTACTAACTGTAACGATTAAAACGGTAAAAAATGTTAGCGAATAGCTGTTAACTGTTACTCTTACCTCCGATACAAATTTCCAGTTCATGGGAGTGCCCATCTTTCCAACGGTAAAGGCCAACTCCTTCTCTGATCTCCAGATCATCTCATAGTAAGCCGACAGTTTGAGTTGTTCTCGGCACCAAACGGTGTTCACTTTGTGCGCCCAACGATGCGTTTGCTGTTGCTGCAGTCCACTTTTTCCAAAAGTTGTGAGCATGCCTTTACGCGCCAAAATGGTCGCTAAACTGTGCCCAGAAAGAGCAATTTTGTGATTAAGTCGGGCGACCACTAGGGTGATTGCCCCCAAGAACAGCAGACGGGAGAAATATGGCAGGCAGGCAGATATGACTTGTCGCAGGGTGTTCGGATGAAAAATAAGAATGGAAACAAAGTTGGTGTGATAAGGCGTATTGTAGTGCAGGTAGTAGGCGATGATCGGCGAGATGGTGTGCTCATTTAGGCGTAAAAGAAAGACGGTTAGACGGGCGTGGGAGTGACGGAAGTCAGAGGTAGAGCGACTAAGGTTCAGTGAGCTGAGAGGTTGTTGTTTATTATGAAGATGTTGAACTAATGGTAGTAGTAGCTGTTGTCCTTCTTCCACTTCCCGTTTCAGCTTTGATTTAAGCCTACCCAGTTGGCCGTTCAGAAATCGGTACTCTGCCCCATAAACGGCGCCGACCAGGTACAGCGAGAGCGGCACCACCAGGTACAACGCCGTTTCGACATACCGCCACACAAATGTTGCAAACAATGTAGTGAGAGCAAAACTCAGTTGCAGAAAAGTGATAATCTTTTTGCTGACAGACTTAAAGGTTCCAACGGTGCCAACGATACTGATAACTAATAGAATGTTCATCAGCACCTCATAAACGGCGGTCACCAGGGCGCAGCGAATGCGCAACCCTTTCCTCAAAGTAGGGTAGTGTTTCAGTTGGTTAGAAAGTACTATCTTTAGTTTGAGAGGGAGAGCAGTAAATGAAGAGAGGCTGTGGCTGCCGGTCAATTGACTGGGCGGCAAGTTATCAGCAGTGCTGATGTTGCTGCTGCAAGAACTTTCCTGACGCGACGTCCATTTTAAACTGAGTCCCGATCGATTGTTCACCACCAGATCGTGCAGGTGCGACCAAACTAAGCGGTCTGCACGGTAGTACAGCAAACGAAAAAGGCGGAAGGAGGAGAGCAACGAGAAAACGGCTAGCAGGATAGTAACCCGCTGGCCGGGAAAGGCAGCTCGGTAGACGTACTTACTTCCGATTACATTCAACTCAAAGTAAGCTGATACGTCAGCAAAAAAGCAAAAACTTGATACAAGGTATTGAGCTTCAAAGAGGTAACAGCATAAGGTAACCAACCGACGGTAGGCGGAGGACAGTCCGCTGCCTGAGGCAATGACCTCCACCTGGTGATAGAGGTGGTTGAAAAAAATGTTGACAATTTTTCTAATATATTTCATTTTGCTGTATGTGTTTGATAGGCAACTTTTATTCAAGCAAGTAAAAAATGAGTTTGAGTCTCCACTTGTTTATTGTTTTTTCTGAAATGAGCTAATTTTAAAGCTACCAATAACATTAACATTTAAATATGAAAGTGCATTTTGATTTTTCCTGTTTAAAAAGGTAATTTTAACTTAATAAAAATTTAAATATTACTAATTAGTGTCTAAGATAAATTACTTTCTGCATAAAAAACTTTACTTAAAAAACTAGTAATTGTCAAAAAATCATTGTCTTCAAGGTTAAAACAAAACAGACTTTGTGACTATTTTATTAGTACCCTCTTTCCTTTCTGATAAACTTGTTGCCAAAGTAGAGCACAAAAGACGAGTAGAGCAGTATTAACTGTAAAAATGAAAACAAAAAGAAAGTGTAGTAAACAGTAATTGACTGTGCACTTTCAATCCAAAACCAACTTACCTCCAAGACAAAACTCCAGTTCATAGGAGAGCCCATCTTTCCAACTGTGAAAGCCAACTCCTTCTCTGATCGCCAAACCATTTCATAGTACGTTGACAGTTTGATCTGCTCCTGGCACCAAACTGAGTTCATTTTGTTCGCCCAACAATGCGTCTGCGTCTGCAGCCCATTTTTGCCAACGGTTGTGAGCATGCCCTTGTGCGCCAAAATTGTTGCCAAACTGGGCCCAGAGAGGGCAATTTTGTGATTAAGTCGGGCAACTACCAATGGTGATTGCTCCCAGGAAAAGCAGTTGGATGAATAGTGTTTGGTAGTAGGCGGTGACATTTACTAGAGTTTTTGGCTGAAAGAGCAGAATGGAAGCAAAGTTGGCGTGACAAGGTGGATTGTAGTGCAGGTAGTAGGCGATGATCGGAGAGATGGTGCTGCTGTTCAGGCGCAGAAGGAAAACTGTTAGACGGGCGTGGGCGTGCCGGTAGGCAGAGGTGGCGCGACTTAGGTTTAGTGAGCTAAAAAGATGCTGCTGATGCTCACTTTTTACCGTTAACTTTGCATTATTAGCTCACGGTTTAATATACGATACTGTGCTCCATAGACAGCGCCCACCAAGTACAAGATGAGGGGTACCAGTAGGTACAACGTAGCTTCGACGTACCGCCAAATTATTACTGCAAAGGCTACAGTAAATGCAAAGCAGAGTTGGCCAACAGTGAAGAGGATGCTTTCACTGCCAAAAAGCAGCTGGTAAAGGGCATGGAGGTACCTGGTGACAAAGAAAACAAGGCTGAATGTGCTGCTCATCAGCACCTCGCAGGCGGCAGTCACCAGGCGAGGCGAATGCGTAGTCCCTTTCCCAGCGTAGGGTAGTGCTTCAGTTGGTTGGATACTATCACTACCACCAGTTTGGGAAAGGCTGCCCTGACTGGTTTTAAGCTCAGCCACTTCAGACGGAGCCCTGTTCGATTGCCCACCACCAGATCGTGCAGGTGCGACCAGACCAGGCGGTCTGCACGGTAGTACAGCAGTCGGAAGAGGCGGAAGGAGGAGAGCAGCGAGAGGACGGACAGCAGGATGGTGACCGGTCTGCTGCGAAGAGCACTGCGGTCGAGGGTTGCTCTGCCAATGACATCCACCTCAAAGTAGGCTGGTATGTCGGCAAACAGGCAAAAGGTCACCACAAGGTATCGAGTTTCAAAGAGGTAACAGCACAAGATGATCAGCCGGCGGTAAGCGGATGACAGTCCGTTGCCTGAGGCAATGATTACCACTTGGTTGTGCAGGTGGCTGAAGAGGAAGTAGACAACTTTTTCAAAGCATTTCATTTTGTTGTGTGATAAAAAAGTTTTTATTTTAACAACACATGCAAAAAGAAAAATTGCGTTTAAGCTTTTAAAGTACTTGTTTAGTGTCTTTTGTGGTATAAGGTAATTTGAAAACTACCAAATTCGCTAAAAACATTTGAATTGTGCAAGTTTATTTTTATTTAGACAATTTAACAAAAATCATAATTTAAACTTAAAGTTTTAATGTGTTTAATTAGTAGGCAAAGATAAATTACAGGCAAAAAAATTTACTTGAAAATTAGTAATTGCTAGGCAATTATTGTATTCAAGGCTAAAAGAGAACAGAAAAGAATATAACCGTTTAATGTTTTTGAAAATAGAAAAAATCAAAGAAGAATTTAGAAAAACGGGTTGTTTTATACAGTAGTTGACTAAATAAAAATGTCTAAAGTTCAAGAATTGTCTATCGTTAACCGTTTTGCTAGGAAGTTTCAAGATCTCTTTTTGAACACCCTTCACCGCCAGGTGGTAACCATTCATCACCGGAGTTTGGTTGCAGCTGAAACGGAACAGCCAGAAAATGGTCATCTAAAAGTTTCAATTGATTTTTTGATGATCATCGGCGCCCACCTGGCCCTTCTCTTTCGACTGGTTACCCTCACAGTGTGCACTTTTTTAGCAGTGCCCGATTACACGGCGTTTTTGGATTTGACAATGAGAAACATTTTTTTCTGGTTTGAAGGAAAGATTCTATTTTTAAACGGTTTTGTTATTCTTCTGATTTGTCACTCATTGGTCAATTACCTTCTGTTGTTTTGTTTTAAAAATCTGGATCCGTTCGTCTGGGGGCACTTGTATGATTTGGTGGTAAATAATAGAAATGAAATGATGCTGAAACCTAGAACAAGTCAGGTCTCCTGGTTTTACTTTCTAAAACGAGTCTGCCCTCTTCATTTTGAAACAGTTTTAAAATCTTCTAAAAGAGTGAACCTTCAATTTTACCCAAATCTGGAGCCACTAGTTCGCCTTCGCTGTCAGCTGATTACTTTCACCTTGAAGTGCAAACCTTTGCTGCACTGCTCACCTACTTTCTCTCCATGTTCTCAGTATTTTACTGCCTGTTAGCAGTGTTGCGAGATGTGAACACTCTTGAGATGCTGCTCTTCCAGATTGTCCTCATCTACGCCACTGTCCTGGTGAATTACACCTTACTTGTGGTCACCCTTTTTGAGGCACTGCTCATCACTCTGCTGTGCACCGTCTACACTGAACTGTACCGACAGCTGAACAAACAAAAGTTAGCGATCAAAGCTGATTTGTACACTCTGACTCGCCTTATTGCTGGCCACCTTCGTTTGACCTCCTTAATTTCTCGATTTAATCAACAAATCGTCTCTAAGGTGATCACTCTCTATTTTTTTGTAAAGCTGCCGTGGGCATCTTTCGGGCACTGCAACTGTACTACACTGAAGCAGGCGAGCGATGCATCATCCAGTACCTGTTTCAGGCGGTACATGTTTTTCTCTTTGGAGTGGTCATTTGTAGAGTTGCTCATTTTAACGAAAAAATTTGTCGAAGTTCAAGAAGAAAAATCCTGCAACCTGGATCTTTTGCAAAGAAAAAGAAAGTTTTGGTTGTTTTGAAGCAACTCAAACTGTCGACTACATTTTATGAAATGATCGTTTGGAAAACTGAGCATAAAAGACGGGTTGGCTTTACTGCCACAGGACAGATCATTAACCGAATGTTTGTGACAAAAGTAGGCGTAACATATTTGAAATGATATTAAACAAAAACGTGCTCCATTTTTACCTTTTTCTTCTTTTTCAGCTACTGATGCTCTACTCGGCATTTGTGCTGCTGCTACTCAGCAAACACTACCTTGACGAAGGCTTCTTTACCCGTTTGATAGTTGATGAGCAGTTTTGCCTAGAGAAAAAGTTTGTGGCAGAGTATGTGGAGATGCAGGTCAGCGATGAAGAGTATATAAAGGCAATAGAGTCAATCACTGAAAAAGATAGGAAAATCTTAAAGGATGTTCTTGAAACGCTAAAAGGAGATTGATTTTAGCTATGATTATGATGGCTATGAATTTGACTAATTTAGAAGCAGGTCACCTCGGATCGGGTGCTGCACTTCTAAGTTGATGCTTGCTCTCAAATTGAAAGTGTGTGCTAACATTTTTTAAATTATATTTTAAGCAAAAATAAAGTTGCAATTTTAGTTTATATAGTCTCCTCTAGTCAAGTGTTGCATTTCTACCACTACCCCCACCATCACCACCATCTCCAGAAATTTGTACAGGCGACTGATAGTCATTCGTTTGCAGCAATACGACGGTGTACTGGAGCGCAAAGCCGAGCATGGAGAGCACCGTCGACTGGCGAATGCTGAGACAATCGTCGAGGAAGGAGACGGTGAAACGGGCACGAAGCGATCGCAGCTCGCCAAAGACCAGCCAGCCATTGGACGACCAAGGCTGCTGTTCAGCAGTAGTAGTTGGACTGCTTCTGCTGTGTACGACCCTAATCAGCTCTCTCACCTCCCGGTCGGGAAGGCTGCTTGTCCAGGCGATGAGCACCAGGCGGAGGAGGGCGTACACGCCGAAGGAGAAGATGGTGGAGACGTAGTAGTGCTGCTGCTGGGGCTGCTCGCTTGTCTGTTGACTGCTCTGATGGGAGAGGAAACAGCAGCTGCCGATGATGGACAACACGCTGAGGGTGAGCATGGTGGAGAGGGGCAGGCTGAAGTAGGCGAGGATGCGCCGGAAGTGGACGGCCAACGCAGACAGCTGCTCGGTAACCTCCTCCAGGCGGCACTCTTCCAGACCACCCTTTTCTCCCTCCACCTCTTCAATTGACGCCCTGATGTGCCGAACGTGCCGGCTGAACAGTGTCATTGTGTAGAGAAAAAAGGTCGGCCACATGAGGTGAGTGAGGTAGTCGCCGAAGTGCCACGCGCTGAGGAAGACCATCTTCAGCAGCTCGTTTCGTTGTTGCATCGTCAACTTCCGGTCCGGCTCTAGCAGGCATTGAAATAGCAGTACCAAACGGCTGCGGTTGAAAAGCAGCAGACTGACAGTGGTCAGGCTGCACAGGACGGCCAACTTGATGGCAATTACTCGGCCGATTGTCCAGCGGAAGTTTACGATATTTGTGGAAGGCTGTTGCTTTTCCTTCTCCTCTTTATCGTCCTGCAGACTGTTGGCCAGCTCGGCCAGCTCCGCCACCAGCCGTCCGCCGTACAGCAGATTGGCGCCATTGTTGGCGATCATCTCGACGATGAAGACGTACATGATGGACTGCATGATCAGCCGCAGCAGCGGCTTGATGTCATCGAACTCGGTGTTGTAGCGGGCGATGTTGATGAAGTCGGTCAGCTTCATCGGCTCGTCCATTCGCGAGGGGCTGAAGTACATCGGAATGACGGTGAAGGGCACCAGGAAAAGAATAATCACAGTAGCGTTTGCGAGAATGAAGAAAATGCTTAAAAGAAAGTTGAAGATGTTGTGGCGATCATTTCCTCCCTCTCTTTTGATTTCAGTGAATATGACGCCGGAGAAGGAGAAGGAGCACCCAAAGCAGTACCGGTACATGGTGACGAGGTGCTTCAACTCCTTTGGGTAGGCGGCGATTTGCAGTGCAAAGCCGTGAGATTGCACGCCCGCAATGACCTTCTCCATGAGGGACATTTTGGCAAGTTATTTTGTTCAAAATGGAGCACAGTTCAAAATAAAAAACAGCTAATGAATGATCTAAATGCGTTTCATAAGTTAGCTTGCTGACTAATTGGGCTAATCATTTAATTGGGTAATCAATAAATAGGAGAGGAAGAAAGGTTCTCCTTCTTATGTCGACAGTTTCTACTTCAAACGCTGAACAGTGTAACAAAAAAATGCTGGTTTGTTTTTAGCTTTTGTTCCCAGTGGTTGTTACGGTGGTAGTCTTTGAAGTAGGCACTTTTGAGGATTTCCCCTTCTTTGAAGGGAGCGACTTTTGTTTACCTGCAGAAGTTAACTTGGTGACTGGATGCTTCTCACTACTCAATTGATTGCTCTTTCGACCACTTTGACCACCTTCCCCACCACCACCACCATCATCATCATCGTAATCTATTCCATCATCTTTGCAGTAGCCGTAGCAGTATAACCCAATGCCGCCAACAATGGCAATGCCCAGAATTGCAATGGCAATGCGGTACAGCTCAAGAGGGCTCCCATCGTCGTCAGCAGGACTGCTGCCAAACGGGTCCACCAATGTTTCTTTTAGAATCTCATTACCGGTCACATTTTGAGACGGATAGATCAGGTAGGAAGCAAGTAGACCAAGGAAAAGTGCTCCACTGATGCCGCCCGTTATGCATTTTAACCCTGCAAAAAGATACACCAAAACAATAAACTTAAAGTTTTGAATTGAAATCATTGCCTTACCTTTTCTAAGCTTCTTTTTTGTAACGGGAACTGCTGCTGCTGCTGTTGCTGTTCCCTGAAACACCCTCTTAAGAGCATTCTCAAGCTCATCCGAGTAGGCAAAACGATAGGCAGCCATCAGTCGAGGAGCAAAGGCAAACATAAAGAGGTGTCTGGACATTTCAGGTGTTTTTCGATTTCTACTAGTGCCTCCTGAATAGCTCTTTTCCTCTGAATCATTGGAAGAAAGGCTACAAGCAGGTCTCTTAAGGCGACTGGTTTTGATGCTGCTTTTCCTGGTACTTGGCCAATGCTGAGAAGGAGATTCAAGTTCGGCGGTGGCATCTTCGCTGCTATTGCCTTCATCAAGCGGTGGTCGTTCACTGTTTCGCCTTCTTCAAGAAGGTTTAGTCTACGAAAGTACTGCTCTACCTGGTCCATATCAATGCCGCGGTCAATTGACTGCAGTAAAAGGACTGCCTGCTGAAAGAAGATGTCCTTTGCCTCTGGACGTTCATCATAAAGAGCCAGCCTGATGGCTTTGAAGACCAGGTGGTATTCCTCAAGAGAATATCCATGGTCGTTGAAAAGCCTGACCATCCGGTCTAGCTCTACCTGGTGATTTGGCTTGACTGAAATGGAATTGATGTGAGAGGTGAAATTAAGGAACAAAGAACAAAGTCTGATTCTGATCACATACATTGCGACCAGTCCACCAGGTGTGCAGCAGCACAAATACACGAGACGAAGATGGCGCTGCAGTACAACACGGCAAAAACTGCAACTCTAGAAATATCATCTTGATTCAAGATTCTTGAAGAGGAAAAAGTGTTGAGGTTTTGGTGCCAAACATCTAACTTTTGTTTTCTAATGTCAGCATTCTTATCTTGTTTTCTAAAAAGTTTTTATAGCAAAATGAAGTTCTATTTCTTTAATGTTCCATAACTTCTACACTTGTCCAACTCTACTTTGCTCGCGCTTGTTTTCAATGCATCACCGCCACCACAACAACAACCGCTTTCAAAAGACGACCATGGACGTCATCGTTGCCATCGTTTGCGCCCTGCAGCTGTTTCAGCTTCTTCCTCCCCTAGCCTCTGTTTCTTCTTCACCAAGCTCTTCATCATCATCATCAGACCATGGCCCTGGAAAACCGAGCCTCCAACAAGTGGAGTTGCTCGATGGAGACGCCTCAGCAGTGGCCAAAGCTGCTCCTGGCGCCTGCTCCCGACTGGTGAAGGGCGGGCAGACGAGCGTCCTCGCCGCCGGTCGCCTGCACGACCGCTTCCTTCTGCTCACCTCGGACTTCTTCCTCTTCGAACTGCACCCGGACAACTACCTGAAAACGGCGAACACTTTGTCAGCTCCGAGCCATCGACTGCTGATCAACACTCCGCCGAAGCATCTCAGCACCCGCTTCCCCGCCTCCTTCGCCTCCTTCGCGGCCGACGTCGCCCGGAACATTGTCTACGGCTTCACCCTTTCGCTGTACTTTGAGTTTCCCGACAAGCGGGAGTACCGGGCGGACTACCTCGCCTTCGTCTACCTCAACCAGTCGGCCACCGCCAGTGTGGACCGGCAGTACTGCCTCTTCGCCATTGACATTCACCCCGACCGGCCAGTGTACTCCTTCTGTTCTAAAAGCCTTTCCACCGTTCAGGCCATCTCTCACCTTCCGTCGGTACTGCTACTGGCGGGGTACGTGCGCGCCGACGAGCACCCGCAGATGTTCTGCGGTCCGGAGATGGAGGAGATGGCGGTCTTCTACTCGGCAGAGATGATGCCGGCTCAAAAGGATGATGGTGGTGGAGGTGGTGGTGGTTCGAACTCCAAAAGCAAAAAACAAAAAAGCGAAGAGCCAATGCCCTGCTTTGAGCTGGAGCAGTGTGTCCGCCTTCAGCTGCTGGGCGATGTCTCACCGGAGCAACGGGAGGATCGCGCCACGCCCGGTCGCTGCACCAACTTCACCGGCCGCCGCCTCTCCGCCGGCTTCTACCTGACCACAAGTGAGGTGGCGCTCATCGACGGGTCCACCGGCACAGTGCACTTCATGGAGGACCTGATCACGAGGCGGGTCTTCGTGGAGCGGCCACTGGCGCAGTACATCGGCTGTGACGTTGGGCCGTCGTGGAACGTCGTCTTTCAGAGTCAGTATTTTGTGTGTGTTTTATTTCGAAGGATGCCCAACAACTTTCTTCTTTTTTCCAGAGAAGCACGTTATCTACGGCGTCGCCATCTTCCTCGTCGTCCAAGCGGCCATTGGCCTCTTCATCTGCTACTCACTGGACCTCTGTGGCCAACAGCAGCAAGAGCAGCAAATGCCAGTTAAGAAAGTGAAAAAGGGAAGGCGAAGCAAGAAAGAGAGGAAAAGGGGCAGTAAATCGGAAGCACTGAGAAAGAGCAGCAGCTTTGGTGCAGCAGGAGGAGGACGAAAGAGCAAAAGCTTCTCGCCGAAGAAGTCATCTGCACGCAGCAGCAGCAGCGCAGCAGCATCTCCCGTGGCAGCAGCAAAATGTCGCGCCAATCTGCTGACGATATCTCCGCTGAGAAGTCCGTCAGCACCTCGGTCAGCTTCTCTAAGCGTCGAAGCTCGGTTTTGGAAGGCACCACTGAGGCTTCAGTTATCAAAGAATGATGATCATCATCATCAAGGGCTCCCTTATTTTTCATTCACACAAACGCCTGCCACACACTGCCAAAAGGTAAACAAAATAAAAACAACTTTTAGCTGTTGACTTTTTGGCTTTGATTTGTAAGCTACAACCAAATCTAGTCCACGTATTTTGTCAAACAAAGCTGCCGATCAGCAGCCGCTGCTGCAAAAAGGACGTTTTGTCTCTCAGATAACCGGCAAAAGCTCCAAGGTCTGGACTCTGAAGTAGTGCAGCCAAATTAATTAGAACAACAGCAGCAGCCACAATTTACAGTTTTTAGGTATTTTTTACAGCCTTTATTTTTTCCCACTAAAACTACTGCCATAAAGAATGCTGCTGCTTTTTAAAAGCAGGAACAATGCAGCATCAGTCTGACCACCAGTCAGTTTTTTGCTGTTCCATCATCAAACTGTGTCTCTGGCGACAGTGATCCTAGCCGACTCTAATTTGGCCGTCTTTCTCTCTCAATTTTAAGCAATTCTAACTGAGGCAGTGTCTCAGCGTCTCTCCCTCTCTCTCTCATTAACTATCTTCTGCAAATAGACCATAAATGCAATCAGTCCTGTACCAGCACACCAGTCACCAGTGTCGTTATTTTAAAGTCAATACCAGCCCAGCCCAGTCATACTATTTATGACTCCCAAATATCTTTTATGTTGCTCACGCCGGGGCAGGGTGTGTGTGTTTGTGTGTCACAGAACGCACCGGCGACTGCAGTGTCAGTGCCAAAACACAGTCCTGCTAAACAGTGATCTTCTAAAGGGAAGATCGCTTTTTGTGCTAGTGCTTCCACCAGCAAGAATCATATTGAGCCACCTTATGAGTGATAAGAGATTAAAAGGTGTCAGAAGAATGCCACTTGTTGTCATAAAACATCTGATTCTCTTTGTTCTTTTCGCAGCACTGCCAAATGAGCAAACCTACTGCAATTGCAAAGGCCACAGTTACATTGCAACACGTTACCCAGCATCCATCTCCTTGTGTGACTAAAGGTGGTAGTTTTTGTAACTAAAAAGTGCAACTTTTGCAATCTGATAAAGAAAGTTATGGATTTGTCTGGAAAACTATAAAATAGTGGAGTTTGCTTAGCAGGGCGGTTGTTTTCTGTGTCACTACTGACCGTGCTAGCAATTGTCCTCAAAGATGAGGATTGCTTTCCACTTGCCGACGGTGTTTGTCACCTTTTTTGCTGCTTTATTGTTTTTGGTACATTTTTGTTTTAACTTGATTACTTAAAATGCTAATTTTTTGAAACTTTAAACTTTTTAGAGTCACGCTGAAGGTGAACCAAAAGTAGAAATTTTTTATGAAACGCTGCAAGTGAACGTCAGACAATTTTTTATTGAACAGTTCAGAGTTGCTTCAGAAAACTTACTTGATAATATTGAGCTGCGTTTATATCCTTATGGAAATACTGAAAAAGATGGAACAAAATACAAATGCAAATCAGAATTGCAATGTCAAATTAATGCTTTTCATGTAATTTTTAAAATTATTTAAATTAATTTATATTAACAATATTTTAATTATTAAGGCTTGCATGATAAAAGGACAAATACTGTCTTCTGAAAATCCATTAACTTCTGTTGATCAACCAATTAACAAGTCTTCTACATCCAAATATGTACTTTGTTATTTCAAAAACAAATTATCTTTTGATAATGACTATGATTTGGGAGATGATTGTTTTCAAAAAGCTGAGGCAAATGGTAATTTTGCTAATATAAATAAATGTGTATATGGATCAGAACGAGACAAAACAACACCTTTATTTGAAAGCGTCAGCAAAGATGCCAAAGATGAACTTAAAAATAATAATGGACTTGCTGTTAGAGTTGCCAATAAATTTATTGATTTGAAAACTACCAGTCTTGTTGACGCAATTTGTGAACAATTAACGGTAATATTTTGTAAAAGTTAAAATTGCATGAAACTTATTTTCTGTTTTATAAGGATGTTGCGGCCTGCACACCATCAACTAAACCAAGAAATGTCAAAATTGCAGTTTACTATGAAGCTCTCAATTCTGATGCTAGAAAATATTTGGCTAAACAATTGGGCAACTTTTATTACGCTGTTGAAGACCTCGCTAGCATTGATCTCATTCCTTATGGTAACACAGTTAAAGATGGCGATGTATACAAATGTCCCCAAGGTGCTGCTCAGTGCATCAGCAACAAATTTCAGGTTCGTTTATTGTATTTCAAATGATTTGCATTATATAAATTAATTAACTTTTAATAAAGGCTTTGGTTATTAATAAATACATAACAAGTTCAACGACTACTGACGATCTGGCAGAAAGTAACTCATTTAAAGTTGTCAAGTTTTTTCAGTGCCTTGCACAAAGTTCTTCCGGAAATGAGTTCACTTCACTAGAAACTTGCTCAAAAGCACAACTCCCAGAAGACGACTATGCAAACTTTATCAAAGATATCAACAGTAATTCAACTGATGCTTTAAAAGTGTTTGAAAGCATGCAAACTAAAACCGAAGGAATGCTCGGAGTTAACAACATTACCACATTGCCACGAGTGCCTACGGTAACCCTTAATGGAATCATTAGCTACAATGCCTTGAATGATCTACTCAGCGAAGCGTGTGCCCAGCAGTGGATTGTAAGTATGCTCAAACTGTTAAATGTTTGAAACTAATATTTTGTGCACTTTTTAGGACTCCAAAGCAATCACCTGCACCAAAACCAAAGTCACCGTTCTCTACGAGCCGCTGAATCATCGATCACGATCCTTCTTTCTGGAGCAGCTCAACTCCATTTTCAGCAATTTACAACCTCTCCTCGACGTTGAGCTGATTCCAGCTGGTAAAGCTGGCCTGACTGCAACTGACAATGAGCTCGACTGTCCTGGTGGCCTTGACCAGTGCACTGAAATGCAGTTGCAAGCCTGTGCACTGAAGTACTTTTGGAATAGTGGCGAAAGTTACGCTGACTCCACCCGACAGGACATCTTTGACCTGATTTGGTGCACCTTCAAGAACCGCCACCTGGAGGGGGTGATGGATGTGGCTGAGCGCTGTGCCAACAATCACATTACCCTTGATCCCTGGCGCGTTATTCACGATTGCTACGTTGATGGAAGTGGCAAAGAACTGGTGGCGGCACACATAAAGACAACTCAAGAACTGATTGGCTCAGCGGAGTACTGGAGCGTACCAAATGTGTTTGTCAAAGGCACCAATGTCACCGACTTGGCCACTGCTAAAAAGATGATCTGCGACCTTTATGTGAGTACAGATGATTGTTTTTAGAACACATTTTTCATGCAAAACCCATTTTTTATCACTACAATAGACCGACTCGCAGCCGGCCTACTGCAGCGAGCCGACGGCCAAGAAGGTCGCCCTCTCGGTGTACTACGAGTCAACAGATGAAATATCGAAGCACTTCTTCACCACCCAGTACGGCCAGTGGTACAGCTACCTGGAGGAGCTGGCCGACATTCAGCTGCTGCCGGCGGGAAACATCGTCGAGAAGGGAAGCCCCGACAATGGCACCTGCGACAGCTACGGCCCCGATTCTGGCTGCATGGCCAACAAGCTGATGGCCGTGGTCATTGACACGTACTCGAAGCAGCCCGACGACGGCGACTTCATCGACGGGACGCTGCGGACGATGCTTTTCCACCGTTGCTACTACGCCCACCCGCACTTCCGGGACAGCATTTACGATGCGGCGGAGTACTGCGCCCTGGAGACGCTCTCCGCTGACGCCTGGTTCAGTTTGGAGGAGCTGGCCAAGTCGCCGGAGGGGGCGGCCATCTACGCTCAAGTGCTGAAGGCCACCGCCCAGCTGAAGGAGGACCTGGAGAAGCCTGGAGAAGCACTGAGCCTCATTCCCTGGGTCACCGTGGAGGACAGTGCCCCGAGCATGAGCCGCGTGGCGCTGAACGACCTCCTGCAGACGGTTTGCACGAAGTACACCGGAGCTGACCGGCCGCTGGAGTGCCAAGGTGCTGAGGTGACCGTCTTCTACACAGCCCGTCACGCCCTGTCGCGGCGCTTCTTCCTGGAGCAGCTGCAGCCAGTGTACTGGCACCTGCGAGAGCGACTGCAGCTGAAACTGGTGCCCTACGGGCTGGCCGATGCCTCGCTGACGATAAAGGATGAGTGCGAACTGAAGGCGGACAACTGCACGGCCAACATTGCTCAGGTACTGCTGTTGTCGGAGGACTAGTCTCAAATCAATCGATCGATTTGTTTACTAATCAGCCTATTCTCTTCCTACTCTAGGCCTGTGCACTGAAGCTGTACTACGACGCCGGGGAGAACACCGCCCAGTGGGACGGCCGCAACCAGACGCTCACCTTCATCAACTGCATGTTCAAGAACGTCAACAACGAGAACGATGGCCACAAGCTGGTGCAGCAGTGCTCTAATGAGGACTTTATCCTTCCTGATGAGGTGCTGGAGTGCGCTCAGGTGAGCGGCGACGGGTGGAAGCATCTGGAGGAGATGCGCGATCTGACGCTGGCCCTCACCAGCGACACCGCCGCCCACCCGGAGCCGATGGAGCATGCGCCGTGGATTCTGGTCAATGGTGTTCGCTCGGCGGAGGCGCAGTCTGACCTGAAGGAGGCCGTTGTGCGAGGCGATGCTCGGCGACAAACCGGACTTCTGCCAGGCGCCGACGCCGCCCAAGGTAAAGGTGGCCTTCCACTACTCGGCGCAGGACGCCAAGGTCCGGCGGTACGTCCTCGAGGAGCTCTACCCGCACTACCGCAAGCTGGAGGAGGTGATCGACCTGGACGTCATTCCCGTCGGCCTGACGGACATTGTCGAGCAGCAGGGCGAGAACGGGACTAGCACCGGCCAGTACACGCTGTACTGCACCAACGGGCCAGAGGAGTGTAAGGTCAATCTGATTCACGGCTGCCTCTACGAGCAGTACTACCACAATGACGAGGATCCGGACAGCCAGGAGGAGTACGGCGGAAAGTTGCAGGTAAGAAGCTTATTAATATTAAGAGAGGTGACAAACTTTACTTTCCTTTTCTCCTTCAGTTTATTGAGTTCCTCCGGTGCTACTTTGACAGCCCGCAGTACCCAGGCAAAATCGTGGACGCAGCCGCCTCCTGTGTTGAGCAGATCTTCAAGACGGACGCCCTTAACAGCGCCCTGGAGTGTGCCCGAACTCACTGGGACAGAGCATACTGGAGGAGCTTGCAGAGAAGAAGGTCGCCACGCTGCTGCCGCACATCAAGTACATTCCCTGGATAACGGTGGACGGCAAGCACAGCTACACCATTGAGCACCACATTCAGCGAACCATCTGTGACGCCTATCAGGTAGGTGGACTTCTATCAGCTGTACCTTTAAAAGGGACACTAATTCACTGAATTGATAACACACAGGGAACAGAGAAGCCGCTGGACTGCTACGAGGCGAGCGACTACGTAGAACCAAAACCAAAAGTGGCGATTCACTACGAGATTGGAGACGCCGCCTCAAAGGATTTCTTCGCCAAACTGTCCAACGAGTCGAGCCTGCTCACCGACGTATCCGATATCACCTGGTGCCCTTTGGTCGGTCAACCTACACCTCTGCCAAAAACTGCAGGAACAATGCCGATTGCGCTCAGTACAAAGATCACGTAAGTTTGGTTTTTCAAATACTGTGCGAGATCACAGTAGACTGAACTGACTGAAATAATTCAGCAATTCATCCATCCATTTTCTTTACCAATTTCCAGGCATGCTTGCTTAAACTGTTCTTCGAAAAGCACCCTCATGCGGTGCTTAAAGCCATTGCCTGCACCTTTGATGATGAACACATTAGTGCGCCTGATGTAGTCAACCAGTGTGTCAATGACCATTTAAGTGGCGTAGATGAAACCGTCCCGGACCCGTTTGAGGAGATTATTGCCTGTGTGGCGGAACAGGGCGACTCCTTGATGGGCGAAAATGAGCAGCTGGTGGCCGACCTGACGCCCGCGCTCAGTCACGTGCCCTGGGTGGTAGTCAACGAGGAGCACGACCCCGAGGCGGAGGACTCGCTGATGAACGAACTGTGCGGCTACTTCTACCCAATGGACAAGCCGGCCGCCTGCATTCCGACGCCTCTTCAGGTGGCCGTCTACTACGAGACGAACAACACCGCCGTGGGGGCGTTTTTCAAAAACCAGATTTCCGGTTTCACCGAGTACCTCGACGAGTTTGGGCAGTTTTACTTCATTCCTTACGGCACGGCCACCACCACCGGCAACC
This sequence comes from Tyrophagus putrescentiae, assembly GCA_024499935.1. NCBI lineage: Eukaryota > Metazoa > Arthropoda > Arachnida > Sarcoptiformes > Acaridae > Tyrophagus > Tyrophagus putrescentiae. The sequence continues at coordinate 6,517,531 of JAMZRA010000007.1, forward strand.
AGACGACATGCTCAGTCAGTGAAGATCAGTGCCCGGCCAATGCTTTCCACGTAAGAATGATCTTTCCAGCGATTATGTTTAAAAATTTGTGTTTTGCTTTAATCCTAAATGTACTCTACTTCTACTAGGCTTGCGTCATCAACCGCTACTACAACTCCTCCTCAGTCAATCCTAGCTCTGAGTACGAGAAGAACCGCATTCGAACGGCCGGCTTCCTGGAGTGCTCCTTCTTTGAAGAGAGTGAAGGTAAACTTCCGCTGGACAGCGCCAAGGCCTGCTTTAACATCAACTTTGAGAACGTCGACGAGAGAGACGTCATCAGCTGTGCGGCTGATGGCGAAGGCCAGGAGCTGCTGGCGGAGATGGGCCGTCAGACGGCGGCGCTCGACCCGAAACTGACCAGCGCCCCGGTGGTGACCATTTCCGGTGTGCAGACCAATGAACTAGAGGCAAACTTTTTCCAGAAGCTGTGCACCACCTATGGCGTAAGAACTATCAAACAAACTATTTTCAACTTTTAGAATGACAATTTCAAACTAATTTCGAGCCCCTTTTTCAACAGGACATTCGCCCCGCACAGTGCACCAGCGTGCCCAGCTCGGCGGTGAAGCTGGAGGTGTACTTCTCCGGCAACGACCAGGGCTTTGCACTGCTGGCCAACCAGCTGTACCCCTTCTACGAGGAGATTGTTCCGCTGACCAGTGTTGAGGGTGACCTGTTCAGCTCAACTAGAGCTGAGTACGACCCCAAGGTCAAACTGTACGGCATCATCGACGCTGAGCTGATCGCCTGGGGCGCCACAGTGTACGATTCGACCAACACCGAAACGCCCTTCAGCTGTACGGGCAAGAACGAGTGCTACATCAACCGGTACCTGGCCTGTGCCAAGTACTACCACGCCGATGAGCCCAAGGGACAGCAGCACCTGGTGAAGCTGGCGCTCTGCGCCGCAAGAACAGCACCGTGCAGGATGATCCGAGTGAGGTCTTCAACCAGTGCACCAACCTCATCTGGCCGCTGGACGCCTTCACGCAGCTGCACACCTGTGCCAGTGCGAACAGCGCCGAGAACGTTGCCATCTTCCTCAAGGAGAAGGCGAAGACGGACAGCCACCCGGAGATCACCTCATGTAAGCCAGTTGACTGTGTGTCAGTTTTTTAGTTCAACCTTTAACTTTTCACATTCTCTTTTTGTTTTCTTGCAGTTCCGGCGGTGACTTTGAACCGCATCGTTAACGCCAACGCCACCCAGTTCCTGCTAGCGGAGGTGTGCCAGAGGTACGACAGCTACAGTAGACCACCTCAGTGCAAGGAATTTGATCCAGTTATTACGACGACGACGACAACGACGACACACGACAACCCCTTCTCCGATTCCCACAGGTCCAACTTAACTCCTCCAACTTCAACTCCATCATCCAACTTCAACGACAACGACAACGACAACGACAACGACAACGACAACGACAACGACAACGACAACCCCTTCTCCGATTCCCACAGGTCCAACTTCAACTCCTCCAACTTCAACTCCTCCAACTTCAACTCCTCCAACTTCAACTCCTCCACCTGGATCAGGAACAACTCAAACCGTCTCAATCATAGTGCTCCTCGTAACAATTATCATATCGCAGCTTCTGCTGTAAAGTTGTGTTTAATAGTAGAAAGTATAGTTTTGCGTTTCTTAAATTATTACAAAAGCTAAATATAAAGGTTATATTATATACAATTTAATAGGAGTGTGTACAAAACTATAGCTAAGTTAGTCCTGCGAAGTGTCCATTGGTGTGCCACTGCTGCTCTGGGCGCCTGGTCTCAGTGTCGAAGAAGTACTTGTTTGGCTGGCAGTGCTTGGCTGCGCCTGCAAAAGCACTATCGGCGTAGAACTGTTATTGGTGGCGGCTAGTGGGCGAAGAGGTGTGGCCAAACTAGCGGAATTACTTGTTGTGGTGTTGGCAAACTCGGATGATCGCGATGGAGGAGTGCTGGTGGTGGTCGACTGCGACGACAGAGCCGCCACCAGGGCAGAGGACGTGTGCTGTTGTTGGCCGTGTTGAGTAGGAGTGGTGGTGGTGGCCAGCAGCATGATCGGATTAGAGCTGCTGCCTGGTGCGCCGACGGTGGCCACGGAAAGTGGTCTCAGGGTAGAAGAGCCGGTCGTATTATGGGCGAATGATGAAGATGATGAGGAGGACGGAGCATCAGCCGCTCGCGGAGGGGTGGACTGGGAGGAGAGGGCGGCTACCAGCGCTGAAGAGTGCTGCTGCTGCTGTTGTTGTTGTTGGTTGCTGTTGGCTGAGCTGCCTGCCCCGAGACAGTGGCCGTCTTGATGGTGAGCGGCGTCAGATGGTGGCCAGACGGACTGCTGCTGCTGCTGCTGGTCATTGCTATCTGCTGCTCGCCGGTGGCAGTGTTCGAAAGACAGATAGAAAATGTTAGTGGCTGGTTAGAAGCAGTGCCCATGGGCTGATTGCTGCCGACGCTGCCGCTGGTGTTTGCACTGTTCTGATGCTTACCACTTGCTGCAGGACAGAGGAGGGAATGTGCGCTGCAACGGTGGCCGAAGAGGAGGAAGAGGCAGAGGCGGATGATGAGGCGACACCAGCCTGACCGGCGCCCACCAGCTGATTGCTGCTGATGATGATGTGGCCCTTTTGGTTGGCACTGCCTTGGGCGTTGGCCATCGTCTGCTGGCCACCCACCACCTTGCTGCTGCTGCTGAACACTATTGAAGACCTTTATCTGGAGCCGCTGGTTGGAGTTCGCCTGTCGAATGTTCTGCATCTGAAAGGGACGACCACCCTGAGCGACGCCCACCAGCTGATTCGCCCTGATGGCCGCCGCCGTCTGAGGGTGCTGCTGCTGTAATTGTTGCTGCTGTTGCTGTGGTCTAGTCTGCTGTCGTATGAGGAACTTGCCAATTTGCTGGTTTCCCTGCATTCGGTTTCCTTGCACCGACCCCGTCGCAGATGCAGCCTGGCCACTAGCAGCAGCACTCAAAACATTGCCCTGAGTGTTCAAGATGGAGCTCAGAGCAGGGCTTCCCGTGGTGGCCTGCGTGAAGGTGGCTATTTTGCCTCCTGTAGCGGCGGCGGCAGGGTTCATCGGCGAGCTGCTCACCACCACGCTGTTGTCGGCGTTGATCAGCGAAACGGGCGTGGGCATCCCCTGACCGCCGCCCATTTGCGGCCCCCCACTGATGATGATGTGGCCCTTCTGTAGGCCACTGGCGGTGATGCCACCACCAGGAGCTGCTGAAACCGTTACCTGCTGCCCCGACTGCTGCCCAGGCTGTTGCTGTTGGCCGCCATGCGGAAACAGCTTAATCTGCACCCTCTGCGGCGGGTTGCTGCCGCTGCCCTGCTGTCCGGCAAAGGTCTGCATAAACTGGCGGCCCTGAACGGCGGTCAGACTTCGAATGGCCGCCGCCGTCGTCGCCTGTTGAGGCCGAACTGCCTGCTGCTGGGACTGTGTTGTTGTTGTTGTTGTTGCTGCTGCGATGTAGGCCTAAACTGCTGTCGAATGATGTTGGTGGTATACTGCTGCTTGCCACCTTGCCCAGGATTCACATTCTGCATGCGCTGGTTCGCCGGAGCTCCGGCCGACACCACTTGCGTGTTCAGAATGGAGCTCAAAGTTGAGTTGGCGCCTGTTTGAGAAAAGTTGACCATCTTGTTGGCTCCTCCTGAAACCTGTGGATTTATCGGCGAGCTGTCGGCGGTGGTAGCAGTGGTGAGCAGCGACACCGAAGGGCTGCTGCTGCTGGCGATGCTTTGCGTGATGATGTTCGCATTCGGTGGTTGCTGCTGCTGCTGTGCCGGCTGCATCAGCAGAATGGGACTGTTGGTGTTGTTGCCACCAGACAGCGAGGTCAGCGTCCGTAGTGTTGGGAGGTTGCCGGTGCTGGTGGTGACATTTTGAAAGGTCGTTGATGATGCACCACCTTCGGAAGGAAGTCGAGAGGGGGCCCCGGCGGACTGCTGCGACAGGGCGGCCACCAGGGCCGAGGAAGCCTGCACTTGCTGCTGCTGCTGCTGCTGCAAGTTGCCACCGGAAGTGGCCACCACCATTTGCTGCTGCTGCTGAGTCTGCATTGCCCCCGTCAAGGAAGTGGGCGCAAACTGAATCGGCCCCCCACCAACTTGCTGACCATGCTGCTGCTGCTGCAGTGCGGCAATCTGCCCCGGAAGTACCGATATGGCAAAGGTCTGCGGCGGTAACTGCTGCTGCTGATTCTGTTGCCCGGCACTGGAGGTGGCAATGGTCACTGCATTAGCAGCATTGCCAACCACCTGCTGCAGCTGAACAGGGACAATGTTGGTGGCAGCAGTCGGACCGACGGCAGACACCACCGTCGCTGGCCCTCGGTTGACCAAGGTAGAGGGCCCACCAACGCTGTTGATAATCTGGTGGTGGGGGTGACCGCCCCCTTTCTGGGTGGTCGTCATCACCAGCCCCTGCGGAAGACTGTTCACGCTCACCGTGGTCTGCCCAGTTGACTGTTGCTGCTGTTGCTGCTGCTGCAACAACTGAATAGTCGCCGGATTCAAAAGGTGAACCTTTTGCGCCGTTTGAAGCTGCTGCTGTTGTTGAAGCTGCTGCTGTTGTTGAGCTGCTGGAACTGCTGATGTTGCTGATGTTGTTGCTGCTGTTGATGCGCCGGCGAGCCGGGCACCATCATCATCGGCGTCGAGGGCGAAGCGCTGCCCGGCTGCTGAGCATGATACTGCTGCTGCGGATGGCCGCCCCCTCCCATGACCATCACCCCTGGTGACCCTTGCGGCGCCTTGCCCAGCTGCTGCTGCATCTGCTCCTTGTTCGCCAGCGCCAGCTTCTGCTTCGCCTGGTGCTCCTTGTTGATGCGCTCCATGCGAGCGGCCGCCAGCTCCTCCGCCGACTTTGGCTGGTTGTAGTTGATGTTGAAGGCGGTCGCGAGCTGGGTGACGTGGTCGTAGCCCTTCCGATTGGGCGGCATGTGGAAGCGCGACTTGGAGGTCTGCGTCTTCGAGATGACGATGTGCTTGATGGCGTCGAAGCGCTTGTGCATCTCCGTCGCAAACTCATTCTTGTGCTCGGCAATGACGTTCTGCAGGTGCTTCGCCACGCGGTTCATCGCCATCGAGTGCGTCGCCGCACTTCCCGAGGCCATCGCCGAGCCGGGCGGCGCCTTGGGGCCGCCTGGACCGGAAGTTCCAGGCGGCTGGCTGTCCGCCACGCTGGCGCCCTTGCCACTCGGATTGAGCGTGATCGACTGCGAGGACATCGCCGGGTAGGACAGGTACAGGCCCGCAGCTCCCTGCTGCTGTTGTTGGTTCGCCGCCGCCGCCGACTGATTCTTCGCCGACTTCTTCGTCGATTTGGGCGCCTTGGCATTGAGCAGGTGACTGTGCACCGCCGACTGCTTCGCCTCGTGGCTGTCGGCAATGCTGTCGTTCTTGGGGGAGATGATCGTCTCGTAGCGGTGCCGGCAGGCCAGGTCCGTCCGTGAGAAGGTGTTGTAGGTGTTCACCTGCTCGGCGACAAAGTCCCAGTTCGGAGTGTGGCCCGGGTAGATGACGCTGAGGTTGCACGGCAGCTCCTGAAGGTACAGCAGCGACATGATGATGGCGTAGTCCTCCCGCAGCAGCCACCGGTGGCTGGGCAGCAGGCTGAGCTGCGTCGTCGTCTTCGCGGAGGCCTTCTCCGCCGGCGAGACGTTCTGCTGAAAGTTGAAGCTCTGCGAGTTCTGGCTGTTCAGACAGCGCTGGAAGGTGGAGATCAGATCGGCGCCGCCCGGCCACAGCTTCACCTTCATCGCCAGCTGGTCCTTGCGCAGGCGGATGAGGTCGTGTTCGGCCGGTAGAAGATCGACTTCATGTTCTGGAAGAAGTCGTCGGAGATCTTCTTGTAGGCGCCCTTGTGCTGAGGGCACCACCGCCAGCAGCAGTGCCGCCAGCAGTGCCGGCTGCTGAACGTGAGCACCAGTACCAGACTGGCTGCCGCCGCCGCCTGCAGCTGTGGCGGCTTGTTTCCGCGCTGTAAAAGCGGGGGTAAAAGAGAAATGGTTTTAAGAGATTGTAAAGCAAAAGGATAGAAAAGCAAAAATACCGTGAAGAGGCGGCACCTCAACTCGCAGTCTCTTGTGGTGATCCTTGGGCACGTAGATGGGCGGCAGCTGCGACTCGGGCATCAGCGTGCTCTCGTAGAGAAAGCCCAGCGAGTGGTCCACGTAGTGGTCATTCTCGTCTGCCGGCGGCGTTGGCGGGGCCCATACCTAAAGTGAAGCAAGAAAATGGTTTTTTGATTGATGTAAGTTCTCTTTGGACCTCAGAGAAGGACTAAATGAATGCTGGCCAGCACTTACCGGCATCGGCTCAGTGGAGTTGTCGGCAATGTAGAGCTTCTCCAGGATGCGTCCTCGCGAGCACACGTCACCATCGAGTCCTTCAGCTCCGCCTGCGCCTGTCGAAGCTCCTCATCATGGCTCTGACGCCATTCTTTAATGCTCTTTTGCACTTGCTTCTTAGACTCTTCCTCCTCCTCCTAAAATATTTTAAAAACACCATCAATTGAAATAAATGCAGAATAGACTAGAAACTTACCTTATCATGCTCATGTTGAAACTCCTGTTGTTGCTCTTCGACGTACTGCAAAGCAAACCGTCCAATTGGCAAAAGCTGCAATGAAAAAAGAGTGATGAAAAAGGATTGAACAGCAACAACAAAAAGGTAGCCGTCCCCTACCTGAGAAATAGCCTGTTCAATTTGTTCTTCCTCAGGACTTTTCTCCTCCGAGGCGTCTTCAATGGGAACCGTTTCATCAAACTCAATCAACTCGGCGGCTGCTTCTGCGCGAACTTCTTTAGCCGCAGCAACATCAGGCTCCTCTTCAGCTGTGCCAAGCGCCTGTTCAAATGCATTTCGATAATTAACTGGAACGGCGTTTCCCATTTCCGAAATCAGGTCTGCACTAGAAGACTGTTGAGTGCTCACGGGAGGGTTGCTGATGACCTCGGTTGGCTCGTTACTTTGGTCAATTTCAAAGAGCTCCTGAATGGCCGCTTGTTTGAAGAAAGCAGTGGTAAAGTTGCCCTCTTCAATAGCCAGGTCGCCCAAAAGTTTCTTCTGTTGAGCTTTCCGAAGGATGTTCTCCTCAACTGTTCGCTCGCTTACAAGTCGGTAAATGTGAACATCTCTCGTCTGAGCAATACGGTGGCAGCGGTCCTGGGCTTGTGCGTCCATGGTTGGGTTCCAGTCACTGTCGTAAAATATCACAGTATCTGCACCGGTCAGGTTTACACCGACGCCGCCTGATCGAGTGGAAAGTATGAAGCAGAAGATACGTTGATCCGCATTGAAGCGCTCCATTAGAGCTTGTCGCTGTTCAATTTTAGTTGCGCCGTCGAGTCGAAGATATGTGTGACCGTGGTAGCTGAGAAACTGCTCAAAGATGTCCAGCATTCGTGACATTTGGGTGAAGATCAACACTCGATGATTTCCTGCCTTCAACTTCCACAGTAGCCGGTCAAGAGTTTGCAGTTTGCCGCAATCGTATTGAATGAGCCGAATTTCAGGCAGTTGGAATCGAAGCTGAATTCGAGGAACTACAGTGACGTCGAAGAAATCAGTGGGAAGTTTGCGGGTCAAGCCTTCTGCAAAGTTGCACTCAACAATCTTTTTGTAGGAAGGCAAGTGGGTGATTGTCAGTTTGAGAGGCGATGCAAGCACGCTCGGCACAATGCAGAGATATCGCTCCAAAATTGGACGAAGACTTGATTCGAGTGATGATGGGGTGTGAAGCATTTCACGTAGCGCATTTGAGGACTCATCGGGGTTGAGCGATGATGTTTGCGTAAGTAGACATCGGCTACATCCATTTCCGTGGGAAAATAAAGATGAACTTTGTCCTCCATCACAGTGGCTGATGAATACACTCGTTTCATTTCTCAAATTCACTGCATTGATACAGTCTTTAGAGTAAAGAGGACTCGCAAAGCATTTTCGCTTATTGACCACCATCATCTTTCGGAGCTTGTCCTTCCGAAGCTGCTCAACCCTGGCATTGATTTCCTTTTTGGCGTGCTTTCCAATTCCAAGAGTTCCTTCGGTTGAACTTTGAATCATTGAACTGCCATCCGTTTCCAGTTCCATTTCTATATCGCAATTGCTCGTGTCTATAAAAACAAAAGTACAAGTCAATATAATTCAGGATTGATAAAAAATAATATTTACCTTGATTTATATCCTTAGAAAAGGATGAAGTTTGAAAGATTGAACGATTAGACGTTTGCAAATTTGGCTTCAGTGACTTCCTTAGCCAACAGTTAAATCCTTCAAATGATGACAAACGGGCGTATACTGTTGATTGTGGCTCACTCTTGAGACAGTTTTCCATCTGTGCTGGGTCAAGCTGAAAGCACTCTATTGTTCGGTGATCCAATGTCGTTAGTTCGGTTGACAATTGCGAGAAAAGCAAGTTCAAAGTTGAGAGATCAATTTGAGAAAGTGGTTGGTAGTCAAGGACACTGCTGACGAGCGAGGAAACACGGTACACGATTTCCTGGTCAACGAAAGGCGAAATGGTCGGCCGAGGCGAGTCAAATAGATTTGGGTGATTGCAAACTTTTCGCAGCTGCATTAAAGTGCTGATAACACCAAGAAAGCTTCCAGATGCAAGCGTCGCTTTGGTTCTGTGAAATAAAAGTAAAAATCCGTTAAAATAACTGGATACAAAAATGCAAACTTCAAACTTACTCTCCCTCTCCCATGTACCTATCGTACAGCTGCCGTTGACGCTTGGACAGTGAACACTGGACAATGTGTTCATACTTCTTGGGAAGTTGCTTTTCAACGTCACATTTCAGTCGCCGCAAAAGAAATGGTCGAAGTGCTTTGTGAAGTCGCTCAACAACTTTATGTTCAATTTCCGGGCAGTTGTCTTCAGCTGCATGCGACTGAAAAACGACATTAGGCAGCAGAAAGTCCACCAGCGAGGTGAGCCCAGCTGCATCAGTAGGCAGTGGTGGTGATGCTCCTCCAGTGAGAAGAAGGCGTCGCGCTGAGTTGATCTTTAGCAGCATTTGCCACCGTTGAGACTTAAAGTTCTTTATGTGCTGAGCTTCATCGAGAATAAAATACACCCACTTTTTCCGGCGGAACGATGAGTGATCCTGAACCACTAGCTTATACGAGGTGATGCACACGTGAAAAGCGTTTCGCCCTGTCCAGCCTTTTCGCTTCATACGCCGCTCCTTGGCATTTCCGTAGTAGGTGAGAACTTTCAGAGATGGACACCACTTTTTGATCTCCATTTCCCAGTTGAGCATGACACTGGTCGGCACGACAATAAGATGCGGTCCCCAGATGCCCTTTTCACAGGCGAGATGAGCAATTAGTGAGATGGTTTGTACAGTCTTTCCAAGTCCTTTCTCATCGGCCAGAATGCCGTTTAGATGCTTCTCGTACAGAGAAGCCAGCCAGTGCAGGCCAATGTGCTGGTACTCTCGAAGTTGATGCTTTAACAAGAATGGGACCTTGGTAATCACCTCCACCGAAGAGAGAGTGTTTCCTTTGGGTTGAATGCTTTCAGCAGCGGCAACAGCGTCCGCTTCAGTCATTTCACGCCTCGAATCAGTCTAATGATGATAGAAAAGTTTTGATAAAACGAAATTACACAGTTTTAAAACAAAACACACAGCACTTGTACTTACGTTATCGACATCATTGACTGAATAGGTGATGTCAATGTTTTCGTTTTCATTAGACGTTTCTTCACTATCAGTTTCCTCTTCAGCAGTAGTGTAGTTGGTTTGTTCAGAATTGGCCATCTCACTGTCATATCCATAGCGAGATAACAACTCTTCAATCGGAATATTGGCTTCTGATTCAAGCTCGTTAAGCTCCACTTTAGGATCCATTGTCTCTTTTGTCTCTTGATCTTCCTCTTTGGCGATAGTTTCCTCGTCATCGTCTGAGCAAGAACTGCCCTTTTCAAGTTCGGCTTCGTTCTCATCGGGATCTTTTGACAGTTCAAGTTCCTTTCTTTTAAGCTCATTGATTCGATTATTTTTCCTTGTTTGAGGGACTTCAAGCTCGTCGATCAACATTTGGTCCGAATCAACAGATGGGGCCCGGGAGTTTTTTAATGAAGGAGTGACAAATTCCTGCGTTAACTTTTCAGTGAAATGATCAACTTTGTCAACGATGAATCGTAGCTGCATGTCATGAATCTTTTTCCGCTTTTCTTTAAGTTGCACCTCTTGCTTGTGTTCTACCAACTTTTCAATTTCAGACCAGAATGTTTTGACCATCTTTGCAATGTTTGAAGCGATTCGTCTCAGCTTTATCTGTTCCTCTTTTTCTATTCGCTGAGCTTGGCCGCCTTTAAGTGAATGATATTTTGTGATCATTTTAGAGCATTGCTTTGCAGAATTTCTTTTCCATTTGCGCTCTTGCATAAAATCCGCCGCCAGCCATGACATCTCCTCAAGCAGATAGTCCCAGTGAGCTTTAACCCGAGACGGCTCGGCAACTTTGGGCAGCCTCCGAATAGACCACATGCCATTCTTGCGTAATTCGGCAATTCTTTGAATAACGTGAGCTTCCTGTTTTGCTAGCTCCACAATCGAATCCCTATCACCTGAGGTGATGTCTAGGGATTCAGGCAAGAAGGCACTGACAACCGGCGCCTTCTGAGCCGGAATGATGACCGAAGTTGAGGCAGCATTGTGAGAAGGTTGTGAACGAGAACTACTTTGAGTTGAGGGTGTCAATTTAGAAATAGAACCGCTGACGACTGTTGATGATTTTTTGAACGCTTTGCTTTGTTGACAAGTTGATTCGGCTTTGCTATCTTTGACAGGCAATGTTGAGGTCAAGTGCTTATTTGTTAAGCAACGCGTTGGAATTTTCCCCTCCGTTCCGAGCAGTTGAATAAAGTGCTCTGCACTGGAAAGTGGCAAGTCGGCGCTCTCAAAGAACTGGTAGATGAAGCTGATAGTCTGCTGAGGAGAGCATCGCTTCTTCAGCAGGTCAAGCGTGAGGTCGCCGCTGCTTATCGTCACATGTTCTTTCAAGTCTTCAAATGCATCATTGCTACTGGCTTTCAGCTTGGCCTGGTAGTGCTCAATGACAGAGTCCACCTCCAGGCTGTCCTCTTCATCCATCTTTGAAGATTGTTGCTGTTGTTGTTGTTGTTCTTGTTCTTTTGGGGTGAGGCAAAAGTCGCCGGTAAGTTGAGACTTACAGAAGCACAACTGTGAAAGTAAAAGCCGACTGCCACAACAAAGCAGCAGCAGCAGCACGAGCAACGCGCGCGAGCCACGAGCAGGATTTTGGTTCACTTTTCTGCAGTTGTTGCACAGCCAACGCTAGAGAGCTCAAGTGCTTTGCTGTGCAGCGCGGCCGAAAAGTAATCCGAAATTCTGCTTCTGGGCGCGAGCACGCGCCGACTATTGCGACACTGCTGGCGCGCCTGCCATTGCCCACCGATATTGACACCTCGGCAGCCAATTTACTTTTTTCAAATTCAACAATCGCAAATTCTGAAACGTTTTGACAATAATAATTTCGAATGAAGATGAAGATTAGACACGTCATGCTGGAATTTCACCGCTATAAAGCTGACTTTCCCTTCAAGGGCTCTTCTTTGTCAGTCATCTTTTTCATCAAAACCCCACAAGCCAACTTTCACCCACCAAAAGATCATCATCTTCACTAGAAAAGTGATGCCCGCTTTCAACAAGAAGAAAAAGAAGAAGAAGAGCGCTGCAAAGTCCGGCGGCAGGTCAGTAACAAATGAACAGATGACTGATTCACCGATAAGTTATCGGCGATAACCAACACTTCTTCACTACCACCATTCTTAACAGGAAGCGTTCGAAGAGCAGCGGCGGTCACCACCACCATCACCACCGCAAACACAAGTCAGAAACAGGACCACCACCACCGCCGCCCTCAACACCGCCTCCGCCTCCCTGCGACAGCCTGACGATGCTCAACTGGATGATGTACACGCACAAGTACGGCGAGCACGTCTACGACGCCGTCCAGCTCATCCTCACCTGTGCGGTGCACCGGAAGCTGGCGCTGTGCGGCGTCGGCGAGCAGAAGCCGAACGAGGACCAGAAGCTCTACCTGCCCTTCTACCCGATCAAGCACGGCCAGGCGTGGGCGGAGGCGGCGGAGCAGTTCGTCACGCGGAAGCTGCTAAGGGAGAACCTGTCGAGGCTGCCGCCGGCAGAGCAGGCACGTCTTCTCTCTTCATCCTCATCCTCATCCTCATCGTCTTCATCTCTGCTCATCACCGAGCCGGTCTTTTTGGAGCTGCTGCGCGTGCAGCTGCCGGTGTACTTTGACTTCAACGAGCGCGTCACCTACCAGGTGCAGCTGACGGCGGAGGCCTGCGCCGCCGGCCTCTGCCTCGACAATAACATCATCGGCTGGTACCGCGTCGGCCCTGACCTCCCCACCACCCTTACCACCCAGAAGCTCTTCGGCCCGGAGATGCTGCTGCTGATGGAGGTGGCGGTGACTGCGGTGGCCGACGCGAACATCACCTCGGCGGCCATTAAGAAGCTGGTGCCGGAGGAGGAGACGGTCCGCGAGTTCGCCATCGCCGAGATCTTCGCCTTCGCCGGCCTGGAGGAGCTGCGCAGTCCGAAGATCAGCAAAGACGACATTCTCCGTGCCTACGGCGACTTCCTCCAGCACGTCTCGCCCTCTGAGTTCATGGTGGTGAGTCGCTTCGATGAGTACCTGATGAAGGCGAATCTGCAGATCAGCAGTCACATGGGCGGCCTCTACCGCGCCTTCTCCTCCAAGCGGCGCGCCTTCCTCGACTTTGAGGAGTTCATCATTGGCCTGCTCATTATCGGCCGTCTCGCCAGTGGCGAGAGTGGAAATAACGGCGGTGGTGTCCTCGGCGGTGGCAGCAGCAGCGCCGTCCTTGGCGCCACACTCCTCGCCGACACCCTCGAAGGACCAAGCAGCTCAACACTGAGCGACAGCAAGCCCTTCCAGCCACAGGTGGTCATCGAGTACTCGGCGGAGACGATGCTCCTCATGGCGGAGTTTGTCTACCGCTTCTACGCCGCCTCACACGACGACCCCACGCACCTGAACGGCGAGCAGTTGCAGCGGGCGGCCAAGGACTGCCAGATCACCGAGGTGGACCTGGCGGCGCTGCTGACGACCAGCGGCACCGGTGGCGAGGGCCAAGTCCTGGTCCCCCAGGACGCCTTCACCCGCCTCCTCATGGAGAAGTACCTGCCACGGACGAACGTCCTCAGCGGGCAAACTCAGCATTCGCCTCCGCCCCCGCTGGGCACCTTCGAGCTGGTGGGCGAACGAACTCCAATGGAGCAGCTCCACCTCCGCCTCGCCTACCCTGAAATCCGTCGCACCGAGCGTGACACCTGCAGCCATTCCACCGTCCGCGCCGCCTCGGCAAAGATGCGCACCCAGCTGCTCTGCGACAGCTGCCACCGGAAGCAGTACACCCTGGCAGGGCACCACGTGAAACTCGACAGCTCCGGGCTCTTCTACCAGCCCACGGTGAACGAGGCGGAGGACGTGCGCCGCATGAGCGGCCACCGCCGCCGCCACGAGGCCGCCTTCTTCCACGAGAACTTTGTCTGCAATCAGATACTGGACATGATTCGCCACTATGCTCGCACGGCGCGCATCTTCCCACCGCCGCCTCGGCCGCTGACGAGGAGGAGGCGGAGGCAGGAGGGGGGAAGAAAAACAAGCGAAACCACCGGTCAAAGAGAAGTCGCCGTGGCAGTGGTAAGAGAAGAGGTGGTGGTGGGAGTCCTGGCAGAAGTAAAAGCGGCGAGCTGCCCGACTGGTCGAAGCGGAAGACGAAGCGAGCCTATGTGCGGAAGATTGTCAGCCTCTGCAAGGAGGTGAAGGAGCTGATTGCCGGCGGGCCGCGCGTCCTCAAGGTCGCCTCGCCCTGCTACGTCTTTGGCGGTAAGTTTTTGTTTGTTCTTTTTTGTTTACACTTTTCTACCTCCTTTTTCTTATTTCAGACATCCACGGCAACCTCACCGACCTGCTCACCTACGACATGAACGTCTGGCGCTCCAACGTCTACTTCTTCAGCAGCAACCTCCTCTTCCTCGGCGACTACGTCGACCGGGGCCCCAACTCGGTGGAGTGCATCCTCTACCTGCTCTGCATGAAGGCCATCGCCCCCCATCGAGTGCACCTGCTGCGCGGCAACCACGAGACGCGCCAGCTGCAACGGGAGTACACCTTCCACAATGAGGTGACGGAGAAGTTTGGGGTTGAGGGCGGCTTTGCGGAGACCATCTTCGACGCCTTCAACGCCGTCTTCGATGTGATGCCGCTGGTGGCCATCGTCGACGAGTCCATCTACTGCGCCCACGGGGGCATCCCCTCGCAGGCGACTCTCTCGCAGATCGCCGCCATTCCCAGTCCGCTGGAGGCGATCGCCGACCCCTCGGTGGCCAATGAGATCCTCTGGAACGACCCGATCACCGACAAGGAGCACGCCGACCTGATGAACAACGACGCGACGGTGGCCAACAACACCGCCGAGCACCCGGACGGCTTTCCCTCGAACACCCGTCGCGGCACGGCCTGCTACTTCAGCGAGTACGCCCTCCGGCGCTTCCTCGCCGCCAACGCCCTCTCGCACGTCATTCGCGCGCACGAGTGCATTCCAGTAAGTGGGAATTCTCTTTTTTGCCAATTTATTTCATTTATTTGTCTTTGTTATCATTTCAGCAAGGCTACTGGTTCCACAGCGGCGGCAACTGCGTCACCATCTTCAGCTGCTCCCACTACGCCAACGGCATCAATGACGCCGCCATTGCGCTCGTCTTCAACTCGCAGATACTGGTCATCAAGATGGACACCATCTCCGATCAGCACAACTAGTAGTAACTGGTGGAGTGTGCCTCAGTGCGCAAGACTCGCAAGAAGCAAAAGTTTATTTTTTATTTCATTTTACTATTACTGTTTGCTCATTTGATTTGAACACTGTACAGCAGCAGTGCGCCATTACACCTTTAGTTTGTATAGTGTCATTTAGAAAGTCAAGGAGCGAGCCATCCTGAAGGAAGCGCGCCTTTGCCTTCAGATAGCCCGCGTAGCGAGTGTCGCCGTGCCGCAGAAAGTCGACCATCTTCTCCTCTCCTTCGCCTTGAGCATCTCCACCGCCATGAAGATGCAGAAGATGATGTCCACGAGGAAGGCGTACAGCGCAAAGAGCTTCGCCTCCTTCAGCAGCTCTTCGGGGGAGTTCCGCGCCTCTTCGAGGAAGCCGGCCCCGTGCAGGCGACCACTCTCCTCGCGGTACCACCCGAAGAACTGCAGCATCACCTCGTCGGGCACCAGCTCATTGGGGTGAAACTGCTCCGGCTGCTGGCAGTCGACAAAGTACCGGCCCAGGTCGGCGCCCCGGTAGAAGTAGGTGGAGAAGTCAAAGTCGATGAAGCGGACTGTTGGTTGAGAGGTGGCCGGATCGGTGGCCACCAGCAGATTGAGGTGGTTGAAGTCGTTGTGCGAGAAGACGATCACCGGGTCTGCCTGATCCGCCGCCCTGATGGCCGCGTGCACAAAGTCCGCCTCCGCCTGGAGATTGGTCGCAAGGAGGTGCGGCAAGCCGAGCCGCTCCAGGTGGCCCCTCAGCACCCCTTGGTACACCTCCTCAATCAACTCCACTGACATCCACACGCTGAACATCTGGCGGATGATCTCCGCGTGCTGGTTCCGCCCCAGCGGCGAGCGGATCGCGTGGAAGCGGGCCAACTTCCGGGCAATTTCCTCCCGGATCGCCTCCACCCGGTCGTGCTCCTCCGCCAGCTGCTCCCCGCCGACGACGTACTCCATGACGATGGCGTCGCGGAGGATCAGCAGAATGGCCGGCCCCAGGCCGGCCTGGTCGGCGAAGAGGTTGTTCAGCTGCGAGTCGACCACCTCGAAGCCGGTCTCGCTCTTTGGCGCGCTGACGTTGTAGAATTTGACCACAATGGCCGGCGGAAGGCGGCTGGCGGGTGGCGGTGGGGAGGTGAACTTGACGAGGTAGATTTCGCTTACGAAGCCGCTTCTGCAGAAAATGATGGGATTTAAAAAAGTTTTTTCAAGATAACTAAACTCACTTGAACTTGCTGATCTCAATGTCTGCCGTTGTGAATTGCACTCCCAGTGCCAGTTGATTGCAGATGCCGACGATCTTCTCGGTGCAGTCATTTTCCGCTTGAGCTGGCTGATCATCACTGTTTTTATTTTCACTCATGTTAGAGTAGGGGAGGTGATGATGATGATGAACTTTGGTGGTTGATTCTGTTGATCAGCTGAGCAAAAGAAGAAGTCTTGCAAAAAACTGTCTCTCTCTCTCACTCTCTCCTGAGGGATTAAATACAAACAACTGCAGACGACTTTCACTTCCACTTACACTATTGCACAGCCACTTTTTAATCCTCGTCTTCTTCTCTGTCTGTAGATTGCACGTGGAGGCAGAAGCGGTGCACAATGCTGCTGTTGTTTGTGAAGTGTGAGTATGTGTTGTTGTACAATCTAATCAGTGGCAGTCAAGGTCGTCCGGTTTGGAGTAGTGTAGAGGAGAAGACAGTGTGTCGTACAGAGTGAACCAACAGTACATACACTGAGGGATTTTTTCCTTTTTGCTTGCTGCACTGCAAAAAACTGTACTGTAACTGTAATACAATACTGTAATGACGATATTGGCAATGATGACAGCTGTCTTTTCTCAACCTCAAAGTAGACCGAAAAATCAACGATGGAACGAGTGCACTTTGTGGATTACACTTTGATGAAGCGGGTGCAAATCTATGGTGGCAGTCCTCTTGCTGCTAATTGCCAAACAAAAAGTGTATTAAATTAAATAAATGTCAGCAAACAGAAAGCAGAAGTCGTGTCGTATCTTAGCAGCAATTGGTACTGGCACTCAAGTTCATTACTTAGTAGCAGCGACAAATTTTTTCACTCAATCACAAGCTATATAAATCTGACAGGTTTTGTTGTTTTGAGCAGAAAAGTCCCTGCTAATCACAAGTTTGAGTTGCAACTTGCAAGTTCGCCGAGAAAGGCGGCACATGCTGCCAGCAGACCGGCAGCCAGGACGATGAAGGTAAAGAACAGGTCATCTTGGCTTAGGCGCTTGTACTGGTTTACCTGCTGCTGATGTTGCTTGAATCGATGACTTTTTGATGCTGATGTTTGATTGTTTGAATGTTTGGCAACAAGATGGCTCATGGCATTCTCCAGCAAGTAGTTGGTTATGCCCGTCTCTTGTAGAAGGCAAATTCTGTTTAATCAAATCAAACAATCAAGTTGACAACTCTATCGTTTCAACAACTTACAACCAATTGAAGGGCTCTTTCAGCGGCGAGTGCCTCTGCAGGACAAAGGCAAATCGATTGACTCCAAAGCTGGCCGAAGCAATGTGCAGCGCTTTTCTTGCGTAATGAATTCTGTCCACCTCCAGCGACAGTCTCATCGAGACGACCACAACTCCCTCTCCATTCTCTACAGTGGGAATCTGTAAGCTCAGATCAGAGATGGTGTTGTTTTGGCTGCTGAGGCAACAGTTGAAAAAGTTTGTATGTTGCAGTTAGAACCAAGTTCTCTTACTTGTTAATCCTCTGGCCTATCTCGTAGTACACCGCATCCTCCGCCCTTGAGTTGACAAACCACTCAACGACGGGAAAGTCTTTGACAAACCAGAGCGAATGGGAGCCTCGACGAAGGGCGCTGAGCAGGTCATCAACTGAGTCGAGTGGCCGCCGACTGGGCGGCACCGTGACCACGGCGTAGAGCGTCGAGCCGAAGAGCGTGGAGATGACCAGCACCAGGTAGATCCACACGAGGTAGATTAGCCGCAGTGGACTGCTGTCCACCAGACGCCACACGCCGATGGACTGCTTCAGGAGGATGCCGTACAGGCCGAGGAAGAGGTCGAAGAAGGAGCAGTCGCTTATCAACAGCACTTTGGCCAGAATTCGGTAGAGCACGTAAAGAGTGGTTGAGAGGACCACCACAGCCCCACTGTGGCGACGATGTACGGCAGCAGACTGCTGATGATGGCCCACTCCTTGGCCACCGCCGCCTGGGGAATTTGGCTGATGAAGGTAATCTCCGACTCGAAGATGAAGCTGCTGAAGTCGATCACCCTGGCTCGCCTCTCCGTGTACATGAAGCCGCAGATGGCGAGTTGCGATCTCTGTGCAAAGTGAAAAATGCTAATTTTGTTTACAACTTTTTATATTTGCTTTACATACATTGCTGAGCACATCGCCCACTGCGCCGCTCCACTGTCCGCTGCCTTGCTCATGCGACCAGTCGCCATGGTGATCAACCAGGTGCACGCTGAAGTTGAACTGTCGTTGCAGCAGTTGCAGTAGCTCGGTGTCAAAGCCGTACGGAAGGCTGGTCACCTGCTGGGTGCTTCTGTCGACCAGGAACTGACAGAATATGCTCCACTGAAGTTGAAAATAATGGGTTTAGTTTGGCGTTTTTGCAAAATAAAAAACTACTTTTTACCTGATTGACGGAAACATTCAGTACAACTCCATTCAAGTTAAAATGTCTAACATTTGAGATTTCAGATTTCTGAGTAGTGATGAGCGTTTTTGTTGCAGCTAAAAATAACAAAAAGTTGAGTTTAAAAAATATGAAATTCAAGATTTGCATTTTGAAAAAAATATTTTTTATGTATTTTTATCACAAAAGAACATTCACCAAAAAAACGACACACATTCTGTTTTGGCCGAAAAAAGTCTGGACCAAATATTCTAGTACCCAGAGTAATTGCTCTTAGTTCCTGCAACAAAGAAGCATTAATAGCATTTTTTTCATTAGATAAATTGCTCTCTTAATCATTAGCAAATCTACAGCTAAAAGACAATTGAGTTATTGTTTTGCTTTTTTGTTTTGTGAATTTACCAACTGATTTATTGATCTTCACCTTTGCGCGTTTTTGAGTGCAGTTAGAGGGCACCTGAGAGTCTTTTAGTTCAAAATTAATCAAGCAACACCGATTCGTTTAATTAAACTCATTGTACTCATATTGAACGCGGATAGTGGAAAATGATAATTTAAATTGTGCTTTATTTGATAAAAAAGGTTCATCTAATTTTAGGCAAAGTATCCCCAGAGAAAGGAGGCAATGAAGATGATGAGCACACCGCCCAGGTTGACCGCCCAGTTCCACTTTGGGTCATCCTTGGCGGACTGAGCGTGAATTCGCGCCAATTCTTCCGGGTCAATTTCCTTTTCTATGTTGTAGCTGTGAGTGTTGCCATTTTTGGCAGCTGCTGGCTCCTCAGGTTTGGCACAACAGAGGATCCAAATCCACTTGCTGATCTCCCTTCTTGGCTTTTTCTCCAGATCAACGGTTTTTGCGTCCAGGGTGTCGTCGTCGTCGCCGTTTCCGTCTATGTCTTCACGTACCTTTTCACTGTGAATGGTGGAGTACGTCAGACGGTAGAGCTGGAAAAAAATGAACAGGTTAGCAATCTAATATTTGACAAATCACAAGTGTTTTCTTTTCTGCTTACGTTTTTCTCTTCCGGCCGCTTGGTAAGCAGACTGACAACAATGGCGACAGCCGCCGAGATGGCGAAGAGGACAATGCCAAAGTGGAGATAGTGCAGCTTGGTGATGAACGGCCGAGGATCGGGCTCAGTGGAGGAGCAGGCAGGAGCTGGGATGGCAAACTCGAGGATCATTCGCACCAGGCCGATGACCAGGCCAACCTAACGAAAAAGGTAAATAAGGGTTTTCTACAAAAATCATCATCAAGATAAAAACTACCACCAGCGACCAGAAAGCGCCCTGTTCATTGGTGCGGCCCCAGAAGAGCGCCAGCACGTAGACGGCACAGACAGGCGGCGAGAGAAAGCTGGTCACCGATTGAATGTACTGAAAGAGCTCGCTGTTCTGCGAGCTCTCAATGATGGGCACCCAGGCGACGCTGACCACCACCAGGAAGACGACAAAAACCCGACCCACGACGATTGCTCCATCTCAGTGGCCGACCGGCGGAAACGCTTGTAAATGTCGATGATGAAGATGGTCGAGGCGGAGTTGAAGATGGAGGTGAGGGAGCTCATGAGGGCGGCGACGATGACTGAGACCATCAGCCCGGTGGCGCCCACGGGCATCAGGCGGATGACCAGGTAGGGGTAGGCGAGGTTGGTGCACCCCGAAGGACTGCCACAGACCTCTTTGCAGTACTCGGGGTTGGAGCAGCCAATTTGGTCTGGGGATAAATGGGAAAAAGTGAGAAAGTTTTTATTGTGATTTGTTGTAGAAACACTTACTCGGCCAGAGCATCCTCGCCGCCATTCCTGGCAGAACCAGAAGAAAAAGTGGAGCAATCTTCATAAAACTCGCAAAAATGCAGCCCGCCTTGGCGTGAGAAGGTTCTTGGCGCTGAGTCCTCGTTGGACGATCACCTGGTCGGTGCACCAGTACCAGACGCCGGAGACGGTCATGCCAATCAGTCCCGGCCAGGGCACCTCGCCGTCACTCGCCGGCCGAAAGAGGTTCATGTAGTAGGGCGTGATTTCACTGCATGAGGTGCAGTTGGCGGTAGTGGCCGGGTCGCAGCCGTCCTTGTACGACTGATACTGCGTCTCATTGGGCATGCCTGCCTCGCGGAAGGTGCTCGTCAGCACCGAGTACCCGCCCACCTTGATGATGCTGATTACGGCCAAGGCGATGGCGCCGACGAACATGAAGAAGACTTGCACAAATTCAGTCCACATGACCTACAAAAAAATGATGAAATGTTATGATTTTTTAAAAATATTGTTTTTAGAGGCACTTGCCGTCGTCAGACCGCCCAGAATGGTAAAGAGCGCCGAGACAAAGAGCAGAATGAGAATGGCCACGTAGAGGTTGTCCAGGTTGAGGAGCAGTTTGATGAAGAGCGAGCCTGCAAAGAGACAGGCGGAGATTTTTGTGAAGATGTACAGAATCAGCGCGAGCAGGGAGAGGTAGATGCGAATTCGCTGGCCACCGAAGCGTTTCTGCAGGTATTCGGGCATGGTGCTGATCTGTGAGCAAAAAGAGGAGAATTAAAAGGCTCCCAACTGAGTTTTTACTGTTTTTTACATTAGAGGCGAGGTAGACGGGCATAAAGTACCAGCCGAGGATGAGCAGTACAAACATGGCGTTGTACTCGAAGCCGACGATGCCGATGCCCACACTGGCGCCGGAGCCGGACAGGCCGACAAAGTGCTCCGAGCCAATGTTGCTTGCAAAGAGAGAGGCGCCCACGGGAAGCCAGTGCATGTTCCGTCCCGCGAGGAAGTAATTGTCCACGGTGTCCTTCTTGTTTCGACGGGTGGTCTGTTCGTTTTGGAATGATTTTTAAGATGGCAGAAATTAAATGTATTGGTGTTGGTGTTGAATTGAACACATATTCTACAAACCACTGACCACAATGCCGACGACGATGATCATGGCAAAGTAGATGCCAATGGCGAGGTAGTCCACCCAGTTGATCTTTGCCGATATCTCCTCTGAACCGGCCAAATAGGCTTCCGCTCCGCTGATGGAGCCATTACCAGTGGGCAGCAAAGCCAACAGTCGAGTGGCCATGTGATGAACAAAGATGTTGAACAAAAAGTATTCCAAAATCAGTAAACAACAACAACAACAATTAATGTAGGAGTACAATCACAACTAAATATTCAAATCTCTGTATAAATACACAAAAAGACAAAGTGTCTCGATCAGGTGCGAGTAGTGTCTTTTCCCTGGCGCTAGTTGCCCAGTCTCTTTTACTGCTGTCAACGTCTGTACTCTCGATGTGGCGAAGCCATCAGATCGGCTTTACTTTATGAGTACTAGACGTGCCGTAGTTTAGTGGAGGGATTTGCAAAAGCAAGTGAGTGGTCACGATAAGAGGGCGTTGTAATAAAAAAAATGAAAAGTAGAAAAATGCTTCCTTAGGCAGGGAAAGTGCAAAAGATTGAAGATTTGATCTTCAAACTCTGTGTGTTAGTGTGTGTGGTTGAGGGTTGTCCACATCCGCGGTAGTTGTAAAGAATTAGAACTTTAAAGAAAAGTTAGCGCTATCTGATTAGTCTTAAGGTGCGGATCACTGTTATCATCATCAGTGCTGGACGACCCAATAGGCCGGGGCAGTTGCTGGGCAATAAAAAGAAGAAACCCAAAGGCTGGCCAGCTAGTGCTAAGCCACCCTCAATGTTGATCATTCCAATGCCGTACAGTACAGCTACTTGGAATGAAAAGTGGTTAGGGAAAACAAAAAGAAGACTGTATAATTTGTAAATTACGATTACATGATTTGCCTGCTCATAAAGATTTGGAGAGTGAATACAGAGAAGAAAGGGTGATTTTTTTGCTAATGCTAAAAAGTGGAATCATTTAGCTATTGAAAAATCATCAGTAATTCCAAGGTCGACAATTAAAACCTCAATTGTCACCTCGTTTTTGCTCTTTTTTCTTTAATGATTCAGTACAGATGTACGAAGGAGGCGTGATGCAAACTTGTTTTACACAGTGGATGACTGTAATGTATTTTTTTCATAGAATCACGTGTTTGTTTAAAAAAATAAATGTTCTGAGGTAAATCTTTTCTCGTTAATTTTTTTATTTTTTACTTCCGACCTTGAGCTGGAAAAGTTATCTAATTTTACTTTTAAAAACCATATGCACTAATGATTAAAAAATTCTCTTTTTAATCAAAATTCAGATGTCAGAAAAAGGTCTCAATGTACTTTGAGAGAGGTAGCAATTTTTTCTCTAAATAAAATAAAGTGAGTGCGCAATCACAGGCTGTTGTACCTGGTGTTGTACTTAAAGTTCTGCAGCAAACAGAAATTGTAGATTTCATATGAAAGAAAGAGAGAGAGAGAATACACAAAAAGGCAAAGTTGTGACGTCTCAAGGTCACACCGTTGTACACTTGTTCAATCAACGCTCGCTTACGTAGAAGTGGTCACTTTGCCGTCACTTTACAAAACACAACAATGGCGGTGATGAAAACTCGAGTACACGATGGACCCTTGTTGTGTTCTTTTAATTTGATCGACTGGGTAACACCGATTACCGATCAGTCTTCTATGTTGTTTATATAAAAAGATTAAATTTGAGAACTTTTCAGTCATACGATAACATTTGGCGATTTTGTCTAAAACAACAAAGTCCACATTCACAATGAAGTTTTTCCTTGTTTTGTGTCTGTTTTTCGGTAAGCATGAATGACAACTTTTTTGTTTGTTTATATCGTTTCACTGCAACTTTACATGCAAATTATCTTCTCGCAGGAGTTGCCTACGGAGGGCTATTTTCACTGGAGCCCGATACTGGCAAGGATGAGGAGAAAGAGGCCAAACCTACAGGTCGCCTCTTCTCCGGCGTCGGCTCTGACGCCCTCGCCGCCGCCTACTCTCGCGTGAAAACCAACTTCCAGGATCGAATCAGCTCGCTGCGCACCCGACGACAGGAGTACGTCGGCGGAAAGGTGAAAGCACTGGATGATGACATCAAGGAAATGGAGGCCCGGTTGGAGGGACTGAATCCGGCGACCAGGACCGGACGATTCGGTCTGCGATCACTGAAGGGCGTCCTCAGCCGTCTGGAGCACCGACTCGAGTCGCGACTTGGTGCCAAAGCAGCTAAGCCAGCTGAACTTGAAAGAGAAGAACTGTCATCAGCTAAGCCCAAGGTGCCGAGCAAAAAAACCGAAGACAGTATCGAAGTGGAAGATGTTTAACTAGAGAGAGTGATTTGAGAGTTTAAGAAACGGAATGTTTCTTTATCGATTATAAAAATATATGTATCTACAAGTTTTTTTACATTAAGGCAACCGTCACTCGAACTTTTTAGTTTTTCACGTCTCTAATAATTTCTATATGAAAACAATTTTTTGCGTTTTTTTACAACCGATTTTATCTGGAGTACCTAAAATTTTGGTTTTGGTTTTAAAATAATTTGAAAGACTTTATCTTAAATCGTATGGAGGGGATTTGGAAAATATTGTTTTTTACTATATTTTTCATTGAGTTGAAGTTGTAAAAAACACGTGTCACAACTTTGATCGGTCATTAAAAAATCCCAAAACAATATTTTTCAAAACCCCTCCATACGATTCAAGATAAGGTCTTTAAGATTATTTTAAGACCAAAATCAGAATTTTAGGTACTCCAGGTAAAATCGGTTGTAAAAAAACGCAAAAAGTTGTTTTCATATGGAAACTATTAGAGACGTGAAAAACTAAAAAGTTCGAGTGACGGTTGCCTTAAAATTGGGTAAAAAAGCACAACCAATTAATAAAAAACATATCTAATTTTCTAGTAGTGTCTAACACTAGAGACAACAACAACGAATGGTCACAGGCAGGTTTATCTATCACATCACATCATCATCATCGAGGATGGCCGTCGACACCGGCAGTCGGGCAGCTCCCGTCTGAAGTCGTGCAGTTTAATGAGCGAGAGGAGGTAGTCCTCCAACAGGCGCTCCATATATGAGTAGGTCAGGTTGGGCACTAGGCCAAAGAAGCCGTAGGAGTCCATGAAGCCGATGTGACCGCCACGGGCGGTGACCAGCAGCGCCACGTGTTCACTCAGCTCGGCTTCGTCGATGGGCAAGGCTGAAGAGAGAGAGAGAGGAAAGAAAAGGTAAACAAAAGTTAGCAAATCCACCTCTTTCTAAAGTAATGAAAACTCACTCTCAATGGGCGCAAACATGTCGTCGAGGGCGTTCAGCGCCAGCGTCGGCTTCTTGATCCCGGCCAGTTTGCCCTTGTTGACGCACTCATTGTAGTAGTCGTGGGCGGTGGGAAAGTTGAACATCTAAAAGATGAAAAAATGTAAGTTAAAATCAACTTGCAATTCCTTTCTAAAAACTTTACCTTAATCGTAAAGTGCTGGTCAAAGTCTCGCATCGACGTGCACTTCCGCACGGCGGCCAGGTCGTACTGCTCCAGGCCGTCGAAACGCTCTTGGTGCTTGTTGACGATATTGACCAGCGCATTGGTGACAAAGCGGTTGATGGGAAGGTTCGGCAGGCGTTCCATGTTGGGCAGCGCCTCGGGGAAGTTCCACACCACTGATACGAGGTAGGCGGCGTCCACCAGGGCCTGCTCTCCAGTGGCGATCAGGTAGCGGGTGAGGATGACGCCGCCCAGAGAGAGACCGGTGGCCACTAGCTTGGCGTTCGGGTTGCTCGCCCTGATATGCTTCAGCGCCGTGCGGAGGTCATTATCGTCAGCTGCACAGTACAG
Organism: Tyrophagus putrescentiae; assembly: GCA_024499935.1. Lineage (NCBI taxonomy): Eukaryota > Metazoa > Arthropoda > Arachnida > Sarcoptiformes > Acaridae > Tyrophagus > Tyrophagus putrescentiae. Next base: position 6,542,763 of record JAMZRA010000007.1, read on the forward strand.
TTTTGGTGTAAGTAGTTCCGTGTCGCCCATTCCGCGGTAGTTGAGCGCCACGGCGCGGTAGCCCAGGCGGTGGGCAATGGGAACAAAGGTCTTGATGTATTCGGACTGGGAGCACCCGGTGACGCCCGGCAGGAAGAGGGCGATGGGCGAGCAGAGCGCCTGGTGGACCTTGGAGGTGCACTGACGGTGGCCGCCCTCTTCTACTGCCGGACATTGTCCACCATCTCCTTCCGGATCGTACCAGTCTAAGCTAATCTGGCCGCCGTCCTCGGTGCGAATGTACTCTCGATGGTACTTCAGCTTGGGTAAGAAGCCACGAAGGATGGTGGCCAGCGGTGTGTGCACATTGGTCTGGTAGCACCAGATGGTTGGCCAGTAGTGGGCGTTTATGCTGCGGCAGTTTGCCTGCAGGAACCACTTGAACTTGCCGTCGGCGGCGAAGAGCAGTGGTTTCTAGTGTCGAGCGGAGGAAAAGTGTGTGATTAAATGTTGCAAATACAACACTACTATTCGCACCGAAAACCAACTTGTTGCTCAGTTGTTATAAAAAAACGGGATCCCTACTCATATCACTCAAATCACTAGCTTGAAAGCGTGAGCCTCTTTTTTCCTTTCCCTCCCCCTTTCAGGCCTAACTTGATACTAAAATTAGTAGTGGTAATATTTAGCAGAAACGTGCTTATACGGGTCGGGGTTATTATTCACCATCATCATCACTTTTTGCTGGTCTAATCTAATCAAGCTCATCAGTCGCTACTGCAAAGCTGAGGTGCAGGAAAAAACGCTGCATTGTTTGCAACGCCTCCAAAACGAATGATGCGCTCGTTTTCGGTGAGTTGGTGCTGGGTGCAAAAATCAAAGGTTGTCAGACTTTGGCCATGTGGTCGGCTGTTGATGTGTGTTGAAGTGAAAGGGAAGAAAGGGAAAGTGAACGGAACTGTTTGTCAAGTGCAATCACACGCTTACTCACTCACACACTTTGATTTGAACATGTGTTGACTGATAAGAAAGTGAACTAGACAGACTGGCGTGTACACAACTTGACATCGCAAGTTTTTTTTCAAAGGCAGCACACTGAACAGAAAGAAACAAAAATTGCGGCTCAACTTACCTTAACAACATTATGAAGGTAGTGAAAGAGAAAGACGGCTCCCACAACGACGATCAGCAGAATCCGCGGATTCTCCAGGTAAAAATGCACCACAAGGTCGAGGACTTTGTTGAATGTTTCGAAAACTAGGCGCACCATGGCCAGGTGAGGAAACCGGGGCTAGCAGCGCAGTGTAATCTTTTGATCAGATCAGAGGAGATGCAGGAGGAAATCCTAGAAAAACAAACACGTCAAAACAATAGAAGTCATTAGAGGGAGAAGAGAAGAGAAGAAGAATGGCTTTGAGTAGAATGTACCACCAACGGTAGAAATAACGTGTGTGAGCAGTGTAAGTGTGAGAAATGTGCTTGAAAGAGAGGGAGGAAGATTGACGAGCACACTTTTCAGAGAGGAAGAAGAAGAGGAGTGAAAGAGGAGTCACTCTGCAGAGGCAAATGTTTTCTGGCCGTGTATGTCCACCTCGTGGCGCATACACCAAATGAATCCCTTCCCTCTCGCCGTTGATATCTGCACCACTGTACATCAATTGCTGTTGCTGCTGATGCTGGTAATGGTGACAGCAAAGAGTACACTTCGGGTGTAGTGTACACTTAATGGAACCAACGACCACCGCCACCAGCACCAAATCAGAGCAGTTGGTGAAATAGAAGTACAACTACAGAGAGAAGGAGAGAGAAAGAGGAAAAGGGCAGAGGAAGCAGACAAATTAAGTGATGATGATGAAGAAAAAGAAAAAGAAATCGTCAGCGGCACTCTTCAGCGCTCTCCATCCCTGATTAGATATTGCACACACAGTGTCAGCACTCACAGCACAGACACACACAGACTGCACAGCACAGGATAGGACAGGACAGAAAATCAGCAACAGCAGCAGCAACACTCACACTGCCGGCTTCTTTAGCTTCTTTCTTTTAGGCGGAAGGCGGCCAATTGTCGATTTGCTTGTGCTGCTTGTGCTTAGCTTGGCTTTGCCAGGCAACTGGTAACGGCCATATAGACGAGAAGGGCAACACTGCCTTTGGGAACTGCATTGCATTCACCCACTGACTGAGTGTATTACCAGATGAAGAGGCAATTGACTGCTAGCTGGTGGGTGAGTAAATGCGTGTGACTGTGTGCCTATTGATTGACTAACTGCAAACTACTTTAAAAAGAATGTCTATCATTTAAATTGTGCCATTTGTGTGTGCTTGTTTGTGTTTGTGTTGACAGACAGTGTTGACTGCTGGAAAATGACAATGAAAGGGAGAGTCATATAAAAGTGTTTTTTTGTTGACATTCCACGCCTACCAACTGGAAAAGATTAGCATAGCGGTAACTACCGCACGTATTCTTCTTACTCTAATGCGCAATGCTGTAGATCAATTGATTTTCTTTTGTTGTTTTTATTTGTGTTCGGTTATTACAAGTTATTTACTTGTTTCCTGTTTGTTTGACAAATACATAATTGAGATTTAAAACAAGACATTTGTCATTTAGGAAAAGAGAAAGGGAGGTGCACTGACCTTGCACGGCAATACTGGGCTGAATTGAGCAATGAAGTTGAGAACGCGCTCTCTGAAACTCTGTGACGGAACGTCACGAGCACCATTAGCTTTGATCAAATTGCAAATTGAAATACTTCTTTCTGGAAATAAAGTTTCAGGAATCAATAACAGACTACCATTGCTAATGAAATAATAAAGCAGTAAGGAGAATCGTAAGCTTAGTTTATTGACAATTGCTTTTTTGTCAAATATATTTAATTTGAAAACCATCACCAAAACTGTTGCTACTAATAAGAAATGCTCAAGTCAATCTATCCCCACCGCCTGCTATCGTTTGTGCACACCCAACCCTTTGGCAGGCTGTCGGACATCATGCGCCTCCACAGCCGCCACCTAATGCACATTCTCCTGCGAGTGGGCACCTTCAGCAGAGAGGACTACCAGCGAGGGGCAATCCCTATCGAGACCCTAATCTACTGCATTGTTTTTGGCTTGCTCACCTGGACGACCATCGTTTTCGGCGTGGCCGTTTTCCTGCAATGGATGCCCGCCTACTCGGCCATTATGGGCATAGCAGTGGGCGTCTCCCACTATGATCGTTTCTCGCTGATGGGCACCACCTCCTTCTTGCTGATGGAGTACCTCTGGTACGGGCCCTTTAGTAGGCTGATGTTCGATGACAGTAACCGACGCCGCCGCTATCCGCCACTGGAGTTGCTGTACGAGTACGAGGAGAAACTCGATGCGGAGATTGATGCGCCGACTAGGCGAAACTTTATTCGCTGGTACAGCCGAGCCCACCTCGCCGTCATCACCTACCTGCACTGTGTCTGGACGGGCATTGCAGTTCAGACGGCGTACATGTGGTGGCTGGTCCTTCGTCACTTCCTTCACGGTCACATTGGGCTGTTCGAGGTGCCGCTGTACATCTTCCTCTCCTCGCACTCACACTTTCTGGGCGCCTTCAGTGTTGTCATCAGCAGCACCTTCTACACTGACCTCTTCTTCCTGGTGAAGGTTTTCAAGTACAAACTGGCGAGGTGTTTTACCTTTCTTCAAATGCTCCGCCTGTCTCCGCAGGTGAACCCGTTTTATCTTCAACGTTTTGACCATGAGTACATGCACCTTCACCGGCAGCTGAACGGCTACAACGCCTTCAGTCAGAAGTTGATCTACATGTGTGATCTGATTTTCAAGTGCGCCGGATCAATTACCTTCAGCTTCTTCGCAGCACAGCAAGGAGAAGTGAAAAGTTCGACCACGCTGATGATCACAACCATGTTTCTTATTTCTTATGCCGGACTGCAGCTAGTTTTCACATATTTGGCCTTCTTTCCAGAGGAAAACTTGCGGACTTTCAAGGCGGTTGCAGGTATAGCGGCAAAAAATTCAAGAAATTACTGTAGTCAGTATGGAAGTCACAATTCTCACTCTTTTAATTCAAACATCCGTCCTCTGCTCAAACTGAATATGCAAGTGCAGTTTTTGGCAAAGAATAAATTTGCTTTCACCTACACTTCTCATTACTGCATTCAGAAAACAAACATCATTGAAAATGTTTTTGCTAACTTTTATTTTCTTACACTGTTTTACCGAAAATTCGTTTAATTTGAACCTTTATAATAAAAACTTTTTTAAATTGATTAGGTTGCAATAAAGTGATTCCTGTAATATCAAGTTCATCAAGTTTACTAAATCAAGTAATTAATTACTTTTTTAAATTTGAAAAAATGACAAATGAAATAAGAATCCGTTTAATAATTAATTGCCGCGCCTGGTTTTCAATAGAAAATGATTTTTCAAAAACTATTAATAATTTATATCGTTTCTAAACATTTAAAAACTTTTTCAACAACATTGAGTATTTTAATTTAATCACAAATTAAAAAGGAGAACAATAAAAATGTTTACCAGCTTAATTAAGCTTCATCCAACAACATTTTACAACCTTTCTCAGGTCATGAACCTTCATGTGCGACACTTTTATCTATTTCTTTTGAGGATCAAAATACCTTCAAATTTTAATTATCAGAACATTAATCTTATCTGGAATACAAAAAACTTAAAACTATGCTTCATTTGGACAAGTCTAAATTGGCTGCACATCACCTGGAACACATTTCTCTTCTTTCAGTTTTTGCCCGAGTATGCCTTCTTATCGGGAAAAAGTTTTGGCATTTCCAACTTCAGTCGATTCTCATTAATGATGACTGCATCCTACCTTATGATGGAGTACATCTGGTACACTCAGATTTTAGAGATGATCTCCGGCCAAAATAAAGCTCTGAACCTAATCTGCGAATACTCGTACAAACTTGAAGTTGAGCTACTTCGAGCTCAAGTTGTCCATCTTCTTCAGCTGTTCAATCGGCAGTACCGTCAGCTGCAACTGTACTTAACCTCAGTTTTCAGTGGACTGGGCTTCTTCTTCCTCATGTTAGCGTACCAATTTGTAAAATCCTATTTCACTTTTCACGTTAACCCGTGGCGGGTGCCGGTGTACATTGCCGCCGCAGCCTACTCCAACATCCAGGGCATTGTTGTGCACGTCTTTGCCCTGGTTTTCGTTGTCCACGTCTCTTTAATGATTAAGGTGTTCAAGTGCAAACTGGCCAACTGTGAGCTGGAACTGCGACAGTACTTGACATCGGGAAGCAGAGTGCACTTTGGGAAATTCAATCACGCTTACATCGGCCTGTATCGTTCACTGAACATGTACAACGTTTTCTGTTGCAAGTTCATCTACATGTGTGATTTAACGTGTAAGTTAGGGGGCTCAATTACTTTTGGCACCTTTTTGGTAGAGGGCAACCTGCACACCAATCAATTTGGCATGACCATCGCAGGGCTTTTCGGTGTCAGCTACTTGGCCATTCAACTGGTGTACACCGTTTTCGCCTACTTTCCAGAGAAGAACTTAGCCATCTACAAAACAGTTGCCGGCCTAAATGCTCATGAACTGATTGATCATTATGGAGGCCATTTTAAAGTGGTGGTACACAATCACAGCATTTATCGAGAAAATGTTCGACACTCTCTGCGAGTCAACTCAATGGTACAAATTCTAGCAAATAGTCAGTTCGGCTTTACCTACTCATCGCACTTTTTAATTCACAAGATGAACGTCGTTGAGAATGTCTTTGCCAACATTTACCTTGTGGTTCTTTTTGTAAAGAAGTTTGTTTAAAAATAAAAAATGATAAACTTTGTCAAACAGTGTGTTACTGCATCTGAAACATGTAGAGGAGCTTGTACCAGTAGAGGAGCGTCTCAACGTAAATGAAGACAAACTGAAAATGGAGATAAAAATATTTAAAATACTTAAATATTCTGAAAACTTATACCTTAAGAAATGAGTAGCTGGTGATGAGGCCGCCAAACTTCCCGTAAGTAAAACCGTACATGCCCTTCTTGGGCACGTGAAACTTGGCCGCATAGTTGCTCAGGCGGAGCTGGTCACGCAGCGGAAAGAAGCTATTGGACTGATTATTGGCTAAGTTTAGGCTGCTCTTCCGCCTACTCATTTTTCTTCCTTCCCTAGTTTTTCCCTGAGAAAGAAGACTTTCCTTTCTCAGTGCTCTTTCGGCAGCTATACTGGCAGCGGCCACCAGCAGTGCCTTACTGCAGCGATGCAGCTTTTTTCCGTAAGTGCTCGCCAGCAGGTGAAAGAGGAGTATGACGAGGTAGATGAAAATGATCGCATTGCCGTAGATGATCCCAGTCACAAAGGTGTACTGACGGAGGAAGAGGCCGATGAGGAGGTAAGTATTGGCGGGCACTAATAGAACATAGAAAACGAGCAGTTGAGTGCTGAAAACTGAGTTGCCCTTTAGCACAGCCAACAGCACTTCGGTGTGAAGGCGGGCGAATTGGTTGAACTTCTCTGGAGAATTTAGTTTGCTCTTTAACAGCAGACCGTTTACCGCCCTTAGCTGCGCAAAAATGATCAGTGAAAATGAGTAGAGGATTTGCAGAATAAGGGAACTGAGGATGCCAAAGGTGTTGAAGAAGAGGACGTTTCGAAACATGCCAATCAGCAGCAGAGGGAGTGGTGCAAAGTAGGCAGCCTTTAGTCGAGACCAGTAGTGAAAGTAGAGGAAGTAGCAAGTGGAGAACTTGAGAAGTAGATATAGTAGATCTAGAAAATTGGAAAAATCATTAGGAATTTTCAGATTTACAAGTTTTCAATTACCTTCACTAGCGTAGAGGTACTGAATGATGCCCTGGCAGTACCAGAGACGCCGTCTGATCACCTTTGCCGTCTTTACTTTAACGCCTGGATCTTTTCGAACAGTCACCATCGCCTCAAGAAAGTATTTCTCTCCTTTGTCCTTAAAAAGCACATCGTTGATCAGCTTGAATGGGAACATTTTTGCCCCGTGATTGGCCTCAAAATCTGACCAGAAAAGACTGTAGAAGAGGTGCACTGACTGCAAACAGCAAAAGGCGTGCAGCAGGTTGACTTGTTCGGGGGCAAAGAAAAGCAGGGCCACGTCGCCCAACAGCAGGCGACTGTACTCATCCAGGCGAATTGATAAGTGATACAGCAGCAGACAGTGGACAAAGTAGCTGAACTGATGGAAATAAAGTAGTTTTGGTTTCCAACCCAGTCGATTAACTGCAGTAGATTTTTCATCGTTTGTCGCTGTTGTTATCAGATCAAGATACCAGCCAAAATGGCGGTTTATTTGCCAAAACTTGAACCATTGTGAAAAGGTGAACATGACCATTTTTTGTTGCTTGCTGCTGAAGTAAAAGATTTGATTGAAGTGCTTTTTTGTATGTTTGATTTTAAAATCTGTTTTAAATTTAGAAATGTCACAAGTACAACTAATTCATATGATTTCTAATAAAAGTGCAAAATATCACTTGTTTGTAGTTTGTCAACGTTAAACTGTCATTTTAAAAAAGTTACATATTTTGAAACCATTTACAAGAAAAAGTTTTGACAATAAACTCAGTTTATTTTATTTATGTAGTTTTTAGAGACAAGTATCAAACTGTTTAATTTATGCATTTTATATTTTAAGAACTTTAAATGTTCTTTTCTAAACACTATTTTTTGTATTGAAAAATTATAAAATAGTAATTTTAGTTCAATACAATAAAATGTTTTAGGATAGTAGTAGTATAATTAAGCAAAATAATCACCGTGAATTCTGTAGAACAACAGAAATTAAAAGTGGCCATTAATTTTACTATTTATCTTTTATTCAGTTTGCGGGTTTGCATAATACCATAATTAACAATTATACATTTTTTTAGCTTTTGTACAGTTTGTACCAGTAGAGAATGCACTCGATGTAAATTAAAATAAACTTAAAAAAATAAAAATTAAAAACTGATGAAAATTTTTGGGTTTTTTGGTACCTTTAAGACCGAGTAACTGGACATCAGGCCAAAAGTGGCGTAAGTGAATCCGTACATGCCTTTCTTAGAAACGTGAAACTTGGCAATGTAGTTTGCCAGTAGAAATTTATCATGCAGAGTAAAATTATTAGTTGCGGGAAGAGGAGAGAATGATTTACTCTTTGAATTGACCTTCCCACTAGCAATCACCACTGTTGCTGCTGCCGCCGACAAAAGCGGTTTACTACATCGGTGAATCTTCTTGCAGTACGTACTGGCAAGGACGTGCATCAGAGCAATAGCAACATAAACCAGGAGGATAATGTTGGCAAAGATGGCTGAGGTGGCCAGAGTGAACTGGCGAAAGGCGATGCCAATGAGAAGGTACGTATTGACCGGAACTAAAAGAACATAAAAAACCAGCAGTGCCGGTCCAAAGAAGAGATTTCCCTTTAGAACAGTCACCACGGTGTCAGTGTGACAACGTCTGAAACGGCGAAAAGCGGACACGCTCAGCCGGTAACGATTATTTCGGCAAAAAGTGTTCACCGCTTTTAGCTGGGCAAAAGTGATGAAAGTGAAGGCGAAGAGCACCTGCGAGGAAATGGTGTTCACAATGCCAAAGGTGTTGATATAAAGCATCACACGAAGGAGATTCACCAGTAAAAGTGGAAGGGTGAGGAAGTAGTGCGCTTGGAAATGCTCATAGAGGAGGTACACGTAGTGGGCAGCCACAACAGTGAAAACCGTAAAGAGGAAAACTAAAAACAAAAATATTTTTTTCAACTTTGTAGCCTTTTTCAACAAAAATCATCTCTCACTTTCAGTCTGTATAAAGTACTGGACCAGAAGTTGGTAGTAGAAGACGAGCCGTTTGATGGGCACCAACGCCTTCACCTGAACGCCTCCTTTTCTAATTGAGTACCGCTCAAAGAAGTACTCATTACCGTTTGGCTGAAAGAGCACCCGGTTGACTAGACTGAAGGCAGTAAGCTTGGTTTTAGAAGAATTACAGCCCCAGAAAAGGAGGGCAAAAATGTGAACTGACTGCAAACTGAGGAGGAAATTGACTAGGTTGACTTGCTGGGGACAGTAGTAAAGAAGAGTGATGTCAGCGTGAAGAAGGCGACTGTACGGTGACAGTTTGTCAAAAACGACCAAAACAACAGACTGGGCGACGATGGACAGCTGAAGAAGGTAAAGGACCTTCAGTTCACCAGCAATCGGTGTTCCATGATGGATGTGGTCAATCAGAGTGGCGAGAAACCAGCGCAGCTGGCGATCAAGGCGCCAGCATTTGAACCACACCGAGAGCATTTTTAAGGTTTTTTAAATGCACAGAAAATTTCAAAGTTTCAGTTTAGTTTCAAAATAAAAAAGTGAGACCTAAAATTGTCTTTGTTTTCAGTAAATTTTTTATTAACGTCATCTAGCCCAATTCTGTCGGTTTTTTTCGGTTACGTAAGTTCTCTTGAATTGTAAACAATATTTGCCCTAGATACTAAATATTTTAAACAATTGTAAAAAGAAATAAACAACAAGCACCTAAAAAACTCATAGGACAACTGTCATCATTTATCAAAATGAATCACATGACAGTTTTCTTATTAAAAATGTCGCTGAATATTCAAAGTGTTGTAAAATGTCATACAAACAAAATTTTTCAGTATTTTGCTTTTTCAAAATGTTGAGAAAACTCAAATTTAAAAAAGTTTTACCTTTATAGTTTTGCGTAAAATTTGTTTATTTTGCATGTAATCTAAAACAAAGTTTAGAAAATAATTATAAAAAACATTTTTGTATTTTATTTGCGTCATATTTTTACACTGTGCATTTTTGCTTAAAAATCTGTAACAAAAACAAACTGATAGTAGAGAAAAGACTATCGATCAAATAGCAAAAATAGCGATACACACATGACTAGTTGGCAGATTGTGCACTTTAAACAGTGTTACTGTACATAGTCTTGAGCTTTCCAAGGTCAGACACATTTATTTTTACACATTGATATCTTATTTTCCTTCACAGTTCCAATCACTATAGTGCAATTAAGCGGCAATCCTGCAAGCAGCAAGCAGTTGCTAACCATCTGAACTGCTGGCGTCTACAATTAGTACTTGTGTTTTTGGCTAGTATAATATCTCAAGTTTGAGCGGTGATAACACAGATAGCAACTTTTGCCTATTTATTTAGCTGCATTGAGTGGTTGTCATCTACAACAGCAAACGGTTATTTTTTTAGCTTTTTTAAGTTGCAAATATTCTGCCAAATAAAAATAATGTTCTGGACAATTGTAAGCACCGTTTTGGCGTTGGCTGCTTCAGCTGCCACTTACGCATACTAGTAAGTAATTTTTATTTGTTAAAATTTAAAAAACTAAAATCAAATTTCAGTAAACTACAACAGAAGAATCAGTACTGGGCTAAGAAGGGCGTCAAGGGCCCGAAACCGGTGCCCATCTTCGGGAACGTCCTCCAGCTCAGCAGCCTTGGTCAGGTTCGGGCTGAAACCGAGTGGGCACAGACGTACGGAGACCGCTATGGCATTTTCGTTATGTTTGACCCAGTACTGACCATCACCGATCCGGAGCTGATCAAGACCGTCCTGGTCAAGGTAAATAATAGAAACGAGTAAAAACGAATAAAAGTAATCATTTTCATTCGTTGTGGGGCACGCAGGATTTTCACGTCTTTGTCAACCGAGACGTCCAACCTTTTGAGCACGAGATCTGGAGCTCAAACCTATTCAACTCTGAGGATGAGCAGTGGAAAAGGTTGTAACATTGGCATTTTTTAAACAGAAGTTTTAAAGGTTTTTTAAATTTAGAATCCGAGCCATCATTACTCCCTCTATGACCACCGGAAAGCTGCGCGGCATGCACCCAATGATGGCGCGATGCGTCGACAAACTCTCTGACTACCTTGACTCTATCATCGCCTCAAAGTCGCAGGGCGCTCTGAACATCAAAGAGGTGATGGTCGGCTTTGCCGTGGACGTCATCGCTTCGACCTCCTTCGCCACCGACGTCAACATCACCGACCGCAGCTCATCAAACCCTTTCCTTTTCAACGCCATTCGCCTGTTTGACTTTAAAGTGTGGCGATTTGCCCTGCTCTTCCTCCTGCCTGATGTCGTCAATCGAGCCATTGGCAACTCCATCGGTCTCAGTGATAAGCGATTCAACTTTTTCCGCGACCTGGCGAGGGCCATTATCAAGCAGCGAAAGGAGGCCAAACTGGCTAACGGAGGGAAGAACAAGCAGCGTTCCGATATAGTTCAGCTGATGATTGACGCCTACGTTTACGAGGACAGTCTTCGGGATACCAGCTACGCAAAGTTGACTGCTTCAGCGGAGAATGGTAAGGGATAAAAAAGCGATAAAGTGTTAAGGGTTTTAACTTGAAAATACACTATTTAGATGATCACCATGAAGCTGAACCACAAAAAAGCACTAACAATTCAACTTCTTCCAAGAAAAGGTTGACCGAAAACGAGATCATTGCCCAATGTATTCTCGTCTTTGCGGCTGGCTTTGAAACGACGGCCACTGTAAGCTAACTAAAAACGTGCATTTGATTTTTTATCTAAAATTCTACTTCTACCAGACAACCAGCAACATTCTCTACTTTCTCTCGCTAAACCCAGAGATTCAGGACCGACTGGTGGAGGAGCTAAATTCTAGCTTAAAGGGAGTTGAAGAGGACAGTGCTGAGTACTACGAGGTGGTCATGAACCGATCACCCTACCTGGAGGCGGTCATCAAGGAGACCCTGAGAATTTCACCTCCGGTCGGTCGACTGCAGCGGCGAGTAGGCGTGGATGGCTACCAGCTGGGCGGCATCACCCTCGACAAGAACATCGAGGTAGACATTAGCGTGCTGGCGGTGCACCGCGACCCGCGCTACTACCCCGAACCAGACCGCTTCAACCCGGACCGATTTCTGCCAGAGAATAAGCACCTCCTCACGCCGTACACCTTCCTCGTTTTTGGAGATGGTAAGTCTTCACATGATTATCAGTAGTTTCAATTGTTATAAACTTGTTCTTTTATTTTAGGGCCAAGGAATTGGTAAAATTGAGAGTTATTTAAATTTCTACCTTGTTTAAAAAGTGTACTTTTTTACAGTATGGGCATGAGATTCGCCTACCAGGAGATCCGGCTCTGTCTGGCAAAGATTGTTCGCCGATTTGCCTTTGAGCGGACACCAGAGACAGTTGTGCCACTCAACTACGACAAGATTGGCTTTCTCACCTGCAAGAATATTCCGCTCAAAGTGAGCAGACGCTAACATGAAACCAAAAATTATTTTTTATTTTAAATTTAAAAACAAATTAAGGGAGACTGCGCGCACATGCAATTTTTTTTGAATTTTGGATTTTTTTTGCATTTGATAATTTTATGTAGTACACTAACTGAAACACTGTCGCGTGTGATAAAAAAGAGTTGAGGTTTAGGCAAAAACATAAAATCTGTTGGTGCGACTGCACGAGAACAGGGAAATAAAGTTGTAAAGTTGATTTTCAAATAAAAGTTGAATAAAAGAAGGAAGTCAATTTGCTGTTGGTACGTGGTAATCGATAAGCATCAGCCATTGCAACATTGCATAGGCAATATTGCAGTGTCTATGTGTTTGCAGCCAAACGAGTGATTTCTCACGTTCACTAACTAACCCTGGATGACCTCTGACCTTAATCTGAGCTAATCTATTTAGAGCAAGAAACGCTTTTTCTGCTGATGAGTTTTTGCCTCCTTAAACCTGCTGCATCTGCCTTCTAAGCTGTGTTCAGCTACCCTCCAATAAAAAATGCCCAGCCAGTTTCTCTCCAGTTTCGATCGAACAAGTTATTCACCCCAGACAATAACACACACACACGGCAAACACCAGGGCGGAAAAACAAACATTTCCTTCTTCTTCAAACTTGCAAACAACAACTGCCACAACAGTAGCAACAGTATGTTTTTTCTGACTTTTTGTGCAAAACCGAGTAAACAGTGTGTCCAAACCAGTGCTATCTAGCTCCAGTGTGTGTAACTCCTGCTAACTCTTTTTTTTCTTCAGTAATCGAAAGTGCAAGCAGCTTTTCAATTGACAATTAATTTGCATGCAGGTTCACACATGAAAAATTTTTGTTTTATTTGTTTGTGTGAGCTTGACGGTTCACCCCGTCACCACTATCAGCACTATTATGCGATATTTCACATCAAACATGCTGAAAATAGGGAAAACTGCAAACTGATATCGACGCAGCCAAAACCTGGCGCGCCTGATAGATCTGCTCGTCGCTGCAAATCAGCAAACTAACTAAGCTTTGCCATCATCAATCTGCCTCAAAAGTCAGATGATGAACTCCTCTAAAAGTTTATCCTCATCGTCCCACTTTTTAGCCATTGATCACCACTGTACAAACAACAACAGTAAATGCAGTAGTCGATCCTCATCACCTTCATCACCGCCAGTGTCCATCAGCTGGCACCAGCTGACGGTAGAGGTCAACCAATGGGCCTCATCCTTTTCAAGCAAACTTTGGTGTTTGAAGAAGGAAAAGAAAACCATCTTAAATGCCATCAACGGCCACTTCACCGCCGGCTCACTGAACGGCCTGCTAGGACCCAGCGGCGCCGGGAAGACCACTCTTTTGGATGTGCTCAGCGGACGCTGGCCCCAGCTGTACAGCGGCAGTGTTCAGCTGTGGTACAATGGTACCACCACCGCAAATGGCCTTCACTCTTCCAATGTCTTCTACATTCGCCAGCACGTCCACGACTGTCTGGTGCTGGAGCTGACCGTCGGACAGTTGCTGCGCTACGCCTTCGCCTTCAAGAATGACCTGATCACTTCTGCCAAAAGCACGTCATCTGTGGAGGAGCACATTGAGGCGACTCTCTCTGCGCTGAACCTTCCAACTGAAGTCCTCAACAGACCACTGAAGAAGTGCAGCGGTGGTGAGGTGAAGAGGGTGGCCATTGCTCAGGAGCTGATGTCCCTCAATCCGCCCGCCTATCTTTTTCTTGATGAACCGACCACTGGTAAGGTTTTGAGAAGTACTTTCAGTGAAAATAAGCTTACCAATTTTAAAAACACTCAGGCTTGGACAGCGTTTCTGCCTTTGAGGTAATGAGCTGCCTGAAAAGGCTAGCTGAACAAGGAAACGGTCTGAAATCAATGACGATCATCGCCAGCATCCACTCGCCCAATGACGAGACGCTGCACCTCTTTGAGTCGCTATACGTGCTCGCCAAAGGAGGAGTACCGGTGTTTGAGGGCCCTCCGAACCAGATTAAAGCCACTCTGGAGAGGGTACTGCCGCGGATGACGGTTCCCGCTGATCAGCCGCCCATTGAGGTGCTGCTCAAGATTGCCTGCACTGGTAAGGACACTGTGTCTTGCTTAGGGGCGCGATCTACTAAACGATTCCGTTTCTTCAGGGCCCTCCGACCGAAAGGTAGCCAAACTAGCCAGGCACTGCAAACGAAAGGAAGAAAGAGAGACTTTGAAAGTGAAAACCGAAACAGACAACAGTGAAAATAACTCGCACATTAGCCCTCCTTTTACCCAAACTCTTCAGAAAGGCCCCAAATCTTTCCGCTTCTCCAACCTGCTCACTCACCTCTGTCGCCAGCTTCGCATCACCTTCCTCGCTCAACTGCCCTCCCTCTTCTTCGGTCCTCTCTTTCTCCTTCTCTTCTTCGCCGCCCTCTGCACCATTTTTGACCGGAGATGACCTCGGCCAGTGCCTGCTACCCCCTTCCACCAGAAGTACTTACTACCTCATCTGATAATAGGACCACTTCAAGCACTCCAATCCCTTGCGACAGCGAAACCCGCCTCAAAGAGGAGGGCTGGTTCAAGGAGAACACCCTCTACTTCTCCTACGTCTACATGACCGTCTTCTTCGTCGTCGCCCTCTCCAACACGCTGATCTTCAGTCGACGGCTGACTTCCTTCGAGGCAGAGCACCGCAATCGCTGGTACAGCCTTTCCGTCTTTACGCTTTCCACCTCGCTGGTGTCCCTTCTCGAGACACTCTTCACCGCCTTCTTCATCGCCTCCTTCAGCTACCTCATCAGCGGCCAGCACACTGTGGACTTTGACCCAATTACTAAAGTGTCCTTCTTCAACTGGTCTCGCCTCTCCATCTACATCGGCTTCTTCCTCCTGCTCGCCCTGTACGCCCAGTCGGTGGGCCAACTGCTGGGGGCGGTTTTTCTGCGCTGGCCCACTGTCGCCATGATCAGCTGCGAGCTGGTGGCCACCTCGGCCTCGCTCTTCAGCGGCCTCTACGTCAAGCTGGAGCACATGGGCAGTCCGGCAATGATCGGCCTGGAGGACGGCCTGGGCCTGGCAGGACTGAGTCGAGGGCTGATCTACTCGGTGTACGGCCACCAGCGGTGTGACTGGCGGCGAGAGTATTCCTGGGTTCTCCTCGAGTACAGCGTCGACCGGGCGAGGGTGGGCGAGTACGTGTGGAGGGCCGCTGGGAACATCCTCCTTCTAAAGCTGCTGACCATTGTGGTCTTGTGGTGGAGGTTCAGAGAGGTGAAGAGGAAGAAGACAAAGCAACTGACAGCTGATGAAGCACCAGTTTCATCTCAGAAAGCAATTGAAAACGAGGCGGACAACATTCAAAACTCCTTCTCCAAGGTCTCCGAGCTAGTCATCGAAGATACCTGCTTTTCTAAAATGAAAGCCCATCACAATCATAATCACCACCACCATCATCACTATCACCGGAAGTCTCTAAACCCCTCCACCGTCTCCTCTTCTGACACCGTTTCTCTGCACTCAGTACATTCATTAAAAGAAGAACAGCGCGAGTACCGCCTCTCCTGCTCCAAGGCCAAAATCCAGCTCGCCTGGAGCAATCTCAGCCTCCTCGCGGGCGGCTTCTCACTGCTCGACAACAGTTCCCAGCACAGCCACAGTCTAGAGGACCAAAAACCCATTTTGCGGCACCTTTTTGGCGCCATCCGCTTCAACAGCCTGACGGCGCTGATGGGCACCTCTGGAGCAGGAAAACCACCCTCCTGCGCGTCTTGAACGGCCAGTGCAAGACCAAACTGGCACCCGAATCAGAGTTCCACCTCAGCCGACTGACCTCCATCAAGACGTGCTTCATCTCGCAGGAGGTGGGCGGCCACCTACTTCGAGGCCTGACCGCCCTTCAAACACTGCGCTACGCTTCCATGCTGAGAAACTACTCCACTGCAGCCTACTCCGACCTAGACCTAGGAAACTTTGAAATGGAAGAAGAGGAGGAGGAGGTTTTTGACCATCAGGCCATTGCCCACCGGTGGCTGGAGGAGCTAGGTCTCGCCGATGCGGCCCACACCAAGGTGGAGCACCTGAGCGGCGGGGAGGCAAAGCGACTGGTAGTGGCCGCCGAGCTGACCGCCGACGAGATGCCCAATCTGGTGTGCTGCGATGAGCCGCTCAGCGGACTGGACTCACATTCCGCTGAAACCGTAGTTCGTGCCTTACGTCGTCTGACGGACGTTCACCCCCTGCTGACCATTGTCACCTCCATTCACCAGCCCTCCGCCGAGGTGCTCGCCCTTTACGATCAGCTTTATGTGTTGGCCCGAGGAGGCGTCTGCATCTTCAGCGGTCTGCCGGCGCAGATTCAGTCGACGCTGGAGCAGGCATCCGCTTCTGCTAATAAGTCTTCCACTTCATTTTCGCCCTTTCCCATTGAGAACCTCATCCGCCAGTCCTGCCTAGGCCCCGAGGAGTCCACCAACCAGGCGTTGGTTGAGCTCACCCGTTCCCATTTTTCAACCACTTCCTTTCAGGCTGAACTGTCCGAGCAGACCGCTCTGGTGGCGGACGGCGTCCAGCACAATCGCGCCCGCTTTACCGCCCACTCAGTGGTGGTCCTCGCCCGTCGTCAGCTGTCCTACATCACCGCCCACCTCTGGAAGGAGTGGCTCTTCTTCGCCCTCTGCTCCACCGCCTTTGGCGCCAGTCTGCGGCTGCTCTACTCAGCGGACCGAATCTCCACCGTCAGCGGCTGTCTCAACCTGGAGGACGACCTCAGCCAGTGTCGAGCAAAAAATGCCACCGACCTGGAGAAGGAGTTCGCCCTGAAGGACAACCTCATCTACGGCAACTTCTTCTGCGCCTTCTACCTGATGCTGGTGCTGCTGGCCGGCGCTCGCTCCTTCCTTCACGACTACGAACTGTTCTCCAATGAGCACCGAAATGGCGCCTACTCTACCGGAAGTTGGTACCTGATCAAGTCGACAGTGGAGATGGTCCCTCTCCTGCCCTGCATAGCCCTCTTTGTTGCCATTGTGGACATCTACGAGGAGGCGGTGCCCGACCAGGTTCGTCCCCTTTACCCACACGTAGTCCTCCTGCTGGTGCTGGGCGTGCTGGCCACCACCGCCCAAGGCCACCTGGTCAGTCTGCTCGCCGGGGGCAACCTCACTGGTCAGACGGTCCTGGTCATCGCCGTCTTTCTGCTCGGCCAGCTTTTGCAAAACTACGTCATTCCCATCGGTCAGATGCACTACCTGTGGCAGGTGGGGGCCACTTTCAGCGTCTCCCGCTACCTCCTCGAGTCGCTGATGGTCCTCCAGTACGGCTTTGGCCGCTGTCTGCCCCGGGTCGAGGTGCAGGCGGTCCTCTACGCCATGGACATTGACATTGAGGGGGAGAGCGCAGTCGGAACTTTTACGCCTTCAACCTGGCCATGCTCGCCCTCAACTGCCTTCTCTTTCGACTGCTTGCCCTGTGGGTGCTGGTGAGAGGGCCAATCCGATTGATGACCGGAAAGGCAGGTAGAGAGACTTGAGGAATATAGGAAAAAACTTAAAGAAGTGCTCACTGAGCAGAAGTAAAAAATAACCTCTCTCTATCGGCTAGATAAAATAAACGATGTCTACCAAAAAAGTTATTGACGTTTTTTGTGTAGCGATTCAATGATGAAAATTATGGCAAAAATAAATTTGGATTAATCTAATCATTACATTTTTTATTGTCAAAAAGAACATTGCAAAAATTATTCTGTTAGAAAGTTGTCTCTAACTATATTGACAATAAAAATGTTTGATTGAATTACTCCTTGACGTTGATAAATTTTTTCTTTAAATGAAAAATTGCTTTGTAGTTGTCAAAAACAAAAAAAGTATTGATAGTTTGTAGCATTATTTTTTCAGAAGCATGTGAAATATTTAATGAATAAAAATGTCAATAAAAAGCAAAAGAAAAAGCAAGTTAAATTGAAAATCAATTATTAATTTGTAAACTTAATTACAAGAATATCATCACGAGTTCAAATGCAGTGCATCATGTGCAACGGGTGAATTCTCGACAATTCTCGATGAACAAAATAATCTTTTGATTAAACTTCATATGAAGTGACGTTAACACAATTACCACACTACAAGGGGAAACTCTAAAAGAATTTTTTGAGTCGGTGATCTGTAAGTTCACTTGTATTGATTTGTCATGAGTTTTTTTGTGCTCATTCATAATTAATTTTACATTTTAAAACTCAATTCAATTTCAAATTAAAACGAAAGCAGTTTTTTAACATTTTTGGTAAATTAATTGCAAGAAAATCTCAACAATAAAATGAAGCTATCGTCTATAAACTCTAAACCGAAATTCTCAAACAGTTTCTCAAAAATATCTCAAGTGCTGCACCTTCAGTCTCGGCACCTAATTGTTCTCCTCCTTCGCATGAACTTTTCCCAGCAAGAGTATGTAAACAAAACGCTTGTGTACAATTTCCGCAAGCCTGAAGCTGTGCATCTTCTGGACGACCAACAACTGGGTGACCATCGTCTTCTTCAGTTTCATCTTCTACCAGTACTTTCCTGCGTACAGTCAAATCTACGGCGCCGTTCTGGGCATCGAGAAAACCTACCACCGCTTCTCGGTGATGGCCACCAGCACCTTCCTCATAGCCGAGCTCACCTGGCTGGCGGCTTTTACCGAGCAATTTGCCGGCAAAAACAAAGCCCTCGATTTAATTTACGAGCTGAGCAGCTCGCTGGAAAGGGATCTAACCTCAGGTCAGCAGGAGCGACAGATCCGGTGGTTCAACCGAGCGCACTTCTTCATCGGCTGGTACGTCAAGTCAAACTACGCGGGCATCCTCTCGCAGATGCTCATGATCTGGGGAATCATCCTCAGGAGCTGGTACATCAAGGGGAGCATCAGCCTGCTTGAGGTGCCCCTGTACCTGTTTCTCTCCGCCAGTAGCAACCACCTGGGCGCCTTTGCCATCGTCTTCTCCACTTTCCTCATCAACGACCTCTTCTTCATGATCGGCGTCTTCAAGTGCAAACTGGACCGGTGCTGGAGGCTGCTGCGCACTCTTTTGCTTTCAAACAACTCAATCAACAACAGTCATTACGCACTCACTGCTTCGATCACCAGTATGGCGACCTTCACCGCCAGCTGAACATGTACAACTGCTTCGCCTCCAAGTTCATCTACATGAGCAATATGATCGTGAAGGTGGCCGCCAACATCACCTTCACCATCCTTCTCAGCCAAGGCAACCTCGCCTCCAACTATATCGGCCTGGTGATCATCTTCTGCTACATTTTTGGGTATTTCAGCTGCAGCTGGTCTTCCTCATACTGGCGTATTTTCCCGGGCAGAACTTGCTGGTCTTAAGGCCGTTTCCGGTTTTAGTGCTCACCAGGCGCTGCTGACCGCCACTGTCAATGAACGATACAACTCCTATCCAAGTAATCGCATCAATCGCAGTAACCTAAAGTACCTGCTGAAACTAAACAACTTGACGCACTTTCTGACAAACAATCAGTTTGGTTTTACCTACTCAGTCTTCTATCTAGTTCAAAAGTGGGACATTCTCGACAACACCTTCTACACTTCTACCTGCTGCTTTTATTTTACAAGAGATACATTTGAAGAGTAACATGGAAACTGACTAGATTTGTAAAGTTAACATTTTTTGTAAGAAAAAAAAGTTTACCAGCTTAAAAACTACCCAAACGATCACACAGAAAAACTGAAAAACAATAACTAAAAGAGTTTTCTAATTCTAAATAACATCCATTTTCTCTTGTTCGGCTTTGCTCCAGATCGCCTTAAAACGGCGCCGGTTCTCCGCCGAGAATCGCTTGTGCTCCTTTTTGGAGGGCATAATGCCTAGGCGGCGGGCAATTCGCCGGCACTTGATGACAATCTCCTCCTGGACCAAGTTAAACGACATTGCAATTAGTGCCAAACCACACATCATATAGACGCAGCACATGATGAACTTCGTCTGGCCGTCCTTGTCCTGGGAGAGCTTCGCCGAGCCGGGCACCAAGTCGCCGAAGCCGATGGTGGTCAGAGTGGTGAAGCAGAAGTAGGCGCCCTCGATGGGGCCCCACTGCTCCCAGATGCTGAACATGAAGGCGCCCAGGACGATGTAGCCAAGGACGAGGAGGAAGACCAGCGAGATGGGCACGCGCTCCTCGTCCTCCAGCGCGTCCAACTCCTCTTGGTCGAGGTCAATGTCGGAGAGGGAGGACTCGTCGTCGTCGTCGTCGTCGTTTTCTGCAGTTGTAATGCCACCATCACCATTGTTGACATCAGTAAAGTGGTACAGCTCTTCTGCTGCTGCTGCTTTGCCCGTTTTCGGTCGCAGCAGTTCAGTTCGAGGAGTGCCGCCGTCGTTGGAGGCCGCCGATCGCACCGTGACCACCGTCAACGCCGGCGATGGAGGTCCCTGTTGGTAGTTGACACTAGATGATCGGGTGTGCAGACTGTGACTTCGTTGCAGGTCAACCGAGGCGTTCAGTCGTTTGCCTCCTGCATCAGGTGCATTGAAGAGGACGATGGAGTGCTGTTGCTGCTGCTGCTGTTGATCACCATTGAAGACATTGTCAAAGTTGTAAGCGGGAGGTGTGATGGGCGGTGGCGTCATTGGCGGTGGTAGTAGTGGTGGTGGTGCCGAAATCGGTTGTGGCAGAAGGAAGGCCGGCGTTCCAGTTGAAATTGTCTGCGGACTCGGCTCGCCGCCGGATTCGGTTTTGCCTTCACAACAGCATTTGCTGCAACAACTTTCTGCCTTTGTCGGTGGCGGCTGTGTCGACTGGCCGAACGACTGGCCGAACTGCGACGAGAGAGCCGTTTCCTCAGCTTGGCCGTCTTGGAGGGGCAGAAGCACTCGCAGCAGCAGATTTCCGGTAGGAAAAGCGAAAGGCCTTGCCATCAGGTTGCCCAGGTTCGCCAGGCAGAGGAAAGTGATGGGAATGCCTGAAAAGTAGTGTCAAGTTAACTTTTCAAGCAGATGAGTAAGCTGGAAATCGTACCAACAATGGCGTAGAGAATGGTGGCAATTCGACCCCAGTCCGTCTTGCAGGTCACATTACCGTATCCTGAAAAAGTGGCACAAATCTCCGTTTTTAATATTTGCTCCAGCAGGCAATCACTTTTCAATTCCAATCATTCTACTACTTACCAATAGTGGTTATAACGGTGACCGAGTAGAGCAGAGCCCCCGAGAAGCTCCACTGCTCCACCGTTGCCCCGTAGCCCTCGGTGAGCATCGTCTTGACCACTTTCTCCTCAAAGGCGCCAATCCGCAGAACTACCTCCTCCAGCCATTGCTCCCGGTGAAGGACGTTCAGCGTCTCGGTGTAGTTCCACAGCTCCAGTGCTGTCCGCCGGCGCTCGTCTTCCAGGCTGGCCTTCACCGCAAACTCGTGGCCCGACTCGAGGTGGGTGAAGATGACCGCCCCCAGGCCGCTGTACGCCACCACGAGGAAGCAGAGGCCGGTGGTGGAGAAGAGGTGGGTGAGGAAGACGCGAAGGTAGTACAGCAGACGACCCAGACGAGGTTTCCGTTTGTGGCTGTTGTTTGTTGTTGTGATGGTGGTGGTGATAGCTGATGACGATGCTGCTGTTTCCCCTTTGATTCGATTACAGCATATGGTCGACTGAATTCGCGTCCAAAGAGAGGCTTTTCTTTTCTCTTCTTCTTTGTCTGCATTTTCTTTTTTGCCAGAGACAAAACTGCTGTTGTTGTTGCTGTTGTTCAATGAGGCGCTCTTTGCTGTGCTATTTACTGCACCAATATGATTTCTAGTAGTAATTAGGGCGGAATTTGGCTGATTGGAAGCGCTGATTGTGTTGTACTGCTGAGCATTAGGGAGAGTACTCAAGTCGGTCAAATTGACCGACTCCGCCGGTGAGTAATGAAGCGTTAAATCGTGGGGATCGCTTGAGCTCTGCTGTTCACTCTCAGTGAAGCACTTGTTTGTAATGACATTCACTCGTTGATTTCTTTTATTACCAGCATCAGCATCGTCTTCAGACTGAAGAAGGGTCAAGGTTAGCGGTGGTGAGGAGTGGTTCTGCACCAGTTGAACTAGTGAGGAGGATCGCACTAGAAGGGCGCTGGGAGAGGATAAGGAGGAGGATGCTGCTGTTGTCGTCGAGGGCACACTGATTGTCACCACGGAGATCGATTCTTCGGCACTGTCTTCCATTGTAATTTAGAGCGTAAATAAGTTGGTTTTAAAATTACTCAAGTGAAAATTCAGGAGAAACAAGCTGATGAAATGCTTCAGTGTATCGAATGTATATAAACGAAAAAGATTGAACCCAAACAACAAACAGAAAGAAATCAACACGTTTATATAAATACTCGCTGGTGGTGGTGGTGTTGGAGAGGGAAAATGAAAAGAAATGCGATTGGCACTGTGTGTGTGCTGTACAGTGTTCAATTGATTTGGCTTCTGAAAAGTGGTGAAAACAGAAAAAAAGATTGCTGCTTCACAGGCAGAGGTTTGCCTGGTGGTGGTGGTTGAGCGAGAGAAAAAAGTGTTTGTTTGGGTTAGTGGCGAGCCGTTAATGACGGCGTAAATGTCAATCGACTAAGGAGGTTGCAAAACCTTCTTGTTGGATATTTGGTGCCACACACCGAGACAGAGAAGAAATCAACTGAAAAACTAGATTTTCCAAGAACTTGAAAGTAATTTGCCAGCACAATAAAAAGCATAAGTTCAAGTATTGCTGAGAGTATCAGTGAAGAAGAACGATCGACAAGGACAGCAGAAACAGAATGCTTGACCAAATTCAACAATTCACTAGTCACTACTTTGCTTGATTAGATGAACAAAAGTTTTGAAATAATTAAATTAATTTGACTACATTAATTGAAATTATCAAAACTCCAAACAAACGGATCAATCGAACTCTTTGTCTGCAGCAGAAATGGGAGCTCAATTGTGATGAAAGAATTATGTTCAGTTCAGTAGTAAACGTGCGTTTTGGCATTTCACAATGCAGCCGTGTGAACTTTACGAGAAAATAATTATAGCGGCGGTGGTAATAATGGTAATGATGGCTGTCTGTGATGCGAAAACGTGATGCGACGAAAGTGGGGGCGTGTGCTGGAGATGTAAACTGCATTTAAATGAGTGCAATTAGTGCACTGTCTGTACAAATGATGCAATTTTAGCACTAGAACTGTTGAATCACTTTGCATCATTCGAAGAAGAGAGAGAGAGAGAGAGAGAGAGAGAGAGAGAATGAGAGGACGTGCTCGCTTGTTAAGGCAATGTCAGCGAATGCAGAATGAAGAATTCTGAGTCGCAGAATTTTCAATTGATGAAGAATAGGGAAAATGTAATGTACTGTGTGTTCAATTGTGCAAGTGCTGGAGCACACAACAGCCCGCGCAACCACTACACAACCACCACTAGCATCGAACGGTTCTCTGTGTGAAAGGGAAAAAGAGGAGGAATCGGCCCAGCTCATAAAGATTGCTTTCTTCTTTTGCTCTGTGGCGACTTCTCCGTCTAACTGTCTCTCTCTCCCTGTTTTCTCTCTGGTGAGCTACTGGTTTCACTACTGGTGGGGATGGTTTTCTCGTATGTATACAAACCTCTCTTTTTGGATGCTTTGAATCGCGGGTAGATTATATATTGAAGTGAAGGCCGAAGAAGAGAGAGAAAAGTCTCGACTCAAATTTCGATGCGGGCAAACCGTTTGGCAGGACCGCCATTACTACTACTACCATGACTTGGGAAATTGGCAATTGGCAATAGGCACTAGGCAGGCAAGTCTAGACGGGCAAGCAAAAAGGGCAAGCACTATGGGCTACTACTCATCATTGCTCACACTGTCGATGACGAAGAAAGGAACGAAGAAGTCGGCCAATCGTTCATTCAGCGAATAAATGCTTATAAAATAAACAGCCAAACTGGGGAACAAATGAAGAACAGAAGCAGCACTAGCCAAGTTCTCTCCTTCTCTTGGCATCTTCTCCTCTTTCATTCTTCTGCCCAGTAATAAATCCATTTGATTGACTACTCACACAACACACACACACACAAACACACACATACTCAATGCCTTTGTCTTCGACCCAAGAAGAGAAAGTTCTGGTGAAGCTTCGGAGTGAAGGCAAAGCGACTCTACTAATGGGCACAAGTTAGCTACAGTGAGCCAATCGCAGTAGCAGCACATAATCGAATTTCAATTTCCACATCTGAGCAGTAAACAGAGCTGTCTTTCATAGACTGAATATGAATAAACAGCCATAAATCTTCAGGCAGAGACGATCACTGCTGAAACTGTTTTTCCCCGCTCTTACATTGATCACTTGTTATATTGAAATCAAAAGCCGTTAATTACTCGATTACTCGCTGGTAATTAGAAACTTGCGAGTCCGCTCTCCTTCTCTCTTTCCTAATTGGGTCTGCTGCTGTTGATCCTATTAATTTTCTCATTAATTTAAGTTTTCAACATTTTCACTTAACGCCAGATTTGAATGTCTGCTTTTTGTGGAAAAGGTTAAGCTGCTGCTTTTGTTGCTGCCTGTTGAGAGATGTTGACTGGCCTGTGCTGTTTTCTTTTTAGTGCAATCACATTTTACTGGCACTGGTAATTTTCACCGCCACCCTCGCATATCTTGTTCGGAGCCGTTGAAAAGATTCGTTGCAGTTAATTTGATTACATAACAAGTTTCAATTGCTACTATCTTATTTATTGGATTCCGCTTCCGAAGGCAATTTGTCAAGTCATTTATTTTCCCTCTCTTTCACTCTGATGTCCGCACTGACTGACTGACCTTTCTAAAAAATTACAAGTGAACAAATCACATTTTTGTTAGTACCAGCAGCAGAAGAAAAAAGTACTGAACTTGTTTCTCAGAATTTTATGATTTTATGAATTATTTTTAGCGACATTTGACGATATAATAAATGAGTGCAAAATATATCTCAACGCATCCCTTTTTACACTAAAAAAATACTCAAACTCAATGATGACATTTTTATAAAAAAACAGCAAAAAAGTGGAGCAACAAAACAAAAATAAGGCAACATAAAAAAACATGGACATCTACCAAAAAAGCATAAACATTGCATTGCAGTCTTTTTTGGTCTGGTGAACTTTACCAGAGTGAAAAATGGCTGCGATTTAAATGAAACGATGATTTTGATGAAGCACACTATTTACCATTGCCAGTAAAGGGAAAACCGTAGTAGGAGCGCTGCACCGTGATGAGGATGTTTGCCATTCCGGGCGGAGTGGGCGAGGTGATCAACTGACCGTTGATGATCTGTGCAGTGGGCGGAACTCGTTGTCCAGTCGGTAAAACAATTCCGGTCAACTGTTGAAAGGCTTGCAAATTCATCTGCTGATTTGAGGACAGCGGCTGACCATTCAGGTACACTACTGTTGAAATTTTTTTGTTTTTAATTTACTAATAATTAAAATAGTTAAATAATTATTTGTAACATACTAATGTCGTAGTTGTTGTCGTTTCGACTGGCCAGCACGCCCCTCTGATTTGGATTCTGTGTCACTTGAGCTGATGATGATGATGAAAGTAAATAAAGTTATTTTTAAAACAAAATTTTGATAAAATAAATCTTTTGCTTACACTCTGCAGGTCTCCATAAAAGAAAGCAGTACAGCAATAGAAAAGTAGCCAGTTTATACATTTTGAACATTTTAAAAGTTTTACTGTGTAAGATTGCAAAAGTTTAGGTAGAATACAACAGTGATAAAAACTTGTAATATGGCTTTTATAACCCCTTCTCCTTTAGACTAGTTTTATTCATTCTTTTATTAAAATTGCCTAATTTGATTGATTGAGATATTTAGTAATATCGTTGTTTGAATATTCAAGGGAACCCTCTTTTTTCACTACTGAGTGTTCAATTGTGTGAATTTAAGCCTGGCACTTCTTGCCAGCCAATTTTTGCAGACATTATTAGGCCACCTTGTTATAATGTACGCTTGTGATTTTACAGCATTTGAACACCTGTTTAGAGATTACTGCATTTACAGTGTTATAACTATTATTGCAAAACAAAATGACTGTTTTTGCTTTAAATAACCAGAAATTGAGATTTGAACAATTTTGTTATGTCTTTGTAATTAACAAAATCATTATTAAGAAGTTTCCCATTTTAACTTTTTTCTTTGGATCCTTATCATTGATTAAATATCAAAACCAAAATTTCTTTTATTTTTAATTTTTACAAGTAAATGCTACAACTATACTCTCCATTATCTACCATGGAATCTACTAGGAAATGCATCTGTTCAAACAATAGTGCAAAGGCGTCAACTGATTGACTCATCACTTCTTTGATGATGACACTACTCCCTTCTTTTGCAGTGTTCATCCGCTGACAAACATGGCAAATCAGTTCTACAAATCGATAGTACTGAAACTTTATTGAGTTAACTTACCCTCAACTAGAATATAAATTACCGTGACAAATCGGAAACATGCTCAGAAATAACAAAAAACTTTAATTGAAAATTATAAAACTTTTAATGAAAAATAAAATGAAAGCTTGTAAAATTGCCACATGTTTGGTTATATTTGTACTGGCACTTTTTAAAAGTGCTTCAGGTAATATGGCGGCGGCTGAAGTTATTAAACTTATCAATTACTAATTTTTAACTTTTTGTTGTTTAGGAATAACTATCTCACGGAACGACAACAACTATGACATTGTGCTATACTTTAACGGAAAACAGCTGGCCGCAAATCAACAGCTGAATTTACCCTCATTCCAACAAGTGAGCGGTGTGGTTCTGCCCACAGGAACACGAGTCCCTCCAACAATATCAATTGTAAATGGACAAATACAGCTCGTGCCGACACCTCGCGGGATGGTCAATCTGATGATCACCGTTCAGCGAAGCAACTACAGCAACAACGGCAGCGGCAGCGGCAAATAGAAACCACCAGTTTTGATGTAACTGTACTTACTGACTTGGCAAACAATAAATAAATAAACTGATTACAGTGTACACTGATTCGATTTATGAGTGATAGTGCACATGTGAACATCATCATCCACTAGGATGATGATCATGACAATCACTAAAAAGTACAGCTGTACAGCTGTTTTCGGTGTTCGTCTGACACCGTCGAGGCCACCACCACCACCGTGGTTATCGCTATCAAGCAAACCAGTTTTGCAGCAAACACCAGCCAAACACTACTACTACCACTACCAGGCACTTCGAAGTATCCTCGACTGCCAGTCATCACTGACTGAAAACACACAAAGACAGCAACAACAACAAAAGCAGAAATGAGCAACAGAAGAACAATCGCTGACAAAACGACCACCATTCTCAGCATCGACATTGGCACGTCCAGTGTCAAGTGCTCGATCGTCCAAATAGCAGTCCCCGAATCAGCATCCATTAGCAGTCCTGAAAAATATCGCATCCTCTCCAGCGGCAAGTGTCAGTACGATGCAGTCCGGATTCGCCGCTCGCCGAACCCCTCGTACAGTCAGCAAAGTGTACGGGAGATATTTCAGTGCATTTCGGTGGCACTGGAACAGGCTGGCGTCTCCCCTAATCGGTCATTCGATCTCGTTTCAGTGTGCGGACAGATGCACGGCGTCGTCCTCTGGAACGACCAGACGCTGTTCAACGATGAAAGTCAGCTCAATTACGCGACCATCAGCGACAACTACGACTGGACAGATGGTCGCTGTACAAAGAACTTTCTGGCCAGCCTGCCGCCGCCTGACTGTCACACTGACGTGGTCAGCACCGGCTACGCGGTGGCCACCATCTTCTGGCTGGCCAAACACGAGCCCCAATATTTGAAGCAGTTTAATCGAGCCGCAACCATTATGGACTTCTTCAACGTCGTTCTGTGCAAACTAAAAGAGCCCTCTATCAGTCTGCAGAATGCCAACAACTGGGGCTACTTTAATACGGAAAAGCAGGCGTGGAATGCTGAGCTGTAAGTGAAAAAAAATTTTTACAAGCTCAAACAACTTATTTTTTCAGGCTAAAAGCAAACGGCTTTCCAGTCAACCTGCTGCCCACAGTTGTTCCACTGAACACCGTTGTAAGCCGTACGGCAAACTTTGCCCCTATTGCCGATGACATTCCAGTGATGGTCTCCTACGGTGACCTGCAGGCCGTCCTGACACTGGCATTTTTGAACAACGAAGACGCTTTGGGTAACGAATTTTTTCCCCAACAAAAAACGTGAATTTTAACCTTAAACCTTCAAAAAACCAGTCCTAAACATGGGCACCAGCATTCAACTTGTCCGCTTTGAGGCGACCGGCTTCAGTCCGCCCAGAAAGTCCACCTCTCCAAAACCGTCCGTAGACTACATGCCCTACGATGCCAGTCGGTACCTGGCCGTGGCTGCCGGACTAAATGGCGGAAATGTGCTGCGCAGCTACGCCGTCTACCTGCAGGACATTGTCCGCCAGCTGACCGGCCTGCAGATGACCGAAGCCGAAGTGTGGACAAAGTTGGCCGCTATATGTGAGCAGGAAGAGGAAGAAGAAGAAAGTGAGAGCATTTCATCCCCCTCTCCACTCTGCGCATTCAGCCGCGTCTCTTTGGCGAGCGGCACCAGCCGGAGAGCGACTTTCAGCTGACGGGAGTTCGCTTCGAGCTGCCCCGATTGGCCCGGCTGACGCGAGCACTCTGTGCCAGTCTGCTGGAGAACATCTTCGCGATGATGGCCCTCAGCGAGGAGGAGTGCGCCCTGACGAAGACCATCGTCTGCACGGGAAATGTGATGGCGAGGAATGAGGTGCTCCAAAAAGAATTCGAAAAGATAGTTGACGAAAAATTTACAGACAACCAACTTGCTTCCAAGGGTGTGCGTGCCGGAGTGGAGGTGCACTTTCTCGATGAGTGCGACGCCGACGTTGGATGTGCACTGCTCGCCTACCGACAGTACACTGCCAGATAATAATTGTACATTTGTACCTTCATCTGAAGTTTTGTTTACCCACTAAGGCATCATTAAAATCTATGCTTTTGAAAAAAAGCTGAACAAACAGTTTCAGGAAGGCTGACAGTTGAAAACTGATCTTGCACTAGATTTAATAAAGATTAGCTGAGTAGCTAATGATGTGCTATCGATTCCCAAAAAAACTTTTCGGTCATATAAAAAGCAATTATCAGTTGATGGATGGAGGGCACACACAGATTTACAAAAGGCTGAAGTGAAAATCCTTGCCAACAAAAATGATGTCAATGTCTTTGATAGTTATTCTGCTCTGCGTCACCTCGGTAAAAAGTAATTTTCGAATGCCTTTGTCTATAAATCGAGTGTAACCAAGATTTCCATTATCATCATCATCATCCTTTTTTAGGCATCAACATCGCCCGAATCGATGGCGAGCAAGACCTTGTCGTGTACATCAACGGCCTGCCGCTGATGGCCGGCGGTGCCTACAACATGCCTGCCTATCAACAGCTGTGGAATGTGATGACAAACCGGGGAGAAATAATTCCCGCCAGTGTCAGGTAACGGTTTTGCAAACGAAAAAACTGGTTAATCACTCTAAAATCCCTTTAGATACGAAAAAGTGGGATACAACGGACGACTGCGAGTGCTCAATCAGCCTCGGGTGTTTCACATGAGAATCGCCATTGTCAGAACTGCTGGTGGAGGGGGTCAACGGAGTGGCAACAATACCAGTGCACCAGGAACAGCACAACCGCCACTGCCTCCGCAACCGGAACAAACATTATCAACAACAATAGCAACTCCATCGAATCCACCTGAAGCAGTAACCCAAGCTTTACAAACTACAGAAGCAACCACAACCACAACAACTGAAGCAACAACAAGTGCTCCAACATCATCATCAGTTCCGGACACTTCCTCAGCTGATGCGACAACAGAGGTTGGAAGCACTTCGACAGAAAATGCCTCCGAAGAAAGCACAACAGAACTCCCGTCATCCTCCTCCTCCGCTTCTGAAGCAGTGTCCTTGTAACCTTGAACCTGTGTAGAAAGCACAGCAATCACATTATAATCCGATTACCCTGATCTGTTTGCTCAGTCACTGCCCACGAGTAGACACACATTGACAATTGTAATTGTCAGTAGCAGCTGTGTAAACAAACTTTGAAATAGATCAGAACTGTGTACTTTTCGTTGTCTCCCAAATGAATTTCCAAAATGTGCTCCAATTAAATTAATTGCGTCAAACGCAAGTGGTAGATAGAAGTGAATCATTTTTTGAATAGCTTTGATCAATATAAATCGTGACTACTAGATCACAACCAATAGAATGTTGCAGTGATCTAATGATCTCTTAATTTTTCATAATGCTTCAACTTTTCCTCCAAATCGTGGCCATCCTCTTGCTAACGCTACTGAAGCCAAGTGACGGTATATAGAAACTACCGGGGTCAGACTGTATTCTTATCACCCTTTCCTTTTTGCATGCCCAAACAGAGGCCGTGGTCGCCGCTCGAACCGACCAAAACTACGACGTGGTGGTCTACTTCAACAATCAGCCACTCCGTGCAAACGGAGCAATTACCCTGCCCGCCTTTACTCAAACTTCGAGCATCATATTTTCAAATGGTCAGAGAATCCCCGCCAACTCCAGGGGAGTGGTCAATCTGCGCATCGAAGTTCTTAGAAGTGGTGGTGGTGGTGGAGTGGTAGGAAATTCTGGTTACAATCAGGGGTACGGCAACAATGGCGGATATGGAAGCACCACGGGCGGATACTACGGCTCGAATAATGGACAATATGGCGGTGGTGGTCAGTATGGTCAGTATGGACAGTACGGCACACAGGGATATGGCAACAATGGTGGTGGCTACGGGGGATACGGCGGCGGATACACTACACCCTACTCGAACAATCGGTATTCGAGCACATCAGGATTCTTTGACTTTTTTAACCGGCTAGGAAAATAGAGAAAACAGTTGTGATCACAACTGTTTTCCTATATCTAAAATTGGTGTTCACAGTAATAACCAAAGGCACAAGGTTAATAAACGTTTACCTTTTCTCTGATCTACATTATCATCAAGGGTGTTTGCTCTATTGAATTACGTAAAGAAAATGTACTGTTTTGAGAAAAAGCCTTAATTCACAAAGAAACAAACTCGAGTTGGAGCGAGTTAGCGGCTTCCGAGAAGCTGGCCAAAAGACGCCAGTCGGACGCACTCGGAGAAGCTGTTCACGGCTTCAGAGCACAGCAAAGACCGCTTTCCATTGCGAGAGTAGCACTCAATGACGGCAGACTCGGCCGAGTGGCACGGTGATTCAGTGTAGGCGGCGGATGCAATGCCGAACTGGCCAAAGTGTCGTCGCTCAAACTGACCTACCTCATCTGCCAGCTTGAGGCTGTTCTGCTTCAGCAGCTGATCATTGAGCTGCTCCAGCTGCTTCGTCTTTTGACGCCACGAGCTCTCCTGAAGCTTCAGCTTGGACTCGTACGCCTTCTGAAGAGTGTCGAGGGCAATGCTGTTTGGTTCGCTCTTTGGTGACGGCACAAAAGTGGCCGATTTAGCTGCCGGTTCTTGGTGGTCTCCACTGCTTGAAATCAGCTTGGGCGCATCATCAAAGCCTGGCAAAGAATCTGCGAGCTTGACTTGAGATTGCTGTTGTTGCTTGCTTTTGCCCTCAACCAGCTTATCAAGCAGCGTCTGGGAGATGGTAACCATGCTGCTGTCATTGTGTACAGTGAAACGACTGGACGGTCGTGGCTTGCCGGATGAATCCATTAGTGAGTGCTACAAACAGAAACAGAATAATGACTTGAATACCACAAACTAAAAGCTTGAACAATACTTACGGCGGTGATAAGGAACTCTTGATAAGAGAAGAGGAGAGGGAAGAGTTTGCCGAGCAAAAAGTGATATCAAGTCAACACAACAGTCGTCAGCTGACTTCGTGAGTCGCCGCTCTCGAGTCGTCGCACTGGCAACGCGAGAGAAGGCGGGGTTTACCTCTCTCTTTCTTTCGGCAGCCGAAAAAAAACTCGGTCGAGATTTTTCTGTTTTTTCTCGCGCCAAGCTGCCAAAAATCACTGTCGCCGTTCGCGATGCTCTCTTCAAGGCTCTCTTCCACGCCTTCAAAGTCTCTGAGGATGGCAGGGGCCACCACCACCACCACCACCACCGCCGCCATCACCACCAGCAGCTCGATGATAACTGCCAAGTCCCGTGCCGGGCTGCTGTACAAGATCGACTCTGAAGAGGGCTACCGCAACCGAGCCTACCAGCACCGGTGCATCGGGGAGCTCTACGATCGACTCTTTGGAGCCGAGGACGGACCTCGCTCTTCGCCGGACCCTGGTGAGCTGCGCCGTCTGCTGGAGGCGCTCTCACTGCAGCTGCCCGACTTCCGGCCGCCGCTGCCCTCCTACCTTCTCCGATCATCCGCTTCGACGCTGTCAAAGTGCCCTACTTTGAGTTTCACTGCTTCTCCGACAGTCTGCCCCTGATGCCTACGCTCACCGGGCTCGTCGCCCTCCTGCCTGCGGTGGACGACTTCATCCTCAACTACTCCAAGGCCATCTTCCAGTCTATGATGGACTTCTTCTGGCAGGAGCAGCTGCAGGCTGATGCTAAGGCCGCCACTGGTTGCCGCCAAGCGCTGATGCAGAAGAAGAATTTTCGAGAAGTGGCTCCTCGCGTACAGGAGACGGCAGACAGTTCAGGTCTGATTCATCAAGAGCTTTTCTCTTTGTTTTTGTCTTGTACATGCAACTTCTGTACTTTTGCAGGTTTTGGCGCCAGCTTTGATGTTGTTTCGCCGAAAAAAGCTTCACTTTATCGTAAACCATTAGATTTTTCTTTGGAGATTTCGCCCATTCGCCCAAAGGCCAAGCCAAAAAGCGACAACAAATTGCAGCTAAGAAAAAGGTAATTCATCAATGAAAAAATAGTTTTTTGTTTCAACATTGTGCCTCTAATTTGAAAAAATACTTTTAGCACTAGGCTTTCCTTGAAAAAACAAGAAGCTGAGAAAAAGGTGAAAAAGTTGAAAGAAGTTGCAAAGACTGTACAAGCTCCGAAAAAGAAAGGCCGAGGAAGACCTCGAAAGCGTGTAAGCTTATAAGTTGAGTCCACTTTTGTGGAGTTTAACTTATTTATTTATACTTTTTTGTGCTGTATCAAGTGCCTAAATACTCGATGTTTCAATATTATTACCTTTTCAATAGAAGCCCCATTTCTGAGGTTTATTTTCCAAAACAAATTACGACAGTAACCTTTTTCGCTAACAGAACTGCCAAAAGAAAGGGAGGCATCTTGTCTTGAAGCACTAACCTAGCACTAGGAGAAGACAGCGGCCCTTCGTTCGGCCTTGATGGACTCCTCCGTCTGCGGGTACTGGCTCTTTTTGCTGCTCTTGTGACTTTTGCTCTTGCTGCTCTTGCTCCAGGGAAAGAGCTTGCCCTTCTTGCCGCCCTTCGTACAGTACAGCCAGTAGACGACGACGGCAATCAGCCCCAGCAGGAGGAGGGTTATTACGAGGAAGAAGACCAAGGTCAGGTTGACGCTGCTAGCGGGAGAGTCTAAGCAAAAACATGGGGAAGAAAACATGGTCAAAGAAGGCGATTTCTAAAAGAGTTCGGGAGGTATTACCATCTGCTGTGGTATGATCGGCGCCCACTAGCCGATTTCGAAGCGAAACATTGCCAGTTGTTGTTGTTGTTGTAGCGGCGTTCAAATCAGCAGCAGCGTGTGTAAAGGGAAAAGAGTACCACTGCCAACAAGTGAGCAACAACACTTTGGAAGATGAAACCATGATGAAGCATAGGTCAAACTGAAGAGAAAGCGGTACTTTTGCTTCGTTTTTAGCCCGCTCAAAACCGAACTCAAAACATTTACATTGCGAGCAAGTTTATTGTTGAATTGTTGGGATCACTATCTTTTTTGCTGGCGGTGTTTTAAAAAGTTCGAAAAGGTTCATCATCATCAGTTTTGGCTTTAGCGATCGCGAGCAATGATCGACGACAGTGATATGGTTTCACTGATCTTATCACCGCCACCTGGAGCGAGCACAATGTCTGCCTTTGTTTGCCTTTTCGGATGCGTTTCCGGTGGCACAGCAAAATTCTTCTTTGTGGAGTGGACATCTGTCTTCGCCGGCGCCGTCTCAGTGGGCGTGTCATCGTCGGTCGTGTTGTTGTTTGCCAGCGAATTGTAGTGCGTTCGAATGTACGGCCAGCAGAAGTTGTCGCAGATGACTGAACAGCGCGGACAGAAGACGATGATAAGTATAAGGATGAGGATGAGAGTGATGTAGATGCCGTGGACGACGTCTGAACAAAACAAAGGGGATGTTTTAGCTGCGATTTTAACCTTTTTTTCTACTTACATCTAAAGATATCAAGTCCATCTGCTATCGGCCCAGCCGTAACGGGCTCAATTGGAGTTTTGCTAGCGTAAAGACCCATATCGCTCCGAGCAGTAGTGTCAACTTTTCTCTGTGGACTTTTTCCTTGACTGAAGGCAATGAGAAGTATTAGCAAAGCAAGGACGCTGAAAAAGGAGGCAGACATGATGCAGTCAAACATAAGGCAAAAGTAAGTGAAACAAGAATTTTATTTTATAATGAGATTATGTTACGACAAAAGGTGAAACTTTAGAACTTTAGAATTTGAAAACTTCAGACATTGCGAGGCACTAATGGTTGTTGTAGCAATAATTTTGTATCTTTTGGCAATTCGTCACTTTTATCAGTCATTGGTGCTTGATTTGAAGCTTTCATGCAGTAGAATGTGTAAAAGCAAAGAAAGATTTCGCCAACGACAATGGACACAAAGACGACGATCAGAATCGTGAGCACAGTTTCCAGTTTGTCTAACACCATCGATTTGCGACATTCAACGTTGGGAGTGTGGTGCATTATGTTTAGGTGCATTCTAACTAATTTACGTTGAAATAGGAAAATGTATATTTTAGGGACAGAAAAAATCGAACATTTTTTTCTAGTAAAAAAAGTTTGATCATGGCATAAAACAGAAAAGTTGGAATAAAATGCACACCAGTAGATTTTGTGTTTTTTCTTTTTGCAGTGAACCCACAAGATGGAACTGCAAATTCTTTTGCCTTTTAAAGCTACTCATGCAGACAAAAACAAGCAGAAGGATTCAGTTGCAAACAGTGGTCGCTAAAATGCATTTATCATTTTTAGTATTTAGATTAGTGCAGATAACACAATTTATTATTTATCAAATGAATAGCCGAGTAAATGATCATGTCATTAACTGAAAATGATATTGACACCAGTCAATAAAGGCACATCAAGTCTGTTTCTGATGACATGTTAAAGTTTTGAAACAAATATTATCACTACTAGCAGCAATGTTTAACAGCTCAGCAAAGTACCTTTTTGAAGGTGATACCTTTTTCAATCCTCAGCTTCAGCTTGAAGATGGCGAGAAGAAAACAAAGGTTGTCATTTTTGTTTCATTCAACTTTATTTATGCTTACTATTATTCTACAGGTGGAATCGGTGTTCAATGAACTTCGGCTGAGTGCATCTCGAATTGAAGAGCTGCGCTCAATTTTTCGGAAAGAGTTACATTACGGCCTGCAGCGGGAACCTGTCCGGCCCAGTGCCTACCCAATGTACAACACCTTTGCCACCCGATTTCCCAGTGGCACCGAAGTGGGCGACTTTCTTGGCATGGACATTGGCGGCACCAATTTGCGGGTTGTCTACCTCAAACTGTGGAAGACTAACACCGGAAAATATGAGCACAAACTGGAGCTTGACTTTTACGAAGTGCCAAGCGAGGTGCGAAAGAGCGACTCTGCGACGTTTTTCGGTTGTCTCGCCGCCAGTGTTAAGGATTTTGTGGAGAAGAAGGGACTAGCGTCTCTTAATAAAACACTTCTTCTCGGTTTCACCTTCTCCTTTGGCTACGAACAGCTGAGCATTGACAGCGGAGTGACAATAAAGTTTGGCATTGAAACGCACATATCTGATGCAGTTGGTAAACAGTGACAAACCAATTATTATCTGTTGATTGATTTCGTTAACCCTTAATTTTTCGCTTACAGGCAAAGACCCGACCAAGCTTATGCAGCAGTCACTGGACGCTCTAGGCGTGCCGGTAAAGATAGTCGTACTGGCGAATGACTCAACGGCCACTCTAATCTACGGAAAGTACCTCGACCAGGAGACGAGCATCGGTTTGATCATGGGCTCTGGCACAAATATTGCCTACATTGAGGAGGTCAGCAAGTTTGGCCCCATCACCGACGTAGTGAGCACTTTTGGCAAGAAGGTGGACCGCTTCATCGTCAACACTGACCACTGTGTGATGGGTGACAAAGGGGAGATGGACCACTTTATGACTCGATTTGATAGGATGGTCGACGATAATTCTTTTCTGCCAAAAGTTTACGTGTAAGCCAACTTTGAGCAAAGAAAAACAAAGTTTAAAGATTGAAAATCACAGGTTTCCAAAGCTGATGGGCGGTGCCTTTTTGGGCGAATCACTGCGATACATTCTCCTCACGCTGGCTCAAACCAAAGTTCTCCTTGGTGGCAAGGTAACCACTGAACTGGCTACAAAAGGAACGGTGACCAGTGTGGACATTTCCGCCATTGAGACTGCTTTTGAGGCAAATGGCGGCAATGCACTAGAAAATGTCGAGGTGACAGCTCTTCTAACTCGTCTCGGTTACACCACTGAGGAGATCACCGACGATGACCAAAGCATTGTCACCTACGCCGGGCAGATGGTCACCACTCGGTCTGCCCTTCTCGTTGCTGCTTGTAAGTACTGAGCACATTTTAATCAATGGAAGATCTAACCTTATGTTTTGCTTACAGCGGTCTCCGTCTTTGTGGATCACCTTTCCTACCTGAAGGTGGTCAATGTTGCCTGTGATGGTTCACTCTTTCGAAAGCACCCTAAAATGGCTCGACTGGTTAACGGCTTTCTCGATGCACTGTCTCCAAACACCAAAACAAAGGTCTTTGATGCCGAACAAGGCAGCTGTGTCGGTGTCGCCTTTATGGCCGCTATTGTCGGTAACTCGGCGACAGGTAGTTCACCCAGTAACAAGTAGTTGGCGGTAGAGATTTTGAAAAGGAAAGCACTCTATAGTGCCCTTTTTTTATTGCCAAACAACATCCACAAGATGGAGTTCTGCGTGTGGTTGTTTGTGTATCCAAGTCGTGCTTGTGCAAACATAAATACAAACAGAGGCATTCACTTACTAACCGTAACGACTAAAATGCAGTAAGCATGTCATCATCAAATATCTAGATTAGAGTAGAGCTGATAAAGTGGTTCGCACCAGACCTTTATCACCTGCATTTCCCAAGTATCAACATGTGGTAATCAAATGAGAGCGGATCATCTATCAACGGGAGATGCAACTGACGCAAATCAGTGTCAGTAAAGACACGTCAAGTCTTTCTTTGATGACATTTATATAAATGTCATGCTAAAGTTGCAAATCGTCGATATCCTCACCAGCAACTGCAATTGCAAAGACAACAGCAATGGCCAACAACAGCTCAACAAGTTACTTTTTTGAAGGGGATGCCTTCTTCAATCCTCAGCTTCAACTTGACAATGGCGAAAAGAAAACAAAGGTTGTTGTCATTTTTGTTTTATTCAATTTTTGTTTTTTGCTTACTATTATTATTCTACAGGTGGAATCAGTGCTCTATGAACTTCGGTTGAGTGCATCTCGAGTTGAAGAGCTGCGCTCACTCTTTCGAGAAGAGTTGCAGCTCGGCCTGCAGCGGGAACCGACTCGGCCCAGTGCCTACCCAATGTACAACACCTTTGCAACTCGATTTCCCAACGGCACCGAAGTGGGCGATTTTCTCGGTATGGACATTGGCGGCACTAATCTTCGAGTGGTCTACCTTAAACTGTGGAAGACTGAAGGTGGAAAATATGAGCACAAGATTGAGCTCGATTTTTACGATGTTCCCAGTGAGGTGCGCAAGAGCAACTCGGCGACATTTTTCGGTTTTCTTGCCGCCAGTGTAAAGAACTTTGTGGAGAAGAAAGGACTAGCATCACTTGGTAAAACACTTCTACTCGGTTTCACCTTCTCCTTTGGCTATGAGCAGTTAAGCATTGACAGCGGAATCACAGTACAGTTTGGCATCAACACGAATATTCCTGACGCTGTCGGTAAGTTGATGACGAATATGGTTTTTTCTTAAAACTTGTTGAATTTTAAAATTATGGCTTGTTTAGGTAAAGACCCAGCCAAGCTAATGCAACAGTCACTGGATGCTTTGAACGTTCCGGTAAAGGTGGCCGCTCTTGCCAACGATGCGACGACCACTTTGCTCTACGGAAAGTACCTCGATCCTGACACGAGCATCGGCCTGATCATGGGCTCTGGCACGAATATCACCTACATTGAGGAGGTCAACAAGTTTGGGCCAATTGTTGACGCGGAAAAAACTTTTGGTGAGAAGGTTGACCGTTTCATCATCAACACTGAATACTGTGTGATGGGCGACAAAGGCGAACTGGACCACTTTATGACCCGATTTGATAAGATGGTCGACGATAACTCGTTTTTGCCCAAAGTTTACGTGTAAGTTGTTTGAGTTTGATGCTTGAGAATACTTTAAACTGACACTTTAAAAACACCTCGCACAGATTTGAAAAGCTGATGGGCGGTGCCTTTTTGGGCGATTCACTGCGCTACATTCTCCTCACATTGGCCCAATCAAAAGTTCTCCTGGGCGGCAGAGTGACCACTGAACTGGCGACAAAGGGAACGGTGACCAGTGCGGACATTTCCGCCTTTGAGGCGGTTTTTGAGGCAAATGGTGGCAATGCACGGGCCAATGCCGAGGTGACTGCTCTGCTCACCCGTCTCGGCTACTCCACTGAGGAGATCACCGACGATGACCGAAGCATTGTCACCTTTGCCGGTCAGATGGTCACCACTCGAGCTGCTCTTCTGGTGGCCGCTGGTAAGTGCGAACTGATTGTTGAAGTTTAAAACTCTGTTTAACTTTGTTTTGCTTACAGCGGTCTCCGTCTTTGTGGACCACCTTTCCTACCTGAAGGTGGTCAATGTTGCCTGTGATGGATCACTCTTTCGAAAGCACCCTAAAATGCCCCGATTGGTTAACGGCTTTCTCGGTGCACTGTCTCCAGCCACCAAAGCCAAGGTCTTTGATGCTGAACAGGCGAGCAGCGTCGGTGTCGCCTTTATGGCCGCTGTGGTCGGTAATTCGACATGAGAGAGCCTTTGGGTGATCGAAAGTCATAAGAAAATGATCGGTTGTCTTTACATTTGTAACCGCTTTGCCCTCTGAATGTACTGAATAATAAAAATTCAGCTCACTACTTGGAAAGCGATGCGATGAACATCAACAACAGCAGCAGTGAAGTGCGTCAACAGTGAAAGTCTGTGTCTGTGTTGCTGTGTCTCAATTTGCTTTACAAAGTATACAAATAGTACATTTTGTACACACGTTTAGTTTTTTTACGACTGCTGTTCAGGACAGTCTGAATTTAGTATTACTTTGTTCTGCTGCTACTGCTGTAAATTAGACACTGCTATATGAAAATTTATGCAGGTGCCTCAAATTCAGCTGAACTTGGCTACTGCACTGTTGAACATTTCAGTGTTCAGACACTGAGGTTCTTAAAGCGTACATGTGTCGGCACTTTGCCCTGCTGAGTGCATGTGATCTTTTAGTTTTTCTTAATCCACCAGCACTAACACTCCTTGAACTGAGAGGGAGATGTTAATGTTATATTTAGGAAGGAAGGTGTACTTGGTCGAATGCTAATGATGAGAATGATTGCTTTCAGTTAGTCGGAAAGGACGCATAACTTATAAATAGAAGTGTGTTAATTCAGACAAAGTGGTCATTTTTCACATCATCAATTTTTATATTATGACAAAAATATTCTGCCATGTTATCACCTGACGACTGCTACGTCTCTCTTAGCGAGGCTACCGAAATTGACCCTAAACAGTTTAATAATAAGGACCGCATCAAATCGGGACTCAACAATGAAATATCAATCGCCTGGCGTAATTTGGTCTACGAGGCTGACCAGCGGCGATGGTGGTTGCCGGGTGTTTGCAAGCAGAAAAATCAGAATTGCAGAAAACAAATTCTCCGCGGCCTGAATGGCTACTTTCACAGTCGTACGCTTAACGGACTGCTGGGACCTTCTGGAGCGGTATAGTTTACTCTGTTTACTGTTTTTTGTGTTAAAGAAGTCATCATTTTTACCTTCTACTTCTAAACAGGGCAAAACGACACTGCTTGAGGTACTTAGTGGGAGTCTTCAACGGGGCCTGACCGCCAGCTCGAGCATATACATCAACGCCTCTGCCGCTTCGGTGCCAATTTCGTACACGGTGGCCCAGCACGTTGAAGAGAATGTCATCGGCTGTTTGACTGTGGGGCAAATTCTGCGGTACGCCTTTCTCTTCAAAAACGGCATTTTCACTGCCAACAGAGGCGAGGTGCGCCGGAAGCACATTGCCGAGGTGCTGCACCAGCTGATGCTTCCAGAGGCCATTCTCTGCACTCGATATGACCGGTGCAGTGGCGGCGAGATGAAGCGGGTGGCCATTGCTCAGGTAAT
Source organism: Tyrophagus putrescentiae (assembly GCA_024499935.1). Lineage (NCBI taxonomy): Eukaryota > Metazoa > Arthropoda > Arachnida > Sarcoptiformes > Acaridae > Tyrophagus > Tyrophagus putrescentiae. Next base: position 6,583,510 of record JAMZRA010000007.1, read on the forward strand.
AAAAACAGAAAAATTTGCTCTATCATTTTTTCTAACCATCAACTACTCAACCCATTAGGAGCTGATGTCACTCAAACCGCCAGCGTTTCTTTTTGTGGTAAGTTGCTAGTGTTTTTGGTGCTTTATACTTCAACTCACAATGGCTTTTCCATCCAGGACGAAGGCACAACCGGACTGGACTCCGCAGCCGCCTACGACGTCATAAAGTGTCTGAAGAGTCTGGCAATCAACTGCCGCCAGTCAAAGCCTCTGACCATCATTACCAGCATTCACACGCCAAACTCTGAGACGTTGAAACTCTTCGATAAGATCTATGTCATGGCGAGGGGCGGTGTCTGCGTGTACTCCGGTCCGCCGAAGCAGATACGAGCCCACCTTCGAGACTGTATGCAGGGGCTGGCGGCACAGGAGAGGCAGCCCATTGAGTCGCTGATCAAGTTGGCCTGTACTGGTCGGTGAAAATATTTTGCTATATTAAAAATTTTGGTAATTTTAACCTTTTTTCACTTATCAGATGTGCACAACCAGGCCATCATCGACCTCTCTCACCAACTTCACCAAACTGAGTTTGGGCAGATTGGAAAACAGTTGCCCAATCTCCGCCTGCTGCCCAGAGTGAGCACCCCTCAAAGGCCTTCTCCCTGGTGGACACCGGTCTGCAGCTCTGTCGCCAGCTGCAGATCGCCTTTGTCGCCAATCTGAAGGTCTTCCTCTCTCAGGTGGCCTTCTACGTAGTGCTGCAGCTGGTCTTCGCCACCGTCTTCAACCACAAGATGGTCCGCCCCTCAGGCTGCTACTCCCTGGACCCGGATGACCCGCACTGCAGCAGCAGTGTGAAGGACAACTCGCTGCTCAATGAGAACATCAACTACCACGTCTTCTGCTTCATCATCTTCGGCTTCATCTCCATCGCCTCGGGGGCGCTGCTCTTCTCGCCTATCATCAAGGTGCTCACGTGTGAGCATCGAAATCGTGAGTTGTCTCTTTTTTGTTGAAATGTTCCTTTTAATCTGACACTAAACTCTTACTGTCAGGCTGGTACTCTCTGGGCTCCTTCTTCTGGTCCTTCAGCGTCGTCTCGCTGCTCGAATCGACGCTGATAGCCCTCCTCAACGCCGGCCTCTCCTACTTTCTGACGGAGCAGCACGCAGTGGACGAGTACTCGGTCAACTGGCTCCGACTGGGCCACTACGTCCTCTGCGTGTGGCTCAACCAGGTGTACTGCCAGAGCATCGGCCAGCTGATGGGCATGCTCATCACCGAGCCCTCGCTGGCCATCGTCGCCTCCGTCATGGGCTACAGTCTGCTCGCTATTCAGAATGACTTCTTCTTTAAGGTAGATGAAGGTGGTAACCCGCTGCTGGTGGCCATCTCCGACACGCTGGGCACCAAGTACGTGACGCGCTACTTTATTTACATTTTCTACGGAATTGACCGCTGCGACCCGGAGCGGCAGTACAGTCTGGTGCTGGCGGAGCACCTCGTCGACCCGCGCCTCGTCGGCTACTACGTCTCCCGGTTGCTGGCCAACATTGTCGTCGTTCGCCTCTGTGCCCTCCTCTACATGTACTTCAAGTTTAATCCACTGGACGGTGGTGGTAGTTCGCTGATGCCATTTTTGGCGGCTAAAAGTAGCAATCGTAAGGCCAGTCTGGCACCGGAAAAGTGCTTGCCAATCAGCTACATCACACAGACGGCCACCGGACTTTCGCCAGAGCTGAGTAGAGCTACAGCTCAGGCGAGGAGAAAATCCGTTGAGGAGATTCAGTTTGGCATCTTCTCTGCGAACAAGTTGATCATCGCCTGGCGAGACCTCACACTGTATGGCGCCTCCTCCATCTACGAGGTGGGCTGGAAAGGCGGAGAAAATGGCAGTTCCTCTTCCTCCAAACCGATTCTTCGCAACCTGAACGGCCAATTTCGCTTCGGCACACTGAACGCCCTGTTGGGCACTTCCGGTGCGGGAAAGACTTCTCTGCTGCGAGTGCTCAACGGCCAGCTGAAGGCTCGGCTGGGCACCGGGTCTCGCTTCTACCTCAGTCAGTTCACCACCATCAGTACGTGCTTCATCACCCAGGACGTCTCGCGGCACCTGATCGCCGGCCTCACCGTCCGGCAGATGCTCGTCTACGCCTCCCGGTTGAAGAATGCCGACCTGCAGGAGCCTGAAGGAGGAGGTTCTGCTGAAAAAGGCATCATCACGAAACCAGTGATGGTCGATCACGAGGCAGTGGCACTGAGCCTGCTGAAGGAGCTCGACCTGAAGTCTGCGGCCGGCACTCGAGTGGAGTGCCTGAGCGGCGGAGAGCGGAAACGACTGGCGCTGGGCCTGGAGCTGACAGCCCTGTCGATGCCCAACCTGGTCTGCATCGACGAGCCGGCCAGCGGCCTGGACAGCAGCTCTGCCGAGGTGGTGGTCGCCTGTCTGCGGAAGGTCGCCCGCGCCCACCACATCACCATCGTCGCGTCGATGCACCAGCCAAATGGCGAGCTCCTTGCCCTGCTCGATGAGGTTTATGTGTTGGGGCGAGGAGGGGTCTGTCTTTACTCGGGCCCGCCTTCGGGCATCAGGGCCAGTTTGAAGACGGTTGGCCCGGCCGTCGTCGGAAAGATCTCCAGCACGGCGCCCATTGAGACGTTGGTGAAGCACTCCTGCGCCGGCCACGAGGACGCCGTCGTTCAGCAGCTGGTTCAAAATCAAAATCGCAAGTGGAAAAGCGATGAGAAATCGGCTTCAGAACTGGCCGACCAGACCATTCTGGTGGAGGACGGCGTCCGCCAGAATCGACGCCGCTTCTCCTTTACCTCTGTCTACCTGCTCCTCCACCGCTATTGCCTCCTTTTTGCGCAGCGACTCTGGCGCGAGTACCTTCTCTTCGTCGCCGTGTACCTCCTCTACGCCGGCGCCCTGCAGCTGTACTGGGACCCGGCTATAGCGACCTACTCCGGCTGCCTCGACGCCGAGGACGACTTCAACAACAGCTGCTCGAAGACGGCCGCCCAGGCGGAGGAGGAGCGCGCCGTACTGGACAGCGTCAAGTTCAGCTTCTTCATGAGCGACGCCTTCCTCCTGCTGACGATGGTCCACTCCACCTTCGCCTTCCTCTACCAGCTGCCCTACTTTCTCAATGAGCACCGAAACGGCTACTACAGCACCGGCGTCTTCTACCTGGTCCGCTCGCTGGCCGACACCCTGCCGATGGTGCCCGTCCTCGCCCTCTACCTGCACCTCTGCAACATCTACGAGCCAGTTAGACCCGGATTCTACCTGCACCTCTTCCCCGTGATGCTGCTCAGTCTGCTCTCCGCCCAGGCGGTCTCCCACATCATCGTCCTGCTGGCGGGCGAGAGTGTGCCCACCATCACCATCCTCCTCGTGGGCAGCTTCAACGTCATCCTCCTGCTGAGCAACTTCTTCATCAAGACCTCCAGTCTGCACTACGTCTACCGCTTCATCTCCAACTTTGCCTTCCCTCGCTTCACCCTGGAGTCGATTCTGCTGCTGCAGTACGGCTTTGGCCGCTGCACCAGCCGCCAGATTCAGCCCGTCCTCTACCTGGCCGAGCTGGAGGATGAGCACTACAGTGCGGGCGTCCTCATGTTGATTGCCAATCTGCTGCTCTATCGGCTGATTGCCGTGCTGCTGCTGGTCAGACGGGTGAACCCAGTGGAGAGGCGACAGCAGCGAGTTAGTCGCATTCAGGAGTACTGGACGAAGCTGCTGCAGACGGCGGCACCTGGCTCGTCGACATTGTGGTTATCGACCAGGAAAAAAGCTTATATTTTGTAGAGCAGTCTTGTCTTCCTCATTGTTTCGATCTGTCTACGACTAGGCTGATTGAAGTGTAGTAGAGGAACTGAGAGAACAAATCAAAATTTTTTTATCGCGTTTTTTGGTAAAATCAATTCCGCTAAAGTTGTTTTTAAACTACTTTTAAGTTTTTTATTTGT
>JAMZRA010000007.1:6587960-6613676 GCA_024499935.1 Tyrophagus putrescentiae
TTTATCAAACTTTTTTTTCTAAAGAGCAATGCCCAAAATGGGTCCAAATTGAGCAGTTGAATCCTTTAACATATTATATACCGTTGGAAAGCCAATTTTTCGCTGATCACAATTTTTAAATAAATATTTTGAGGTGAAAAGCCGTTTGGAAGATTCTTACACGAGTAAGTCTCAAATACTATTGTTTTTGACTGATACAATGTCATAAAAAAGCTAAGTTGCAAAGTTCGAAATTATTAAAAATAGCAAAACTGTCAAACTCAAGCTGTTTCTATAAGGAACTTTATTGAGTGTCGTGCAAGAAGTACTTCTCACCTCAAGATATCTATTTAAGAATTGGGATCAGCAAAAAATTACCTTTTCAACGGTATAAAACATGTTAAAGAATTCAACTGCTCAATTTAGACCCAAAAATGACTTATTTTAAGCATTGCTCTTTGTTTCTATAGAAAGTAGTTGTCACAAAATAGCGGCTAGCATTTTTGTTTCATAGCAAGCAAAGTACTTGATATCGCCTCTGACCTCAACAACTACAAACTGTTTTTTGACAATTAAGATTTTGGGTCGAAAAAAAGTAGCAAAGTTCATTTACAATTTGATAACATTGCTAGGGAAACTGTCAATATAATTTGTACATGAAACTTTTTTAGATTAGCATTTATAAATAAAATTCAATAATTTTACTTGAAAGTAAACTTAAAAATATTTCTTTGTTATCTAGTTGTAAAAGTTTGAAAAATTTAAATTAAAATGACACTAAAAACTTTTCATGGCATTTTCCAGATTATCACCAATCATGTTTACTCTTTACTTTACTACCATGATCCAATATCATCAAAAAAGGGTCAAAAAGAGGTCATCCGAAATGGCTCTAAATGGAACACTACATTCCTTTTTCCCTTTGTGTGGCAAATCATCTCTGTACTGTACGGAACTTGCCTTATGGTCTACTCTGAAACAGGTCAGCTAGATGTTCAAGATTTAAAAAATTGTTCAGTGGTGATGTACCATCAAGTTTTTCCTCCATCCATTTGGCCTCAGGGTGACTTCGTTTGGGCAGTCGTTGTTTCAATTTCAACAGCCCTCTTTGCTACTGCTCTTCGCAATCCATGCACACTGGATCGTTATCATACAGTTAACAATCGGAAAAACTGTTTTGTTTTGATAAGCATTCACGGAAAGAGTGAGTTTCAGTAAAATCAAACCTTTTTGAGTAATCTGTTTACTTTCAGAGATATCGTCCACAGTTTCGTTGACTATTCTTTCTAGTCACAAGCGCATTAGAAATTTTTTTCTTTTAAACACAGTGTCTTTTTATCTGTTTGCAAACGCTATCATGTACGCTCATGTCCTCTTTATAAATGCAGTCTACAAAATCTCTCTCAGAGATGCCCTTCTTTGGATCGTCGTTTTTCCATTGCATTTATTCTACCTCGCCTACGGTATATTGTTTGGTTTTTTAGCACCTGTGTTTAATGGAAACATTTTCCAGGCTACTTTTGGATATCAGCAACAGCCATTTTAGCTATTCAGATTTTACACATTCGCCAACAGTCTCTGCTGAAGCGAATGAACAAACTGTATGAGTTTTTTTGCAGTAAACAGAGGAAACGCATTCTTTTAAAAAAACTCTGGCCGCAGTTCATTGCCGTCAACAAGTCAGTCAATGGCCTTTGCATTGACATCAAACAATGGTCCACCTTTTGGTCAGCCTCACTGACCATCTTTTTCATTGGCTTCATCACCATCCAGTGTTACCACTTTTATATTGTTACCTTTGTGCCTACTGTGCCTTTCATCTGGCGGTTGTACTTTATTTCTGCTCTATTTCTTTGCGCACTGTTTCCGCTTCTTATTATTCAAATGTGCTCAAACATTGTAAGGTGCAATAGTGCCATTGAAAGAGCAAACCGAAAGTTTTACTTTGCATTTTTCTGCGCCGCTCCTCTCAAAGCTAAACCGGAAATGCTTAAAAAAGCGATCATTCTAAAAGCAGAGCTGCTTCAGAATAGTCATCGTCTGCAACCGTACTGTATGGTTCTACTTGACAACTACCGAATCACTTCAAAAGCTTTCTATATGGTGTGTGTTTGAAATGTTGTGGCAACTAAACCTTTTAATGAATCTTTTTCTCATAGTTGTGCTCTTACACGGTAGTTTTCTTTCTAATGATATTCAAACAACAGTAGTCACAGTTTTGTGCAGTTTAATTATCAAAATCATTATAAAAACCGTTTCACTATGTCACGCAAACAATTATTTATCTTTGTTTCTCTGCGACAGCCAAACGCTTGTGAAAAGAACAAAAAATTGCCAAAATCACATTAAATCGATACTTAAAAAGTAGAAACTTGTTTTGAAAATTTTTTTAAAAAACTATTGATCTGTTAGGTTTTTGCACTACCGGTTTGCAAAAAAAAATTTTAAACATGGTTTGTGAAAGAACTCTGTATGTACTGAAAGACAGTAGTACAGTAGAACAATTGTGAAAGCGACTCAAAAAGTTTTCTTTTTTGAATATGTAGAGAATAAGATTTTTTGGTAAAATTAATTGCTAAAAACTGTTATTGTCAAAGTTGCCATTGATTTACTTTTTAAACATTTCATCATGTAAGTTTTTTTGTTTTGATCTATTCAACTTTTTCTAGGCTTGTTTCTATAGAAATTCACACAGAATAGCGGCCAGCATTTTTGCTTAAAACCAAACAATTTTTTCATTATTTCTTTGAATTTCCACACCTACGAGTTGTATTTTAACATAGAAACAACAATAAAAATTTTAGATCAAAAAAAGTGGCTACGTGATCACATTTCTAGAAAAACTGTCAATTGTAACGAGTTTATTGTTTTTAATGACTATACACGTAACGTCAGTCAAAACCAAACTCATGTTACACATGTTATACTTGAGATTTTTGGCATAAGTACTCAGGTGATTTAATGTGATTTCTATTCAAAGATTTAGCTTTGTGTATTAAATTTTTTTACCTGTGCTTGATTTTTATACGACTTTTAAAATCTGAAAACAATGCTGTTTTAACTGAATGTAAAAATTATTTTTAAAAAATTTTCAAAGCGGAGGTAAAATCTCACACATCTAGTTCATACTTAGTACAAAAGTTTAATTATACTTTAAAAGTATCTATTGCAAAAAAATTTTGCTAAAAGTGCAAATATAACATGAGTTTTGTATTTGACGATTGGTGCATATAAAACTTTTAATTTTGAAACTTAAAAGTTTTATTTGAAAATACAACAAAAAAATATTTTTTGTCACACATTTGTCAAAATTATAAAAATTGAATTTAAAATGGCACCAAAAGCAACTTTACAAGGCATTTTGAAGATCATCTCCAATCATGTTTACGCTTTACTTTACTACCACGATCCAATAGCTTATAAAAAAGGTCAAAAGAAGGTCAGCCGAAATGGCTCCAAATGGGACACTACCTTCCTGTTTCCCTTCCTGTCGGTGACCACCTCTTTCATATACGGAACTTGTGTCATGGTTTACTCTGAAACGGGTCAGTTTAGTTCCCAAGCCTTTAAATCCAGTCCGGTGATGATGTACCATCAAATCTTTCCTCCATCCATTTGGCCTCAGGGCGACTTTGCCTGGGCAACCACTGTCTTTGTGTCAGCATCCCTCTATGCCATTTCTCTTCGCAATCCATGCACGCTAGATCGTTACCAGACAGTCCATCGACAGCATCATTGGCAAAAACGTTTTGATTTGTTGAGTATTCACGGAGAGGGTGAGTTTTGTTTTACCCAAAAAAACTTTTAAGTTGACTGTTTTCTTCTTCAGAACTATCGTCCGCAGTCTCGTTGACTATTCTTTCTACTCACAATCGCATCCGAAAGTTTTTTCTTGTAAGCGTAATTTCCTTTTTCCTGTTTGCGGCCGTTATCATGTACGCCCATGTCCTCTTCATAAACGCTGTTTACACGATCTCCGTCAGAGACGCCCTTCTTTGGTTTGTCTTTTTTCCACTGCATCTCTTCTACGTTGCTCACGGTAAACTGTTAGGACTTATGAACATTTGAGTTGAACGAATATATATTTTCTAGGCTACTTTTGGATATCAGCAACAGCCATCTTAGCTATTCAGATTTTGCACATTCGCCAGCAGTCTCTGCTGGAGCGAATGAACAAACTGAATGAGTTTATCAAGAGCAAACAGGGGAAAAAAGTTCCTTTGGGTAAACTTTGGCAACAGTACATTGCCGTCAACCAGTCAGTCAATGGCTTGTGCATTGACATAGGCCACTGGTCAACCTTTTGGTCGGCTTCTCTGACTGTCCTTTTCACCGGTTTCATCACTCTTCAGTGTTACCTTTTCTACATTGTCACCTTTGTGCCTACTTTGCCCTTTATCTGGCGGTCGTACTTTATTTCCGCCCTATTCAATTGGACAATGTTTCAAGTTTCTATCATTAAGATGTGTTCAAATGTAGTGAAATGCAATAGTGCCATTGAAAGGGCAAACCGAAAGTTTTACCTGGCGTTTTTCTGCACTAGTGTGCTCAAACCTAATGCGGAAATGCTAGAAAAAACAATTATATTAAAGGCTGAACTGCTTCAGAACAGTCATCGTTTGCGACCGTACTGTATGGTTCTACTTGACAACTACCGAATCACCTCAAAAACTTTCTATATGGTGTGTGTTTGAATGTTTTGGCAACTAAACTTATTAATTGATTTTTTCTTATAGTTGTTTTCTTACACAGCCGTTTTTTTCCTGATGATATATAAACAACAGTAATCATCGTCGTTTTGTGCGTTTTAGTTAAAATTAAAATTATCATAAATAAAGCTTTTCAGCATGTCACACACACAATTATTCTTTAGAAAACACATTTTGTGGCTAGGTTATTATTTTTTCTTTTGAGACAGTTAAACGCTTGTAAAACGAAAACAAAGTTAGCCAGTAGTACATTGACTCAGTACTCAAAAAACAAGGAATTTTGTAAAAAATTGTTTTATTTTTGTTTTAAGATTTTGGTACCACCAGTGTGAAAAAAATAAAAAGTTGTTATAAAAAATTGATTTTATTTAGGCAGTTTTTGCATTGTATTTTTTGTTTTAGTTTTGCATCTAGCGCCAAATAGTCTATTTGAAAATTAAAATTATCAGTGATTTTTTCTGAAATAAAGGTTCTCATAAAGTGGGAAATGATAGGTCAAAGAAGAGGCGTTACAACAAACCAACAGAAATTTTTAGAAAAAAATCAATGCAACAACAATTTTACAATGATAGAGCAGTTTTCATTACAGAATTGATTTGGTGTATTTGATTGAAATTTATGCACTGAAAGTTAAAACCCGTTGAGCAACCGAAAGAATAAATTAAAAATTTTTGTTTATTTTAACTTTTTACCAAAGTACAACCATATAATTTCTAAAACAAAAAATTGCTAGTGACATAAAAGTAACAATAAAGATTTTGAATCAAATAACTCACGTTTATTCACAGTATTATCACAATGCTAGTAAAATTTTTAACAAAATTTCGTTTTATTACCTATTGCTTTTTGCATAAAAACTTTTGCAATTTTGTAATTTTGTAATAAAACATAAAAGTTTTATTTGAAAATACAACAAAAATATTTTTCTCATAACCCAGTTGGCAAACATTTAGTAATTTAAATAAAAATGGCCTCAAAAACAATTTTAAAAACTGTTTTTAAGATCATCACCAATCATGGATACTCTTTACTTTACTATCAAGATCCAATATTATCAAAGATAGGTCAAAAAAGGTCCACCAAAATAACTCCAAGTGGGACATTACATTTCTGTTTCCCTTTCTGTGGCAGATCATCTCTGTACTGTACGGAACTTGCTTTATGGTCTACACTGAAACGGGTCAGCTCAGTTGGCAAATTTTGAAAACATGCCCTGTGATGATGTACCATCAGGGCTTTCCTCAAACCATTTGGCCTCAGGGCGACTTTGCCTACGCTACGGTTGTTTCAGTGTCAATAGCCCTCTATGCAATTGCTCTTCGCAATCCCTGCACACTGGATCGTTACCAGGTATCAGTTACCAATCGTCAAAGTTTTTCTGTCCTGCTGAGTATTCACGGAAAGAGTAAGTTTAAGTTTTTTTTACCAAAAAACTGTTGAATAAACTGTTTATTTTTAGAATTGTCCTCTTCAGTTTCTTCGGCAATTCTTTCTACTCACAAGCGTATTCAAAAGTTTTTTCTCACAAGCATAGTTTCTTTTTATCTCTTTGCAAACGTTATCACCTATGCCCATGTCCTCTTCATAAACGCTGTCTACAGAGTCTCTGTCAGAGACGCTCTTCTGTGGATCGTCTTTTTCCCGCTTCATTTACTTTACCTCTCTCATGGTAAATTGTTTGCTTTGCTTAATGTTTTAAATCTGAATTTAAACAAAACAACTTTCAGCTTACTTTTGGATAATAACAACAGCCATCTTAGCTATTCAGTTTTTGCACATTCGCCAGCAATCTCTGCTGAAACGACTGAACAAACTGAATAAGATTCTCAAAAACAAATCACAGATGAATCGAAAGAAAAACACTTCTTTGGGTAAACTTTGGCAGCAGTACATTGCAGTCAATCAGGCAGTCAATGATTTGTGCAGTGACATCGGCAACTGGTCCACCTTTTGGTCAGCCTCACTGACCATTTTTTTCATTGGTTTTATCACTCTCCAGTGTTATCTTTTCTACATTGTCACTTTTGTACCCACTTTGCCTTTTATCTGACGGTCGTACTTTATCACCGCCCTATTCAATGTCACAGTGTTTCAGTTTTCCATTATTCAAATGTGTTCGAGCGTTGCAAAGTGCAATAGTGCCATTGAAAAGGCAAACCAAAAGTTTTACTTGGCATTTTTCTGCCCCGGTGCTTTCAAATCTAAACCGGAAAAACTTGAAAAAGCAATTATACTTAAGGCTGAACTGCTTCAGAGCAGTCATCGTCTGCGACCGTACTGTATGGTTCTCCTTGACAACTACCGAATCACCTCAAAAACTTTCTATATGGTGTGTGCTTGAACGTTGTGGTAACTAAAATTTTAAATTGATCTTTTCTCATAGTTGTCTTCGTACACGGCCGTTTTCTTCCTGATGGTTTATAAACAGCAGTAGCCACTGTAGTTTTGTGCGTTTTAATTATCACAATCATTTTCAGCATAGATTTTCAATACAAAATAACACTCGAATTTTGATCACTCGCACTGTACAGAGAAGGTTTTTATTTTGTTTAAATTCAAATCCAGACAAAAGAAAATAATTAAAAAGGATCACCACAAACGGCACTTTTTCTTTGGGTTCATTTTTGAACCGAGAGGACACTGAAACGCAGCGGAAAAAGGCTCAAAATTGCTCAGCGGCACATTGATGCGGTACTCGCCCGGCAGGTGGACTTTGTGGTAAATGGCGTCTTTTTTTGCTTCAGTCAAATAGTGCTCAAACCACAGGTGCGCATAGGAGATAAAGAAGATCTGTTGCGGAGTGAACTTTTCCATTTGCGGCAGCTTCAGGCGTTCTTTTCTATCAATGTCTCTTTTCAGCCTTTTCTCCAACGCCCGAAACGCCATTCTCAGACCGCCATTGTCGGCGATGTTCTCTCCCAACGTCAGGCTCCCATTCAGTCTGACGCCCGTTTGCTGGTCGACAATGGCCTCGTACTGCTCCACAAAGCACTGCAATTTGCTTTCAAACCTTTCCTTTGTCGTCGGTGAAAACCAGTTGGCCTGGTTTCCATTCAAGTCGTACAGGGCGCCGACTTCGTCGAAGTGGTGGGTAATCTCGTGGCCGGTGAAGGAGCCCAGGCCGCCCAGGGTGACGTAGGCGGGAACGGTTGGGTCAAATTTGGGCGGCTGAAGGAGGCCAGCAAGAATAACTATTAATTACGGAGAAGAGATAATTAGAAGAGTTTTAGTTAAAACTTTTTATTAATTAAAAGTCCTACCGACGACGTTCTTCTTGTGATAGGCGTAGCCATTGACATCGAACGGCTCTGCAGGAAAGTCCTGCGCCACGTTTATCGGCTGGTGAAGCTTTCTGAAGGCGGCGGCAGCGGCGTTGCCCATTCGCGTCACCTCTAGGCTGCTCTCAAAGTAGTGACCTTCCACTACTCGGGGCAACTCCACCGGCGGGTAGTGGAATGCAATGCGGTCCAGCTCGTTGCCGTTCAGCAGCCAGTCCGGGTAGGCGACATGGAAGTACGTCTGGGCGGCCTTTTCCAACGCCTTCCTCCTCGTCTGCTCGTCCAGCCAGTTGACGTCCTTCTTGAGCACCTCCTCCACGAAAACCTCTTGCAGCTCTTCCACTATCTCCTCCGCCTTCTCCTTGGTGACTGGCAACACTTTCTGGCGGACGTAGAGGTGGGAGGCCACCCAGCGGTCTACCCTTTCCAGGCAGTTCTTCCAGAAGGGCTCCTCTGGGACGGTTTGCTCCAGGTAGTAATCCCAAAAGGAGTTGTCGGTAAAGAGTGACCAGTAACGGGCGAGCTGGTAGCCGAGGTAGTTGTGCAGCGTTAAAGGGGGCGTTTCGGTGAGAATTTTGGATAGCTGCTTGTAGTAGCCGATGTCTCGGACTATCACCAGATCGGTGTCGTTGAAACGGTACGGAAGTTTGTACAACACTGCCAGCTCGTTCAGGTAGTCGGTGTAGTTGAGGACATTTCCCGTCATATTGGTAAACTCCTCGAGACTCATTTTGTTGTACCAGACGGCCGGATCTTGATCTTGACTTTCGGGTAACTTGGCCATAGCCAATGATTTTTCAAGCGCGAGAACCTCTTTAAAACGAGATATTACCACATTTTTTGTTGTAAAATTTAAACTGCTAGAAAAGTTTGCTGACCCACTTAAAAAGAATTGTACAAAATCGTAGACATTGTTTTCATGAGCTTTTACTTCGTTGTCAAAAAGTCCATCGACATTAGTAAACTCCATTTGAGTAAGAGTTTGTGTTGGAGAGTCAAACTAAGTCAACATGAAGTGGTTTGTTAAACTCTCCAAAAATTGGTTATAAAACAAAATTAAAAACTTACATTAATATTTTTTACTTTTGTGTTATTAAAATCCTTTTCCACAAACGGGTCTACCAGCTTGTTAATGTCAAGCGCCGAAATTTGAGCTAGTGTCTGCAAAAAGTTTCCATTTTTTAGCTCCACTTGTCGCACACCTTCCAAAGAGGACTCATTCAGAGCTGGCCATTCTGCCCCGAGAACTTTGATTAACAATTTCTTTAACGGTTCCAGCCCTCGCCTGTCTCTGGCAGTCCAATTAGTACATTCCCGATACAGGTCAAGTTGAAGTTGAACTGATTTAGACTGCTGATAGATTCCTCCATTCTTCTCTTTAAAGCTCTCCTGATGCTCAAAAATGTTTCTAAGGAAGTTGTCCAGTTTCTCGAACAGAGGCTCAAAAGTGGTGTATTTGCTTTTGCCGACTGGAATTGGATGGGCGGCAGCCCATCCGCTGCATGCGTAAGCTGCAAAATCTTCACAAGGATCAACGGAGGTGTTCAGTGAGGAAGCAAGTAGCCTACCGACGGCAAGGCAACTCGGGTGGTGCAAACTGGGTCAGATTTGAGGTACACTAAAAAGAAGAGGATGATTCCAATGAAGACGGCAAGGGACAGATAGGGAACAAACTTCTGGTACCATGGAGGTTTTTTGGTGGTTGTTTTGGGAGACGTTTCTCTCATTTTTTCAATCAAAAATGTTGTTATTTCACTGATCAAAACTTTTAATTTTTGTTCCGAGCTAATGAAAAATCATTTGTTTACTTGAAGGAAAAATGGCTTGACTGGCTAGACTGAAAGCTTGATTAGCTGAGTGCATGATAGTGCGAAAGACAAATTTATCAAGACCGGTTCAACTTGTCAAGGACTCACTGACTGTTTTATTCACCGTATCACATTATCACCGTTACCCTATCAATACTACTTTTGCTTATTTGCAGTGATGAAGGAGGGATGACATTTTTTGGTGATATCTTAGTGGTCTTTTGTGCAAGCTGAAAAAATGTAAAAGTAAGCTAGTTTTTTAATATTTGAAAACCGCAAATAAAGTCACAGTTAGAAAAAATACTACTGATTAAACTCCACATAATTTTTTAGTTGATTTGAGATTTTTACTTGTTTTTTAAAATGCATTTAAGAAAAAACATTAAAATCTCAAATGAGTTTAAAATTTCAAAACTTTTTTTTGAATGATTTTTAAATATTTTGTACACTAAAAAACAAGAAAAATATCAAACACAGTCCAGATATTAAAAGCATTATAAAAACAAAAATAAACGGGAAAAAATACAAAAACTATCCGCACTACTGTTTTTGTTGAACCAAATGTCGAACTCTGATTATGTCATCATGGTCCATGGTATGGGTCGATGATGGTTGCGCCGGGTGGAAGGGCATGGGCTTTTGCAAGGAGCTTCCTGTCCTCGCTGCGGTCGTTGTGACAACCATTGAGCCACAGGGCACAACAGCCCAACAGCTGTTTCATTTTGCGAGGAAGGGACTTGGCCAAAGGATGTTGAGCGGCGATGGCAGGCTCTTCAAGTAGCAGATGACAAGGTACTCGCAGCAGCAACAGGCGGAGAAAGAAAATGGCTCCATGTCGCAAAAAAGGGGAAAACGGAGAATGTTTCTGCCGCCCTTCACCGACTCATCTAGAACTCGATAGAGCTCTGAGCTAGCTTTTCCCTTGACTGCGGCCTCTATTTTGTCTTGGTGGCCAAGGAAACGCGGGTATCAATTTAGCGCGGTCGCCTCGCCTCCGTACCCAGAAGCTGCCGAGTAGTCAAAGGGGACGTAGCGCGGCGGCTGCTCGAGTATTCCATAAAGCTCTCCCCTCATCTTAATGTCTTTTCCGCCTGGTCACAGGACTTGATAATTGTTTTTGTGTTGGCCAGAACTTCGGAGAAAAAACGGAAGTCAGTGTGAAGATGAACATCACAACCGGTTCAACTTGCTCTAGGTCTTTTCTTCATCGTATCACTATCACCATTACCCTATCACTACTGCAAATTTATTAGCGCACTATTGGCAATCAAAATACAAAAATAAAATCACTGTTAACATCAGTTTCTTCGTATCATTATTCCGATTTGCATTTGCGCTAAACAAACTTGTGACACTTCTTGTCATTTATCGTTTTTACAAAACAAAAGTAAAAAGTGTTTTTTTAATTTTTAACATTTCAAAAAACGTAGTACAAATTTAGGATAAAAACATTTTTACTTAAAAAACTTTTACCATTTTTTTTAAAAAACTTTGAAAACTAAAAATAAAGTCATTGTTGAAAAATAAACTAATGCATAAACCTCACACAAAAATTTTTTTAAATCTTCAGTGGATTTAAGCTTTTTTCATTTTTTAAAATGCATATGAAAAATTGCATTAAAATCTCAAACTTGTTTAAGATTTCAAGGCTTTTTTCTCTGTATGCTTTTTAAATTTTTTGTACACTACGAAAAACATGAAAAATATCAAGTACAGTCCACATATTGAAAACATTATAATAGCCAAAATGTTCGCAGTAAAAATAAGAGAACAAAGAGAACTATCAGCACTACTGTTTTTGGTGAACCAAATGTCAAACTCGTAGTATTCCTGGTAAGCGTTGTGCGGCGAGTAGAACAACCGGTGCGCGTAGCTGTACATTAGCCGCTGTTGCTCCTCCTCAACACTGGCAAAAAACTGTCCGTTCTTCCTCGCCTCGCCGACAAAGAAGTTGGCAAAGTACTGGCCGACGAGGATGGCCGCCTCGTCATGGGAGAAACCGTGCAGAGCAGTGGACCACTCAAAAGCCGCCATCTCCGGGTGCCACTGGACGCCGTAGATGGGCAACTGCCGATGTTCAATGGTGCTCACAAACTCCCTTTTTTCTCCCTCTTTGCTTAGGTAGGTGTTTGTGCTCACCAGGCGAAAGTGATCAGTCAGATTTTTTGACTTTTTGAAGGTCTCCACGTCGAGGCAGACGCTGTGGTAGTTGGCGGTCACATTTCGGCTCTTTAGAAAACCTATAATCGAGTCTGGAGCGTCCTTGAACAGGCGAACCTGCCGAAGATCAAGATCAGAGGGGAAATCTAAGGGCAACGACAGGAACCGCTGTTCATCACAGGCGGTCATCCAGGCAAGGCTGTTTCCGGTGTAGTAGGCGATCAGCTTCTGCATGCTCAGAGAAACCGCCCACACCGGCCAGTGAACGCCCGCCGCGTGTTTCTCTTCCGCCGTTTGGATGATCAACTCTGCCGTGCGGGCGTACATTGAGTCGACCAGGGTCCCGTTTCCTCCGGGCATGATCACGCCGTTGATCTGATCAAAGAGTGCTTTGTAGTAGTCCCGGGAACCACCTACTGGGATGGGCACCTGAGAAAGATAGAGGTCTTAGAAAGTTAAAGTTTTAGGTTTTTATCTTTTTTTACCACTCTGGCGCCGCCCATCTCCGCCCACTTGATGTAACTGGAGGAAACGGACAGCGTTTCGTTTTTCCAGTCGACCATCAACAGAACGCCCACAATTGGACGGGCATTCTTGACGGTCAATTTTGTCGAGTTATTATTGTCGGCAGAGAGGACTACTGCTGGCAAAAGAAGAAGAGACAAACTAAAGGCAAACAACGCAATTTTTGCCATGTTTTCTTTTGTTATTTGTTAAACTGTGTTATTTTGATAAAGATATTGATGATCTACTCTTAAAAAATTAAAATGAAGTGAAGCTAAAACGTATTTTGTCGCAAGTTATTTAAAAGGTGAGAAAACCTGCTGTTGAGTACTGTTAGCTAATCCAAAACACAGTAGCCTGAGTCGTCAATTGAAAGATTAAAAATATCGTGCACCAACTGTATAATAAAACCATGATGATGACTAAGTGTGGTATTATGACTTTCAAGGCCAATTTAACCAGCTCACGACAAGAAAAGCGATTATCGTTATTAAAAGACTTTTATCCCTTTCAAATGGATAATTTTTAAAGTAAACTTTAATGCAAAAAAGTGAATAATATAGGAAAGTACATTGCATAAATTAAAATGCTTCCAGAAAATGCTTTTTCCCAAAAAGACAGGTCGAGAAAAGACGCAAAAGATTAAACTGCTCTTCCTCTTCTTGCTGAAGTGGTGCTGAAGAAGGAAAAGGACTGCAGCTGCTATGTAATGTCGAATGACTAACAAAACTACCATCCTTGAAAGGGTAATTGAAACCAGAAATAGGCTGATAATCAATGGGTCTTTTGGGTGTATTTGCAGTAGAAACATTTTGATTTGAGTTTGATGAAGATAATGATGATTGTTGTTGACATGTGCTGATTGCTGTTGTTGCTGCTGTTCCGGTGGCCATCATGTGCTGAAAAAATGCTTGCCGGTGAAGCATGTTGTGTCAAAACAAAACAAGATTTCAGAATTTTAAACGATGATGGTTTTGAAAAAGGTAAAACTCAGAAATGCTCGAGTTGACGTCTGCTCGGTTAATTGTGTGTTTATAAAGCACTTAAAGCACTAAATTAGCCCCATGAGGTTTTTGACTAACAAATCTAATCAAGTCTCTCTTTTTCTCTCCAGAAAAGAAACCCTAGAGACTATGTCCGGTTTTGGCCAGTTTGAGTTGCTCAGCAGTTTCTTCTTTCAAGACTTCTTTTTTTATCAACAAAAATGCACCATCGCTGCTGCTGAAGCACCACCACCACTAGCACTAGCACATTATCATCATCACTCGCCAAGCAGACCATCCAGACCGTTGATGCGAAAGGACTTGAAGAAGTACATGAGATAGGCGCTGTAGAAGATTAAGAACTGGTCAAGGAGAGAAAGAGAGAGAAAAAACTGTTAAACACTTGCTCAACCATAAACTCTGCAAAAAGCCTTACCTGAAGGAGCCAATCATTGGTAAAGCTGCCAATGTAGCCCAACTTGAAGACCACCGGCTCGTCGGTGTTCAACAGTTCATAGTAATGCGACAGGGCCAGCTTTTCCCCCACAAAGGGCCAGTGAAGGCGACGCTGTACGGTGAAAAGATACCTCGTTCCACTGTACAGCGTGTTGCTGAGCACAATCATCGGCAGGGCGACGATGTAGATGCCGCCGATCTGCGTCAGAATGCCCACTACCAATATAACCTGGTAGTGGAGGCTCATGCTCGGCCCGTCAAAGACGAGTGAGGAGACGAGGTAGATGTTGGCGAGAACATTTGAGCCGATGCCAATGAAGGTAAGTAGCGAAACAAACACTTCGTTCAGACGATAGACGGTCAGAACGATGGTCAGCTGCTCGGAGCGGTAGAAACGTGCCAAATAAAGCATCTTTTCCATTCGAGCTGGTGGAGTCTTCTTTCGATACTTGACATCTAGTTTTCGAAAACTTTTTGCTGATGAAGAGCTCACGCCCACCGCTTTCATCAGTTTTCCGTTCAGCCACCAAAGGTGCATCGAACAGGTGCTCATCAGCAAAACCAGAAGAAATAGAAAGAAGTTCAGTTGAACAAAACCTCGCTTGAACACGTAAAGAACCAGGCCAACGTCCAGCGCCCCTAGAAGAAAGTACAAGGAAAGAAGGTGGTAGTACTTGCTGAGCAAGTAAACTAGCCCCAGCCAGGACAGGAAGAGGAAAGTTGACTGGGCAAGGAGGGCCACCTTTATAAACTGACGATAAACAACTGAAATGATAAGAATCTTGTAGTGGACCGAAGGATGAACGTGAGGAAAGTGTAGAAGACGACTGGCAAAGACCGGCTTTTCGTAGCGCCAAAGTTTGTAAATGTACGCTTTTATCTCTGCCAAACTTTCCACCGGGCTCAGCGGATTCAGGCTAATTGAAAGGTAGTGAACTTTAGGATTCAGCGACCAAAAGTGACGTTCATTTTCAATCATTAAATCGTAAAAAAGTTTCCAAAAGTAGAGTTCTGGTTTGACGTATAGGAGGACCTCCAGAGCAAGTCCAAAGATAACTAGTGGTGCCAGGCAAAAGCCAAACATTGCATTAAAAGTGACTTCAGAGTTAATTGTTTTAAGCAATGGATCAGCTCGATCAATGATCCAGAAAAGCGGCCAACCGTGATGTTCTTCCAGCAAACAAAAGGACAGAAAGAGAAGGCGACAAAAGAATAACATTTGATAAAATAGAAAAAAGGTTCGACAGGGAGTTAACAACCGCTGCTGCTGGCTCTGCTCTCCAAACTTCAGTTCATTTGCAATGTTCTCCGGAAGGACTGCGAGAAGACACTGATGAGGAAGAGTGACCATGGCACGAAAAAGGCGAGAGTTCTCAAAGGCAAAGTCAGCTGAAGGTTTATGCATGATTTTGTGGTAGTCAAGAGTTTCTTGTTTTTTTATAAAATTTATGACAGACTTTATAAACTTGTTTTTAACCACTTTACTTTATAACAAAATTAGCAACTTTTTGTCTCATTTTTATTCTTGGAGCCTTAATTGACGGTGTTTAATTAACTGCTAATTAGCCTCTTTTTTGTTGTGCGTGTGTGTTTAATAATTTTAATTTAAGTTGAAGTACTTAAAATGTTTTTAAAACATGGTAATAAAATGCAATTCAAGTGTAAGTTAATGGAGCAGCAGTTTTGGAAAGTTTTAATGAGAATCGATCTAAAGAATAAACGCATTTTATAATTTTTTCTATTGTTAAAACACTAAATGCTCTAAAACGTTTTGCAATAATGTTGCACTGAAATTGCACTAAAATTTTAAATTAAAACGTTGTAATTGAACCTTTTGAGTACATTTTGGATAATGATAGGAAAAGGAAAAAAAAGAGTGTCTACGAAACGACAGTCACAATTCGCCATGTTTCGTTTATCCATTCAACACACTGATAACTTTATCATCATCAACACCACTACTAGCACACGCACTCAAAAGGTTAATTTAGGCTGAATGATGATAAAGTATTAGCAAAAGGCAATTGATTTTTCTAATTTTTATTTTTTATGCGGTTGCCTGATTCACCGACGGAGGGCGCCATAAACAACGGCAGCAGGCAGTTGCTGTGAGGAAAATCTGTTTACCTTTTCTGCTGTTTTTGTGCAACAAGAATTGTGAGTTTTTTTACACTGCCTGTGCAAAAGCAACAAAAACGGTGCTCATTTTCACATTACTGCCGCTGTTAAACTTCTTTAAGCTTAAAAAATGTTTAGTGAGTTTCACCAGGTGAAACTTTCACCTCTTAAGAATGTTTTTCAGATGATACGCGAGTTTGTGTCTGTCCATGGCCAATGCTCAACAGGGGACAGAAAGTTTGTCAACGAGGAAACTGCCAAACGTCACACTGAAACATTTTTTAAGCTTAAAGAAGTTTACGGTGTAGGCGAAGAGAACTTCTACTATCATGGTATTTAGAAGTTGCCAGACCTTTGGCAAAAGTTCAAGGCTAAATGCGGCAACTTCACTGTTCCAAAAAATCACTAACCCAGTAAAAATCTGTTTCCTCAAAGTGTGTCGGTTTCTCAGTAGTGCACTGGTGTTCAATTGGTGCCAATTGTCGGCACTTGTTTTACCAAATTCCGTCCAATGAGAATCAGCGGCAGTAATGTGAAAATGAGCACCGTTTTTGTTGCTTTTGCACAGGCAGTGTAAAAAAACTCACAATTCTTGTTGCACAAAAACAGCAGAAAAGGTAAACAGATTTTCCTCACAGCAACTGCCTGCTGCCGTTGTTTATGGCGCCCTCCGTCGGTGAATCAGGCAACCGCATAAAAAATAAAAATTAGAAAAATCAATTGCCTTTTGCTAATAGAAACAAAGACAAAACAAATTTTTTAAGTGATAGTTAACAAGTTCATTGTGTGTTCAGATAATGACTACAAAACAAAATCACAGAATCCTAGATAGTCCTGTCACTAAATGTCGACAAAAATAAAAAAGTGCTGATGTACTCGCTTGTGCACAATGTGGGAGAAGTGCGGACGAGATTATCACAACCGTCTTTTTCCGCCAAAATCGCTGTTTATACTGCTGTAGTGATGATGCCGTCAGTGTCGGTGGCCATTTCCCTGTCTGGAGTATAAAAAGAAACTGCAGCAACAACAGCAAACAAACTGAGGTTTGTTCCCAATTCAACCCGTATCACTAACACCTTCAGACAATGATTGCCAGAAAACACCTGTTTACCATTTTTTCCTTTTCAAAGTTGACCGTGCACCAAAAAAGTCTTTCAGTTTGCTTCAATCCCAAATCAAGCTTTTCCACAGAAGCTCTCTCTGCACAAGTCAACTTTCATCCAGTGACAAGGCAGTCACGAGATAACCAAATCTCTTCTTCACCCTCTCTGGTACTCTTCTTCGCCTACATGCGCGCCGAGCTGCGGCATATTGAAAAGTACGTTCACCTGTGGAACCGCCACGGTTTCGATGTGATTTCCGTGAGAACGCCTTTCAAGGAGTTCTTTCTGCCACAGGTGGCCTCGGTGGCCAACTCTAAGGTAGTCTTGGATTTTCTCCTGGACAACTCCTCCACTCCTTACAAAAACATTCTCTTTCACGGCATTTCCATTGGCACGTACGGCAGCCTCACCTTTATGGAGCAGCTGGAAAAGAAAATATCTCAAAGAGCTAGATCACCATCATCATCACCTGATACCCAAAAACTCTCCTCCATCAAATCCGCCCTCCGAGGGATCATCATTGACTCGCCAATGTACCCACACTACATGCCCGTGGGCATCGCCCAGGTCGTCTGTGGTGGCTCAGGTGCTGAGGCTCGAGCTAGACGTCTTCTGGTGCAGACTTTCTTCAGCACTTACTACACACTTCTATACCCGTTCACCGGAAGACAGTTGGCCCGCATTGAGCGGGCTCAGGCGAGCAACCCTCTCCGCCTACCTGGTCTGGTGCTCTACTCGGCCAATGATAAGATGATGAAGGGAGAGTTCAGTGACCAGCTGGTGGAACAGTGGAGGGAAAAGGGCATTCCGGTTCATTCAAAAAAGTGGCTACAGTCGGATCATGTCATGCATTTTCGCAATTACCCGCAAGAGTACGAGGAGGCAATCAGAAGGTTTTTCGTCAAACAGCTCAAGTTGAGCTTTTAAATTTGTTTGAAAATTAAAAGATAAGGTCGTTGTGCAATTGAAAATTGCAAACTGATGTAAAGTCACTAGTAAAAAGTTGAAAGTTTATTTTCCAGTTTTAGCTGATCATTTGCAGGCTTTAAGTTGTCCTTTGGTTTCATTTCCTCACCTTCAACTTTGACTTTCTGCATTTCTTGTTCTTGAACTTTGTCCTTTACTTTAATGTCATTCTCTTCAGCTTTTTCATCATGTGGCTTAACGTGCAGTGAATCGGCAATGGAGCTCCACCAGCGGCGGCATCGGGCAGACCAAAGTCGGGCACGCTCACCTCGACTTAGTCGGTCAAAATCTAAAGCAAACCTTAATTATTTCTAAATAAAATAAAAACTTTAAATTGTACCTTCTGAACAACGGGCGGGAGGTTTAGCATCCATTCAAAATAAAAAAAAGTAAAACAAAAACAAAAAACAAAACACGACTTGAGCTTATCAATGAGTTTTCAGTCACACAGTACGTGTACACACTAAACAGCAAACCAATACACAATACTTTTGCATTTCAGCCAGAACGGGCTTCGGTTGAGCTAAAAACAAGGCCTTGAAAACAAAATGTTGAAAGCGGTATTTAAGTTCATCATTGTGGAAAAGTGTACACATGTTTTATTTAATTTCAATTTTTGTTTTGTCAAATCACGTTTTCAAATACTCCTTTTTACTTTTTGTTATGTTTACTGTCGTCGAGAGTTGGGCAGAGTGCTAAGAACCGTCGGCAGATCAGGTTTTCCCAGCTCCAAGTCATCGGAAAGAGCATCCGCATTTGGATTGTACAGCAGGTTCTTGATGGCCGAGGCGAGAGAGGTGGCCTCGCTGCTGTGCAGCTGCAGCCGGCGCTTTCGCTGGTAAGACTTTCGCAAGAGCACCACCGTGGTCAGCGGACGGAAGACGATGTTGATGATGAGAAAGCTGAAGTGGTTGAAGTAGGAGAAGATAAAGAAAAAGTGGAGCATTAAAAGCTGACCTTCACATAGATACAAAAAAGTTACGTACAGCTGTGCGGCATCGTAGTACACGTTGCCAATCATCAGAATGTCAAAGATGATGGAAAGCAGGTTGATGACTGTGGCCAGCTGCAGCGGACCTGGCTTCAGGTGCTCGTAAACGGCCAGAAAAAGGGCAACGAAAAAGAAAGCATTGTAGAAAAAATAATTTCCCCGTCGAAGATCTACTGGCGATGATGGTTCTGCAAAAGTGGTGGTGTTAGGAGAAATGTTGGTAACAAAAAGATTTGTAAAAATCATCAAAATCATCGGTAAAGCACACTTACGCCGTGATGAGGAGAAAGTGCACCGCAAAGACGCTGACAATGGAGATGCAGTTCAGCGTGTGGTTGACCTTGTCGAGGAAAGTTGGCTGTCGCTGGGTGGACGCTGATGTTTGAACGCTGGCATTTCGGTTGTTGTTGGGGTGGTGGTAGTTGGGGACGGAGTTCTCAACGAGGAGGCCATTGTGTCACGGCAAGTAAAAAAAGAAGGTGTTCAACCGGGGAAAATCGGGTTAAATACGTTTGATTTTTAAGCGCCAAAAAACGCGCAGTTTTTACTAGAAAGAGATCGGTGTTGTGCTTATACGAGAATGTCTACGGATCACTACCGTCTATGACTAATGTTTGGTAGTGGTTGCTGGTTGCTGGCAGTTGGTTGCACGCTTTTACATCTGCCGCCGATGATGCTTAATTTAGCGCTTCACCAGGCACTTTTATGACTTATTGCCAATGACTGACTGATTGGTTGCCGCCGTTGTTTATCTCCTACACACCACTACCACCACCACAACACCATATGGGCCACTTAAATCATTTGATTACCTAAAAGCCTACTTGCCAATAGTATAAACACAGTCGTACATCACCCATTCTCTCTTTTCTTTTCTACAAAGTCTCTCTGTTTCCACGGCAATTTGTTTATCATTAATCTCGTTTCAGTATTCCTACAACGGCATTGGGAATTTCGCTTTGCACCGCAAAAATGAAAGTAGCTGTAATAGCAGTAAATTATGGCAAAGTTAAAGCCTTCCACTGTTTGTTATTACAGCTGCGTCCTTGTTTAAGTGTATGATTAAAAGCACAAAAAAATGTCCTGCTTGCTGCCCAGTAACAGTTTATTCTCTCATGGAAATGAGATCTCCAGAGAAACTTCAGGGTTCTCAGTGCTGGTCGGGTTGGAAGCCTTAGATAGAAGTGATAGTGGAGATGGCGACAACTCATTCTTCTCATTTCCATCATTGTTAAATTTAGTTTGATCACCGGAAAATGAGTTCCACGCTGAATAGTAGGAAGCAGAAGAGGAAGGAGCAGCACTTTGAGGTGTGCTCTTGGAGCACTTGGAAGTCGAGGAGAAGGAGGAAGGGGAGGACAAAGTCGATCGATGGAAAATAGAAACCTGGTTTTTCTTTTGAGCTCGAGATGAAAACGGCGGTGCCACACAGCCAATGTCTTCTCGGCACTCCTTAAGGGCAAAGTTTTGCTTCTCTAGTGAGCGAATGCCAGCTTCCAGAGTTCTTCGGTACTGCTTTTTCTTCATCAGTCGACGGCGTCGACGTTCGTACCAGTGCCGTACGAGGATGAGGCTGGTGAAGAGGCGGTGGAGGATGCTGAGGAGGAGGATCCTACAAAATAATAAAAAAATTTGTTTAAAATTTTTTGAAGTAAAAAAGTACAAAATTCAAGCTCATTTACCAAACTCGGCCATCTCTGAAGCTGCCCGCCACCATCAGGTCACACCAAACTGCACCTAGACTGAGGGCGGTGGTCATTTGCAGCGGTTCTGGGCGGTGTCGTTCGACGATGCAGTAGAAGAGGGCCAGCAAAATGACGCCATTGTACAAAACAATGTACGGTTTCAGAGAGGAGATGACAAGGGCCGAAGTGCCGATGACAGTGCCTGCTGACACAACAACAGGTGATGCTGCCTGGTAGTCTGGTTCAAAGAGGAGTATGCTACAAAGTTACAAAGTTAAAAAGAATTTGATAAGATTTTAGAAAATGGGTTCACAAACCTAAAGGCAATCGCTAGATGAGTGCCAAACATGGCAGACAGAGAGAACAGATTGAGCAGACTGTTCAGCGCCTCAGCGACCAGCTCTGCCGGCGATTTTTTCACTGCAGAAGGAGGCGAATATTCCTTAGGTTCTGATAAATCTGCTATCATTTTGACGAGAATTTTTTGTTTTGTGCTAAGTTTGGTGGCTGTTTGGTGATTGTCAAAAGTGGTAGTGCGCGACTGAACTGAACGACATTCACCACCACCAACGGCGATCAACCAGCAATTCCATTTCATTAGCTCTCTTTCTTCTCTTTTTTCTCTTTCGATGTCTATTACTATGACAAACAGTTTGTGTTTCCACGGACAATTAAAAATGAGCTTTAGCAGCAGCAACAGCAGCAGCAAAAGCTAAATCATTAATTTTTATTTCAACAAAAAGGTCTCCTAGCAACCGAAAAAAGAGCAAAAGAAATAAAAACAGCATCAGCAACAGCAACAACAGCTTCAAATGCAAAGTTTCTCATAGAATTAGTTTACTTGAAAGCTATAATGAAAAAAATAAAAACCACCTGTTGAACATTTCAGAGAAGAAAGGCGAGGTTGGTTGCCTCGGCGTCACCTCCATCACCATTTGATGATTTAGTAGTGATCGTGGTCGGTGACCTCTTTTCCTAACCATCAGCACGGCCACCGAGAGGCAGAGGGCGAGGTAGGCAGCTAGGCCGGCCAAGTAGTAGAAGAAAACCACGGCCATTATATCGCCTTCGATGATAGAAAGTTGGTAAATGCAAAAAGGTAGTAGTCGTGTAGGAGATGACAACATACACAAACACAACTCGAGTGAGTTGTCAACAGTGTGGAGAAACTCAAAAACAAAACTGATGATCAAATGAGAGAGGATGAGAGCGATAGAGTAAGGGAGATAATAAATTTGGGTTGCCTGGAGAGAGAGGAAAACCAGTTTGCTGGTTGTGCTGAGCTGCTTTTCCTCTACTACTACTACTAAATAGAGCATAGAACCTATTTCAATAACTAAAGATGGCAATCATGTCAAAAGACAAGTAGTTTTTTGAAGTAGTCACACTACTGCATGGTTCTTCATGACAACTACTAAATCACCTCAAAAACTATCTTATCGCTAAGTATTTGAATACCAGTACCAAATTTAACTAGTTGCACTCCTACAAAGTTTTATATTATCACAATCACAATTATATAAATAAATCTGAATTCACCAGATGACACACTTCTCAACTGGATTCATCCTCGTCCCTCTCTGACAGCCAAACGCCGCTGAGAAGGGGGCAAAGTTGGCCAGCGGCACATTGACTCTAAAACGCTCCGGAGCGTGGTCATCAGTGTCCACAGTGAGAGCCATGGAAACATTGTCGTAGTTGGCACACCAGGAGCGAGCAAAACGGACAAAAAAGAGCTGTTCAGCTGTGAATGCCTCCATCTTCGGCACCAGCTGGTGCTTGAACCTCTTTTTCCTTTGAGAAAAAGCCGTTCCAGAGGCCCCAAAGGCCGCCTCGTAGGCGATGCTCAGTCCTCCATTGTCGCTCAAGTTTTCCGCCAGTGTGAAGTTGCCCTTCAGGTGCAGTCCACTCTGCACCTCCCTCATTGAACCGTACTGCCGGGAAAAGCACTGACCACCTTCTTCAAAGCTCTTAATCACCGCTTCTGGCCACCAATTACCGTCATTTTTTCCAGAAGTTTCAGGTAGCATTAGGTGCCCATCAGCGTTGAAGTACCGTCCTTCACTGTCAAAGTTGTGAATTATCTCGTGACCTATGAAGAAGCCGATAGAGGCGTAGTTTAAGTAGGCGGCAGAAGGTGGCAAATCGGCGTCAAAAAGTGGTCGTTGGAAGATGGCTGCTGGCAGGTCTAGTTAAAGCATTTTTAAATAAAACAAATTTTTGAGAAAAATCATTTGCAACTTACAAACTTCATTGGCAAACTTGTTGGCGTGGCGTTTACATTTGCAGCTCCCAGCTTGTTTCTGTTTGGTAAAAGTAATTTTAGTAATGATTTTTACTAAATTGTAAAACGTTTACTCTTTGATGGTGTAGCCCATTTTCCGGGAAAAGGTCACCATTCGATGGCGTCTTATGTCGAGCATTGTCTCCAAAAAGTGACCCGTCTTTACGGAGAGGTTTTTGTTCTCATCAAGACCGTAGTGAGCATCGAGCAGGCTGTCATCGAGTAGCCAATCAGGAAAGACGCTTTCAAACTTGGTGGCACTTTCCTTCTCAGAACTTTAGCTCTCGTTTTCTCATCCAGCCACTTTGCCCCCTTTTGGATGACCCGTCTAAATGAAGCTCGTATGTCGGCAATTAGTTTAGCTGCTTGCTGTTTTGTGACTCCTGGTGTTACGTGTTCATCGACGTACAGCCTCGATACGGCCTGGTCAAACTTTGCCGTGACCACTGCTAGACACTGCTCTTCAATGGGCGTGTCGCTTTGATTTCGAAAAGTGTAGAACAGTCTCATGCCGAGGTAGTTGTACACGACGTGAAGTGGCGTTTCAGCGAGAATTTTTGGCAGCCTCCTAAAGTACTCCACATCGCCGACGATTACCTGCGTGTCTGCAGTAATCTTCTCAGCCTGCAAGTTGAACTGCTGAACAAACAACTTCACGAGAGCGGACCAGCTGAACTCGTTTCCAGTGGCATCTTCGAACTCCTTCAGGCTCATTCGGTTGTAGCCCTCCTTTGGGTCCTCCATCACCTGCTCAATGGGAGTCGATGCATTGACGAGGGCCAGTTCAAACTCCCATATGCGGGAGGTTATCTCCAATTCAGCGGTATCAGTCTCCTCCGCTTTTAGACCGTGAACTTCTTTAGTTAGAGCGAGCATCTCTCTGACGTAGTAGGAGATTTGCATTTGGTACCTCTCCTCATTCAGTAGATTATCTTGTCTTTATCAAAACCTTCCGGAACGCTGAAGTAAAAGATGCTCGTCGTCGTGTCGTTGATGTCCTGGTCGATGAATAGGTCAACCACTGGACTCTTTTCAATTTGAATGAAAGCGAATGAGGGCCTTCATTAGTGCCTCCTTGTAGTCGGTGGCTGCTGCTGAAGCTTCATCAACCAACTTTGCCTGCTCCTGGCTGATTGGCCACTCGTAGCCGGTAATGTCAGCAAACTCCTTCTGAAGTGGGCTAAAGTGAATTTTCTTTCTCGCCTCCACATCAAGGCACTCTCGGTAGAGATCTTTTGCCAGGGCCACAGCTTTTGATTTGGATGATTTTGTAGAAGTGCTGAGCAAAAGCTTCTTCAGAAGTGCGTCCACCTCACTGACCATTAGGGAGAAAGTACTGCTTCCGGAGGAAGCGTTCTCTTCCTCTTCGCTGGAGGACACCGGATGCAGAGTGGCCCAGTTTCCGCAGCTGAAAGCATAGAAGTCTTCACAGGGATCAGCACAGAAGTCAATCGCCTGGTAGAGGGACTTGCCGACTTCGGTGCAGGCAGAAGTTCGGCAGACGCTGACTAGAGAAGTTGATGATTTGCCTCTCAGTGAACTAGATTGCTTAGGCTGCTTGGAGTGCTCCGAGGAACATTTCAACTGTTTGCAAAGAACGGGACTGCTGGCGACAAAGAAGAGGATGAGCACTGTAAAGAGAAGAAGACGATGAATTCCATCAAATCTGGAGGCGGCCATTGTCTGGCAGCAAATGAGCACAATTCTTCAGAGCACTCTGCCCAAACTGAACTCTTTCTCTTTCTCGGCAGAGGTGTTGCCGTGAAAGGGTGAAATTGCACAGACGGTTGACAAATTGAGATGTCCATAGTGCTGCTGTGATTGCTGTTGTCACTGCTTCATTGACTACCTGCTGTGATAGGGAGAGAGAGAGAGAGAGTAGTTCACAGTCGATTGAGCAGTAACCAGATTAGGGTGCCCTTGGACGGAATGTAATGTCTTCGGCTGCTAAAGTACTCTCTCACTTCATGTCAGAGTGCACATCGTGCTTCAGTGCACGTGCAGAGCTGAAGAAGAAGAAGATGATGAAGAAGCCTGAGTCGACAATTAAATGCCAATTTGCTAGTTGACTGCCTCTTGATGCAGCATATTTCTGTGCGAGCTTGTAATTGTTATTGAAAGATTTTTTATAATGTAAACAATTAATAATAAGTTTATTTTGCAAAAAATGTCTGGAATCGTTGGCAGATTACTTACATATCGTGTGACTAGTTTTTTTACCAGAACGGCTTCACAATTGGGTATTTTCCAATAACCGCTCTCGTCTAAGCATTGCACTTGCTCTTATCATTCACTCCCAAATAGCTTACAATTACTTTTTAGAGACATTAAGAGTGCTCAGGGTCTGTTTTAGTAGTTGTGGAGTCGAATTTCAACTTTATCATCACTACCCTACTTTATCATCAAAAGGCGCATCTTTTCGCCACTTTAAATGGCATCAGTCGAGATTTTCACCGAGTCATCTTGCTGAGTCATCCAACTTTCAATCCCGCTATATAGCAGCAGCATTTCCTCAGCTAACAGTTAAAGCTCTCTTCAGTGTTTAGAGAAAGGCCCGATGCCAGATGCTTGCTAGCTGATCGTCACTTTCACCGCACAGCGCAGAGAGGACACACAAAAAGAAACCGGTCGAGAAAGCTTGCGAGAACAGTCCGAGGCGGCGATTCAAGTCAGCTGTGCATTGCGTCATGCA
>JAMZRA010000007.1:6614176-6625933 GCA_024499935.1 Tyrophagus putrescentiae
TACAACGTTTTAATTTAAAAGGACCATGCAAAAATAGACGAAGATTTTCAAACAAAAAGTTAGAACTTGAAACTTTTACCGTAGATTCTACTAATTAAGACGATCACAATGGTATATGACTTGAGGTGTGGCCATTTTTCTAAGAGTTCCAAAATGGCGTCTGAAGTTGGCTAAAAATGCATTGAAATGTGTTAGGCAAGCAAGCACTGTGCAAGAAACAACAATAGAAGATGCCGGTAGGGGCGCTGTATTCGCCTGTGTAACACATTTTAGTGCATTTTTAGCCAACTTCAGACGCCATTTTGGAACCCTTAGAAAAATGGCCACACCTCAAGTTTAATACCATTGTGATCGTCTTAATTAGTAGAATCTACGGTAAAAGTTTCAAGTTCTAACTTTTTGTTTGAAAATCTTCATCTATTTTTGCATGGGCCTTTAGTGCAACACAAGGGCTCAGTCGAGCTCGCTTCGCTCACTTCTACCTTAACTATGCACCGTCAACATTTTTTAAAAGTTTGGCCAGCGGCTCACCCTGACGACACTTGGGCACTGTGAATGCCCACTGACTCGGGTCCCGCTCGCTCCGCTCGCGAGACCCTAATCGGTGGACGTTCACAGTGCCCAAGTGTCGTCAGACCTCGCCGCTTTAGGCTGTGCACTGATTTTTTTACACAGTTGTGCTCTCACTTATTTTTTTTCTAAATCTAAGATCTTGGTTAAATTGAATCAGTTAAGCAACGGCTCACCCTGGCGTCACTTGGCTCACCAAAACGCCCGCCGACGAGGGCCTCGCGAGCAGAGCGAGCGAGGTCCGAGTCGGCGGGCGTTTTGGTGAGCCAAGTGACGCCAGGGTGAGCCGTTTTTATCTGTGCACCGCTAACATACATTCATGTCTGGGCCGGCGGCTCACCCTGACGTGACTTGGCCGCTGTCAACGCCCTCCTCCTCGGGCCTCGCTCGCTGCGCTCGCGAGACCCTCGTCGTCGGTCGTTGACAACGGCCAAGTCACGTCAGACCTCACCCCCGCAACAACTGTGCTCCCCCGACAGCCCAAGACGAGAGCTGCGGCAGCGATAGCAGCGAGAACGGCAGCGAGAGCGCACAGCTTTATCCAGAGCTGAAGCTGCTGAGATAGCGATACGCGCCTGCGCACAACTGACAAAGCGGCGCAATATCAGCCAAAACAAAAGACAACGTTCCAAACTTTTTGGGTTTTCTAGTTAACCATAAGGTTTTGAGAAACACCCAAATAGAAGTAGAGCAATTAAGTAATTAGGAATCTAATAGTGTAATCAAAAATGAGATTAAAGTTTGTTTTGTTTTTAAAATCGTCTATCTAAATCTGCGGCAAACAGCTGGCAAAAGCCCCCCGCCCTGGGCTGTGCTCTCTCCCCCCTACAGCCTGTGCTTTCTGACTGCACTGCAGCCCAGGCCGAAAACGGCGGCGGCGAGCGCTTAAAGTCTGAGCCAGTACTGCTGCTGCCGCGATAACGATGCGCGCGCGTGGCAACAAAAGCCAGCGGCGCATAGCAACAGACAACGTTCCAAACTTTTTGGGTTTTCTGGTAAACCATAAGGTTTTGAGAAACACCAAATTAGACACAGACCAACTAAGAGGCGAGGAATCTAATGGTGTAATCAAAAATCTTATCGGAGTTCATTTAGTATTTAATATGGTTGTTTTAAAAAGTGACTATAATCAGATAAGGCACTTCCGGTCATTTGATCAACTCGAGTTTGGTATCATTAGAAAGATGCCATTTATCTCGTGTTACTGGTAAAAACCGTTTTTCAATATCTTCAACGGTGTTTTTTCTAGAGCAAAAAATGTGAGTGAGGAGAAACAGAGAAATGGAGAAAAATCATTTTTTAGGGATAGGCTGATTATACTGGTCGACAAACCAAAACGATTTCATCTATTGTTAAGGTATTTAAATTGACTTTTACTAATTCGAGTACGCTGAATCCAATGGCATCAACTATTTTTTAGTTTGATCGTCAAAATTTCGAGATAATCGATCTTGAAAGTTCCAAAATGGCCGTTTTGGGCACTTTTCATCAGTGCATTAAAAATAGTTACAGTTGTTTTCGGTTATCAAGTAAAAACTTTTTTGATCGTTTTTAACCTCATCTTTTCATATCCGAAGAGAGAAACTAAGATTTATACATAAAAACATTTTTATCTAATCTTAAATCTTGTTGGGAAAAATCACTGAATGTTGGCTTTAAAGTAACCCACTTGGGTGCATTTAGCCTCAAATTAATTTAAAATTTTGAAATTGTTTTTAACTAAAAAAGTGAGTGTTTTAAAGTTGCCAATTGTCAAATAACATTTTCTAAATTAGGAAATTGACTTGTAAAGTATGTTTCATTTAAAAAAACAAGCAAAACCCTAAAGTAAGTTACTTTTTTATTTCAAAAAAAAGAATCTTGTTTGGCTATTTACACACATGTCGAGCTGGGAAAAAATTGAATTTCTGCCATTTTGTTTTGGTTTAGATATAAAAATTTAAGCAATGTTTTTAAATTCTCACTTCGGATATGAAGAGATGAGGTTAATTGCGTTTAGAAAAGTTTTTGCTCAACTATTGAACGACCACTGTAACTATTTTTAAAGGAGTGGTGAAAAGTGCCAAAAACGGCCATTTTGGAACTTTAAGGATCAATTATCTCAAAATTTCGACGATCAAATTAAAAAATGGTTGACACCGTTGGATTCAGCGTACTCGAATTAGTAAAGGTCAATTTAAATACCTTAACAATATTTGGCTTGTCGACCAGTGTTATTGCAAAACGTTTTAGAGCATTTAGTGTTTTAACGATAGAAAAAATTATAAAATGCGCTTATTTTTTAGATCGATTCTCATTAAAACTTTCCAAAACTGCTGCTCCATTAACTTACACTTGAATTGCATTTTATTACCATGTTTTAAAAACATTTTAAGTACTTCAACTTAAATTAAAATTATTAAACACACACGCAAAATAAAAAAGGCTAATTAGCAGTTAATTAAACGCCGTCAATTAAGGCTCCAAGAATAAAAACAGGGCACAAAATTGCTAAATTTTTATAAAGTAAAGTGGTTAAAAACTAGTTTATAAAGTCCTGCTAAAGTTTTGTAAAACAAGCAGCTCTTGACTACCACAAAACCATGCATAAACCTTCAGCTGACTTTGCCTTTGAGAACTCTCGCCTTTTCCGTGCCATGGTCACTCTTCCTCATCAATGCCTTCTTGCAGTCTTTCTGGAAAACATAGCAAATAAACGGAAATTTGGAGAGCAGAGCCAGCAGCAGTGGCTGCTAACGCCCGGCCGAGCCTTCTTTCTATTTTATCAAATGCTCTTCTTTTGCCGCCTTCTCTTTTTGTCATTTTGTCTGTTGGAGGAACACCACGGTTGGCCACTTTTCTGGATCATCGATCGAGCTGATCCATTGCTAAAAACGATCACTTCTGAGGTCACCTTTAATGCCATGTTTGGCTTTTGCCTGGCACCACTGCTTATCTTTGGACTTGCTCTAGAGATCCTCTTATACGTCAAACCAGAGCTCCATTTTTGGAAACTTTTTTACGATCTACTGATTGAGAATGAACGTCATTTTTGGTCGCTGAATCCTAAAGTTCACTACTTTTCAATTAGCTTGAATCCGCTAAGCCCATTTGAAAGTTTGGCAAAAGTAAAAACGTACATTTACAAACTTTGGCGCTACAAAGAGCCGGTCTTTGCCAGTCGTCTTCCACATTTTCCTCACCTTCACCCTTCTGTCCGTTACAAGATTCTTCTCATTTCAGTTGGTTATCGGCAAATTCTAAAGGTGACCCTGCTTTGCCATTCAACATTCCTCTTTTTTTCCTGGTTGGGGCTAGTCTACATGCTCAGCAAGTACTACCACCTTCTTTCCTGGTACTTTTTTCTAGGAGCGCTAGACATCGGCCTTGTTCTCTACCTGTTTAAGAGAAGTTTCGTTCAGCTGAACTTCTTCCTATTCTTTATTGTTTTGCTGATGAGCACCTGTTCAATGCACCTCTGGTGGCTGAACGGAAAACTGATGAAAGTGGTGGGCGTGAGCTCCTCATCAGCAAAAAGCTTTCGAAAACTTGATGTCAAATATCGAAAAAAGACCCCACCAGCTCGAATGGAAAAGATGCTTTACCTGGCTCGTTTCTACCGTTCCGAGCAGCTGACCATTGTTCTGACCGTTTATCGGCTGAATAAGGTCTTCGTCTCGCTGCTCACCTTCCTCGGCATCGGCTCCAACGTCCTCGCCAACATCTACCTCGTCTCTTCGCTCGTCTTCGACGGACCCAGCATGGGCCTCCACTACCAGGTCATCCTGGTGCTGGGCATCCTCACCCAAATTGGCGGCATCTACATTGTTGCCCTGCCGATGATTGTGCTCAGCAACCCTTTTTCTGGTAGGGTATCGTATCACGTACACGTACGCCTCACTGCCTTTTTCTGGGGAATTTCTGGCCTGTCGCACTACTATGAACTGTTGAACACGACGAGCGTGGTCGTTCAATGGCTACATTGCACTTCACTTTATTGCTCTTGCAGGTAGACCTTTTTGCAGGTTGGTTGAAACAAGTGTTAAGGCCACACCTCAAAAGAAATAAAGAGACTCCCTGCGCCCTTCCAAAAAGATGGTTTCAATGGGCTGTTATGATTCTGCGGTACATTTATCTAAGATCTAATTTCGATTAAAATGATGTCAACAGCAAAAGTGAAGTTAAGAACATCTAACTTTCTGTGGTAATCGTCTTGACTAAAGGATAAGTATCACAACAGGTTCTGAAATGTTGATTTCCCATTCTATAATTGTTACTCCCATATTAACTCAATATTTAACCACAGAAGTGAGATTAAATCTTTGACCTTACTTTGCTTTTACATCACTTTAATTGAAGAGATTTGTGAGATAAATGTTACCCAGAATCATAACGAGGCCATTGAAACACATGCTTTGTGGAGGGCGCAGGAAGCCCTATTTCTTTATGGAGGTGGCTTAAACAGTTTTTTCTCTTTTTCTCTCTCTCTTTGACCAGTTTTTAATCTTCTACAGCGCCTATCTCATTTACTTCTTCAAGTCCTTTCGCATCAACGGTCTTGATGGCCTGCTTGGCGAGTGATGATAATAATGTCAGTGCTAGTGGCGATGGTGCACTTTCGATAAAAAAGAAGTCTAAAAAGAAAAAACTGCTGAGCAACTCAAACTGGCCAAAACCGAACACAAAAGCGGTCTCTAGGGTTTCTTTTCTGGAGAGAGAGAGAGAGGACTTGATTAGATTTGTTAGTCAAAAATCTCTTGGGGTTAGTTATAGTGCTTTTAAGTGCTTTATAAACACATACAGACAAGCACACAATTAACCCAGTAGAAAGCAGACATCGATTCAAGCATTTTTGAGTTTTCCCTTTTTCTAAAATCACCATCACTTGAAAACTCTAAAATCTTGTACTGTTTTTACACAATATGCTTCACCGACAAGCATTTTTCCAGCACGTGATGGCCACCGGAAAAGCAACAACAACAGCAATCAGCACCTGTCAACAACAATCATCATTATCTTCATCAAACTCAAATCAAAATGTTTCTACTGCAAATACACCAAAAAAACCAATTGATTATCAGCCCATTTCCGGTTTTAATTACCCTTTCAATGAAGGTAGCTTTGCTAGTCATCAGACGTTACTTAGCAGCTGCAGTCCTTTTCCTTCTTCGGCACCATTTCAGCAAGAAGAGGAAGAGCAGTTTAATCTTTTGCGCTTTTTCTCAACCTGTCTTTTTGAAAAGATGCATTTTCTGGAAGCATTTTAATTTATGCAATGTACTTTCACTTTCCTATATTATTCACTCTTTTGCATTAAAGTTTACTTTAAAAACTGTCCATTTGAAAGGGATAAAAGTCTTTTGATAGCGATAATCGCTGTTCTTGTCGTGAGCTGGTTAAATTGGCCTTGAAAATTGTAATACCACACTTAGTCATCATCATGGGTTTATTATACTGTTGGTGCACGATATTTTTAATCTTTCAATTGACTACTCAAGCTACTGTGTTTTGGATTATCTGACAATAAACTCGAAAATAGGCTTTCTCACCTTTTAAGGTGAGAGTGAGTCGAATTTTCTCATTTATTGGCTCTCGTATTATTCCTATATAAATTGTCATTTTTTGCTAAATTTTTGATCTCAGTTTGTAGAGCAGCTAAAATTGCAGTTTTTGCTTTAAAATAAAGTTAAAGAGCTAGGCAAGGACCGTATGTGGGCTTTAAAGAGAATTCGGTATACTTTTATTTTTACAAACAAATGAACTTAAAAAAATGCAAAATTTTATGTTTTGGCAACTTCGATCGTTTGTAAAACTAAAAGTACACCGAATTTTCCTGCCACATAAAGGGAAAAATAAATGTAGTGTCCCATTTAGAGTTATTTTGGTGGACCTTTTTTTGACCCATTTTTGATGATATTGGATCGTGGTAGTAAAGTAAAGAGTAAACATGATTGGTGATAATCTTAAAAAGAGTTTTTAAATTGTTTTTGATGCCATTTTAATTTAAATTTTTAAATGTTTGCCAACTGGGTATTTAAAAGGAATTTTTGTTGTATTTTTAAATAGAACTTTTATGTTTATTACAAATTACAAAATTGCAAAAGTTTTTATGCAAAAAGCAATAGGTAATAAAACGAATTTTTGTTAAAAATTTTACTAGCATTGTGATAATACTGTGAATAAACGTGAGTTATTTGATTCAAAATCTTTATTGATACTTTTATGTCACTAGCAATTTTTTGTTTTAGAAATTATGTGGTTGTATTTTGGAAAAAAGTTAAAGTAAACAAAAATTTTTAATTTATTCTCTCGGTTGCTCAACGGGTTTTAACTTTCAGTGCATAAATTTCAATCAAATACACCAAATCAATTCTGTAATGAAAACTGCTCTATCATTGTAAAATTGTTGTTGCATTGATTTTTTTCTAAAAATTTCTGTTGGTTTGTTGTAACGTCTCTTCTTTGACCTATCATTTCCCACTTTATGAGAACCTTTATTTCAGAAATAAAAATCACTGATAATTTTAATTTTCAAATAGACTATTTGGCGCTAAATGCAAAACTAAAACAAAAAATACAATGCAAAAACTGCCTAAATAAAATCAATTTTTTTATAACAGCTTTTTATATTTTTCACACTGGTGGTACCAAAATCTTAAAACAAAAATAGGACAATTTTTTACAAAATTTCTTGCTTTTTGAGTACTGAGTCAATGTACTACTGGCTAACTTTGTTTTTGTTTTACAAGCGTTTAACTGTCCCAAAAGAACAAATATGAATATAGCCACAAAATGTGTTTTCTAAAGAATAATTGTGTGTGTGACATGCTGAAAAACTTTATTTATGATAATTTTAATTTTAACTAAAACGCACAAAACGACGATGATTACTGTTGTTTATATATCATCAGGAAAAAAACGGCTGTGTAAGAAAACAACTATGGGAAAAAATCAATTAATAAGTTTAGTTGCCAAAACATTCAAACACACACCATATAGAAAGTTTTTGAGGTGATTCGGTAGTTGTCAAGTAGAACCATACAGTACGGTCGCAAACGATGACTGTTCTGAAGCAGTTCAGCCTTTAATATAATTGTTTTTTCTAGCATTTCCGCATTAGGTTTGAGCACACTAGCGCAGAAAAACGCCAGGTAAAACTTTCGGTTTGCCCTTTCAATGGCACTATTGCATTTCACCACATTTGAACACATTTTAATGATAGAAACTTGAAACATTGTCCAATTAAATAGGGCTGAAATAAAGTACGACCGCCAAATAAAGGCAAGGTAGGCACAAAGGTGACAATGTAGAAAAGGTAACACTGAAGGGTGATGAAACCGGTGAAGAGGACTGTCAGCGAAGCCGACCAGAAGGTTGACCAGTGGCCGATGTCAATGCACAAGCCATTGACTGACTGGTTGACGGCAATGTACTGCTGCCAAAGTTTACCCAAAGAAACTCTTTTCCCCTGTTTGCTGCTGATGAACTCATTCAGTTTGTTCATTCGTTTCAGCAGAGACTGCTGGCGAATGTGCAAAATCTGAATAGCTAAGATGGCTGTTGCTGATATCCAAAAGTAACCTAAAAATATATTTTTGTTTAACTCAAATGTTCATAAGTCCTATCAGTTTACCGTGGGCAACGTAGAACAGATGCAACGGAAAAAAGACAAACCAAAGAGGGCGTCTCTGACAGAGATCGTGTAGACAGCGTTTATGAAGAGGACATGGGCGTACATGATTACGGCCGCAAACAGGAAAAAGGAAATTACGCTAACAAGAAAAAACTTTCGAATGCGATTGTGAGTAGAAAGAATAGTCAGCGAAACTGCAGACGATAGTTCTGAAGAAGAAACAGGTGACTTACAATTGTTTTAAATAAAATAAAACTAACCCTCTCCATGAATACTCAACAAATCAAAACGTTTTTGCCAATGATGCTGTCGATGGACTGTCTGGTAACGATCCAGTGTGCATGGATTGCGAAGAGATATGGCATAGAGGGATGCTGACACGAAGACAGTGGTTGCCCAAGCAAAGTCGCCCTGAGGCCAAATGAATGGAGGGAAGATTTGATGGTACATCATCACCGGACAGGATTTCAAGGCTTGGGAACTAAGCTGACCCGTTTCAGAGTAAACCATGACAAAAGTTCCGTATATGAAGGAGGTGGTCACCGACAGGAAAGGAAACAAGAAGGTAGTGTCCCAGTCGGAGCCATTTTGGCTGACCTTCTTTTGACCTTTTTTGTAGGCTATTGGATCATGGTAGTAAAGTAAAGCGTAAACATGATTAGAGATGATCTTGAAAATGCCTTGTAAAGTTGCTTTTGGCGCCATTTTAAATTCAATTTTTATAATTTTGACAACTGTGAAAAAAATTATTTTTTGCCGTATTTTCAAATAAAACTTTTGAATTTTAAAATGAAAAGTTTTTTATGCAAAAACAGTAGCACCAATCGTAAAATACAAAACTCATGTTATATTTGCACTTTTTGGCATTAATATTTTTAAAGTATAATTGAATTTTTGTACTAAGTATGAACCAGATGTGTTAGATTTCACTTCTGTTTTGAAATTTTGTTAAAAATAATTTTTACATTCAGTTAAAACAGCATTGTTTTCAAATTTAAAAAATTGTATAAAAATCAAACACAGGTAAAAAACTTAATACACAAATTTAAAATTTTAAATTGAAATCACATGAGTATCTATGCCAAAAATCTCAAGTATAACATGTGTAACATGAGTTTTGCTTTGACTGACGTGACGTGTAGTCATTAAAAACAATAAACTCGTTACAATTGACAGTTTTTCTGAAAATGTGATCACGTATCCACTTTTTTCGATCTAAAATCCTTATTGTTATTTCTATGTCAAAATACAATTCGTAGGTGTGGAAATTCAAAAACATAATAAAAAATTGTTTGGTTTAAAGCAAAAATGCTGGCCGCTATTCTGTGTGAATTTCTATAGAAACAAGCCTAAAAAAATTAAATAGATCAAAACAAAAAAACTTACATGATGAAATGTTTAAAAAATAAATCAATGGCAACTTTAACAATAACAGTTTTTAGCAATTGATTTTATTTAAAAAAATCTAATCCTCTACACATTCAAAAAAGAAAACTTTTTGAGTCGCTTTCACAATTGTTCTACTGTACTACCGTTTTTCAGTGCATACATAGTTCTTTCACAAACCAAGTTTACGAAAAAAACTTTTTTTTGCACACCGGTAGTGCCAAAACCAAAAAGGTCAATGGTTTCCTTTTAAAATTTTCAAAAACAATTTTTTACTTTTTGATTACCGATTCAATGTGACTTTGACCATTTTGTTGCCTTTTTTTATTAGCGTTTGGTTGTCACAAAGAAACAAAAATAAATAATTGTTTGCATAAAATAATGAAACGGTTTTTATAATAATTGTGATAATTAAACTACACAAAACTGTGACTACTGTTGTTTGAATATCATCAAAAAGAAAACGGCCGTGTAAGAACACAACTATAATAAAAAGATTCATTAAAAGGTTTAGTCGCCACAACGTTTCAATACGCACCATATAGAAAGCTTTCGAAGTAATTCGGTAGTTGTCAAGTAGAACCATACAGTACGGCTGCAGACGATGACTATTCTGAAGCAGCTCTGCTTTTAAAATGATTGCTTTTTTAAGCATTTCCGGTTTCGTTTTAAGAACACTGGCGCAGAAAAACGCGAGGTAAAACTTTCGGTTTGCCTTTTCAATGGCACTATTGCACCTTACAATGTTTGAGCACATTTGAATAATAAGAAGCGGAAACAGTGCGCAAAGAAATAGAGCAGTGATAAAGTACAACCGCCAGATGAAAGGCACAGTAGGCACAAAGGTAACAATATAAAAGTGGTAACACTGGATGGTGATGAAACCAATGAAAAAGATGGTCAGTGAGGCTGACCAAAAGGTGGACCATTGTTTGATGTCAATGCACAAACCATTGACTGACTTGTTGACGGAAATGTACTGCGGCCAGAGTTTTTTTAAAAGAATGCGTTTCCTCTGTTTGCTGCGAAAAAACTCATACAGTTTGTTCATTCGTTTTAGCAGAGACTGTTGGCGAATGTGCAAAATCTGAATAGCTAAGATGGCTGTTGCTGATATCCAAAAGTAGCCTGGAAAATGTTTCCATTAAACACAGGTGCTAAAAAACCAAACAATATACCGTAGGCGAGGTAGAATAAATGCAATGGAAAAACGACGATCCAAAGAAAGGCATCTCTGAGAGAAATTTTGTAAACTGCATTTATAAAGAGGACATGGGCGTACATGATAGTGTTTGCAAAAAGATAAAAAGACACTGTGTTTAAAAGAAAAAAATTTCTAATGCGCCTGTGTCTAGAAAGAATAGTCAACGAAACTGTGGACGATAGCTCTGAAAGTAAACAGATTACTCAAAAAATTTGATTTTACTGAAACTCACTTTTTCCGTGAAAACTTATCAAAATAGAACCATTTTTCCGATTGTGAACTGCATGATAACGATCCAGTGTGCATGGATTGCAAAACGCAGTAGCAAAGAGGGATGTTGAAATTGAAACAACGACTGCCCAAACGAAATCACCCTGCGGCCAAATGGATGGAGGGAAAACTTGATGGTACATCACCACTGAACAATTTTTTAAAACTTGAACATTTAGCTGACCCGTTTCAGAATAGACCATAAGGCAAGTTCCGTACAGTAAAGAGATGATTTGCCACACAAAGGGAAAAAGAAATGCAGTGTTCCATTTAGAGCCATTTTGGATGACCTCTTTTTGACCCTTTTTTGATGATATTGGATCATGGTAATAAAGTAAGGAGTTAACATGATTGGTGATGATCTGGAAAATGCTCTGAAAAGTTGTTTTTAGTGTCATTTTAATTTAAATTTTTATAATTTTGACAACTAGATAACAAAAAATATTTTATGTTGACTTTCAAATAAAATTTTTGAGTTTTATTTATAAATGCTAATCTAAAAAGTTTCATGCTCAATTATATTGACATTTTTACTAACAGTGTTATCAAATTGTAAATGAACTTAGCTAGTTTTTTCGACCCAGAATCTTAATTTTTACTTTCATGTCAAAAAACAGTTGTAGTTGTTGAGGTCAGAGGCGATATCAAATACTCTGCTTGCTATGAAACAAAATGCTGGCCGCTATTTTGCGACAACTACTTTCTATAGAAACAA